>OX577863.1:10813957-11408129 GCA_951213275.1 Idaea straminata | reverse complement strand
TGGAATGGAAGACAAAGCATTGCAGCAGCAGTTCAACATCATTTACCTTTAAATATTTTGGGCAGAAACAGCTAAATTAAGTTTTGATTAAATTTCAGAAGCAGCACTGGACATAGTCATTGCAGTGGTCACGATAAGAAATATCAATCGTGTCATGCTAAACAGGTAAGTCCATTGAAATCCAACCGATTTTAACCATTATGATATTAGCTCAAAGTAATCAAATATAATAAATATTTCCAGTGTAACAACGTCCCAAGAATGACAATAAGGGAGTTTGCTGATGAGATCTGTTCGCGAGCTCGTGATGTCGACCCTGATCTTATTGGTACTGGATTGCAAAAGACTTGATACTGAAGGTACGTTCAGCTGCCAGTTTTTCAAAAGAATTGCTAAAGAGCTGGAATTACGTATATCTACCGCAATAATGAGATACAAGTGTAGATTAATCCTATTCCTACTAATATTATAAATGTGAAATAGTGTATGTTTGTTACTTCACGCAAAACCACTGGAAATATTGCAATGAAACTCGGTATGTAGATAGCTGGAGACCTGGATAAAAAGTAGCCTATATGTTATAGGCTACTTTTTATCCCGATATTCCAACGGGATAAGGACTTACGCCTTACGCGGATGAAGCCGCGAAGCGCTGCTAGTAGGAATATTTTTCTGGCAATGGATGGTACTATAATATCTTCGATTTCATGAACGCTTTCCATCGGGTGAAATTAGGTTAAATGGCTTTAACACATAAAACCTGTCAATTACTGTATTCTGTATTTGCAGATGTGAGTAGCGCATGCGCAGTGTGGTGTGACACGCGCGGCGGTGGATACAAGTCACGCGGCTGGTCCCTTCCCGATGGTACTGCTTGCTCAAAGATGTCACCTATGTTTTGTATATCTGGGATTTGTCAGGTAAGTGGGATAACCAGTCTCAAAATCATTCTGGTGGTCGGTTCTGGGTGACATTTCTTTAGCATAACTACTATGCAGTGTAGTTCGGATGCTTTTAAAATACTGGTAATCCATCGTCATCTTCAGCATACTTAATGCTAGCCCATTGGAAAGCATATATTTCACAAGTTAATCACCATTTTCCTTTTCTGCTTGTACCTGCTGTACTCAGAAAAATCGAAATGTTAACAAAACTTTTGTCTTTCAGAAATTCACATGTTCAACAAACAGCGATGCGGAATTTTCATTAAGCCAATCAGATTGCGAGTGGGAAGCTCTACAGATACAAACTGCTACTCCACATGTTGCTAGTTCAAGGTATTTGTTTGGAAATTAATCTAGAAATACCTAAGCTTTATATCTGGACTATAATCCACATTGTGATAAGGAAAGCAAGGGAGTTCTGATTAAAGAACCTTTTATTTAGGCTGCATACATTTCAGTGGACATTTCATGATAACAGTTTATCCCTTGAGCAAGAGAAAGCTCAGCAGAACAAAATTTCCATTTCATGGAGTCAATTCTCAATTTCCAGCACAAAATCATCATGGCGAAGAGCAGTAGGATCTCAATGGAAGGCTGCTTCAGGGTGTCATTACCACTGCATGCGCGGCGGCGTTGGTGTGCGCCTCGTACGATCTTCTGCCGGCTCAACTAATATACAGCTGTGCTCACCGGATAGCACTGCCAGAAACATGGTAACTATACAATTCATCATTGACTCCGTAGGTTCAGTTATCCGAGGTGGACCTTGGCTTCCGAAACAAGAGCCACTTCTATTTCTTGACAGATATTGGCTTGTAGTTCACTTAGCTCAGCCTCTACCTTACCAGGTCTATGAAGAAGAAATTCAATTTAGTAGGCAAGAGCTTCAATGACTCAACGTGGGTAGACTTGATGTATCTTGCCTCTCATACAGATAAACATATATGTAAATGGCTAAATATGTCAAAAATATTGTAATTTTTCAGGGTTGTACCCAAACGAAGTCCCCGTACCAATATGCGACGATGGTCTGCAGTAAATACAAAGAAAGAGTCAGAAGACTGTCTGGATTGGGCATGCAGATATCGCCTGTACTTGGTAAGACTTTCGAATTCCACTCGTATGGCTATGGGTACATTTCACCTCAGTGTTAAACTCCCACTTAAGGAATTGCGACATTGAAATGCTTTCTGAAAATCTTCTTTATGGTCTACCATCAGAGAAAAATATTTTTAGAAAGCATTTCAATATATAGAGAGAGCATGCGACAGATCGCTTTGGAAGTTTTTGGGGTAGGCTGGGGGAGTCATATGTTCAGCAATGGGCGTCTTGTGGCTGAAATGATGATGATGGCTTAGATTAGGTCCTTCAAAGTGCAGGCGGAAGAGTGCAATGGGCATTAGAGCAGGCGCATCGTGGATTGCGATTACCAAGCAAAAGAAAGTAGTCATAGAACTAGCTTTCCTTTAATTTCCCAGAGGATCCAGACCGGCCATGTCGTATAGCTTGTCAAGATGAGCGCGTACCTCATCGGTTCTACTTAGTGAACGGTCAGGAGGGATGGTTTCCACTCGGCACTGCTTGCGGCAAGCGGAACACCAGCTATTGTGTCAGCGGGAAATGTTTGGTAAGATATAATTTTACATCTAAGCATCACCAACTTTTGATCCATGTCATTCAATATACTCTGGGTTAAGACTTGTTTGATAGACTTGCAGAGGACCAATAACCCTCTCCAGCAGAAGGACCCTTCACCTTCCTCAACTTCTTGTCCATCCAAAGGTTGCCTGGAAGAGATCGCTTTGAGCGATGAGGCCGCCCTTTGTAACACTTAGACTTAAGCTTTGTTATTATTAATGTTATTTGAAATTGGTGTTTACAATAAAGAATTTATCTATCTATCTAAGGACATAAAGAAGAGTAACTTATGCACAGCTGGTAGGTCTTTACAGTTATAAGTCTCAATAGCGTCTTCAAAGGTACTAGTGAGTACAAATGGGTCCCAGAAATTTATTTACTTCTTTAAAGTAACTACTGAGACAAAGTAGTATTATTGCAATTTGATACAGACTTAGTACCTAATTATTTTCCCGGGTCCTAATCGAGATAAGAGAAAAATAAATAAATACACATAGCATATACACGAATAGACATAAAGCTATCGCATAGTGCGAGCGTCGCTCGGCCGAGCTACATGGTAGGCGGAGTGGGGGGGGGGTTAGGTTTTATTTTTCATAATTCGGTGGTCGCCGTACTCAAAGCACGCGATAAAAGCTATGCAATAGCTTAAAAATACGTAATTAAGTAAACGGGAAAATAATTAGTAAGTATAAATAAAAATCGTGCGAGTGTAAAAAGATTGATAAAGAGTTCTTTTTAACATCTCCTTACGCACAATGCACCAAATAAAAAGGCTAAGTGCGGAAACAACCTTGTGAAACTAAACTATTATATACTATGTCCTTAGGAATTCGGTCCAGACAACACCCCCCTATCAGAATCAGTCCACACCCTCCCCCTCCTATCCCGGCACCCCCCCGCCCACGCCCGCACCTCACGTCACCGTCGCCGGCGCCGGCGCAGCATACGTCCGCACAACACGCGCGTCAAGGCGACACTACACGCGGCATTGTTAGACGACATCATTGCCGTATTGAATATTACTAGTAAGTTCTAACACGCTTATTCAAAGTCATAGTCGTTCTCACTGGGAACGAATAGGAAAAAAAACAGTTGTACCTAATTAAGTTACTACTAGGAACGAGTGAGAATAACTCTTTTATTTCGACGTCGTCTATGACACAAAAGGTTGCCGGTTCGATCCCCGCCACGGAACAATTTATATTCGTAAAATCAACAAAAACAGAAATACATCTTTAGTGAAGATTTCAACTGTCTAGCTATCATGGTTCATGAGATTCAGCCTGGTGACAGACAGACAGACGGATAGCGAAGTCTTAGTAATAGGTGCCCGTTTTTACCCTTTGGGTACAGAACACTAAAATTATTTATTAAATAGTTTATTTTATGAAAAACAACATAGGCACTTAAGGATTAAGAACAAGATACACGTACATTCGTTTCTGGTCTAGCTGTTTTTGTATGTATTATTTACAAATGAAGACCAGATAACGGATGAAATCTTGTATTAGATTTCATCCGTTATCTGGTCACTATATTACAAGCCTATTTGAATAGTTTGGCGCTAGATGACGCTGTGGGCAATGCCCTGCAATATTTACTATTAATGTATTAAAAAAATAAAATAATATATATTGCAAGACATTCCACACATCGCCATCTAGCCCCAAGCTAAGTAACTAGACTTGTGTTATGGGTGCTAGACAACGGATATACTACTTACTCTTTTGTAAATATATACTTATAATTCATAGAAACAACCAGACTACAGACAAATATCTAAGCGTAAATACTTCTCTGAGGCGGGTATCGAACCCGCCACCCTGTGTTTGGCAGTCCGGCATGGTAACCATTGTGCCAACTGGGTCCTACACAAGCCTAGTTCCATAGTTCGGCAATAGATGGCGCCGTCTACAACGTCTCAAAACAACTCAACATTCCCCAGGTAACATGGAAGACCACACCACGACCTACCACGACACAATACCTGAACAAATCGATATAGATTTCAGCAAACCTATCCACATAACGCCTGAAGATACCCTGATGAGGAAACCTCCAAGACCTACTTGGGATTAAGGAAAGTTTCGTTCAGAATCCGTAGTGTGAGTTTTTTGGCGCCCAACGTCTCCCCTAATAGTCAGATACCGCCTACCTCCGAACTTTCATGATTTTATAAAAGCTGAGAATTTTTCAGCGCATGCCCACAACACAGTTATGAACGATGTGCAATAATGAAGTTCAGACAATAGTGGCTTGGAGAGAATCAGGTAGCAAAGCCAAAAATGAAACTTGTTAATTTTGCAAAAAAAAGAAATCGCCCATATTTATTGTACATTGTACATTGCACAATGTACAATAGTGTACATAATAATATAATGTTGAGTGGAGTTAATTTAAAATTAGTTCGGAGGGTCTCACGGATCCCCTATGCTCCTCCAGGGGAAACGTCGGGAGTTGAACTGTTATTTTTTTTCAATGTATCTAAAAAACAAAAACAAAAGACAATCGGAAAAAGAAAGGAAAGACGATCAAAATTGACGTTACTATCACGCGTATACCAGAAAATCGTATGAAAACTTAAAGCTTCGTCGCAATACGTCCGCTAGGGGCGCTTTTCAACTTATCATACAATTCTTCCGTTTACGCTAACAGTAATAGCTTTGCTATACGAAAAAACTCGCATTACGGGTACTGATCGGTTCATACATACATACAAAGCAAAAGCAAGAAATCTCTTCAGTGGGTTTCGAACCCACGACTTACGTAATGGTTCTCTTATATTATACCAACTGAGCTACGGGGAATACCCTGCCGAGTCGAAATTGCGAAAGGCTCTTTCATTTACTTCTAATTTAAGCTCGTAAGTATTTGATCAATTCGATTTCAAAAAAGGTGGTCCTGAATTTACCGTTTTATGTGGTTTTGTATTAATTTTTCCAAAATCTAATTCTACGGTTTTGAAATACATCTCTGAAAGTATGGAAAACAAATTTTCAAAAAAAACTTTGCTCAGAGTCGAGACTTGAACTTGCTTAGTGCAATTCAATTTTATTAAGCCAAACAGTTTTTTGAACGGAAAATGGGCATTTTTATATATACTAATTTATTATCATGTGTGTGATTTTTAATAAATTATGAAAAATTTTAAGGAAAGTATATCTTACCGGATGTCCACCAAATTCAAAAATAAATATATCGTAGTATCAAAATGACTTAGTTGAAATCAAAGATAAAGTATAAATATTATTATAATAACTAGTTGGAAATATTCTCATGAGGTCATATTGAAACGTCTCCTAACCCTGAAAAACTATGTTAGGGTGTGCCTTCAGTACGCGCCCATCAATGAGAAGAAGACTTTTGAAATGAAGCAATCAAAGTAAAGTTCATGGTTTATTATCACTAAGGTTCGACGAAGTATGCCTTACCGCACAATTTAAAATTTTGACCTGTTAATGGATATGTCATATACATCGCTAAGTAACTTATTATTATATAAAAATAAATAAATATTGCTAGACATTTCACACATCGCCAACTAGCCCCAAGCTAAGTAACTAGATTGTGTTAAGGGTGCTAGACAACGGATATACTACCTATATACTTTTCTTTTGTAAATATATACTTATAATACATAGAAACAATCAGACCACAGACAAATATCTAAACATAAATACTTGTCCGAGGCGGGAATCGAACCCGCAACCCTGTGTTTGCAGGCCGGCATGGTGATCATTATGCCAACTGGGTCGTCAAAAAGAGCACACGTCATGTGCTTTTCAACGACCTGTATATTTTCCGCTTCACATGTATAACTTTTGAATTTGGCGGACATCCGGTACGTTGCCTGACATCACTTGAGTACACTATCACTGCCACTTGAATATGTACAGTTCTTCTATACAAAGACTAAACATGACATAATTTTAAGAAAAATAATTTTAGTCTCTGATTTTAGTCCAAATTTGTATACGTTCGTAATAAGTAACAAAATAGATTTTAAGTAATATTTTTGTAAATATTTTTAATTAGTTTTAAAAACTACAATATTTCAGTTGTGATCTAGTATTTATTTTTATTAATTTTTTTGTATTGTTATTACGTAAGTTGAAATTAAACAAATATTACCAAAGTTACTTTTTATTTAAAAAGGCACAAATTCGAAATATAATTGCATTCAGTCGCAATGCAAAAAGCAATTAACCACTTGCAAACGTCTTAAAGGCTAAGTAAGGATGTGTGGGTTTGGAACGCACCTTCCAATGAGAAGAAGCCACAAGAAACTCATAAGAAATTACCCACTAGTCTAACTCGTATTCATAAACAGTACTTAAGTTGCTCTTGAATAAGTGAACGCACTGCACTAAATGCGGCATGATTGTGTACCATTGGTCAATTTTGTGCTGTTCTCATCGCTCTAGTCGGCGCTCAGTATATTTTGTATGAGAAATCGCAGGATCCTATGGTAGCTTTCAACAGAATTTAGTATCCTCACTCAGAATTTTCATACAAAACTCATACTCAGTTTCAAGACTCGAGTAAATCTACTAGTATATTATTTGCAACACTATGCGTTCGCGCGCACTATGCCATTTCATAGGATTGATTGTGAATACGGGTGCAATATTAAAATATCTAGTACAATGTAGCTAGAATAGTGATTCAAAAAGCATCTGACAAAATATGAATGCTTTTAAAAAAAATCGTACCAAAAGGGAATGTAATCAGTTGCCTGCGTCTGTCTTTCCTGACGTGTACTTTTTGGGGGTCTTCGAGTCACGAATTGATAGGTATTTTCTGGGAAAGTGTGCAAAATTTTAGACCGCATGAGGCAGGCAGGATACTGGTGCAACTTTGACTTATCATTTGTAAAAAAAAACTAGTTCCTTGTGGAAATATCTGGATAAAAGGTAGCCTATACATACTTCCAATACATCCTCGTACCAAGTTTCATCAAAATCGGTGTAATAGTTATAGAGCCTATTTGTTAGAAACAAAAATTCTTTATAATATTAGTGTAGATTACTTAATAAGCTCCTTGGATCTTGAGAGCAGCAATCAATTTAGCAGAATCAGTCAGGAACCATTGCCATAGCTTTCTGAGATTGTGTTTGTCACCATTCTGAAAACAAAATAATATATTTTTTTTGTAACAATCTCTGGCTTATGGCGAACAGTTTTCTAAGCAAACAATTAAATATTTATTTACCTTGCCCAGCCATCGTTTATGTGTGTTCTTAGGGGTATTGTTGACCTTTTACAGAATTATCTAGTGATACCAACCTTGACCGTAGTAAAGACACTTCCAGTATCCAACATCTGTCTATCGACAACATCTAACTTCTCCCTCAATATGTGAGTGAGAGCGGCTACTGTCTGGTCTCGACAGTTGGGTTTGTTGGTACAGCCATCGTATATGTGTGTTCTTAGGGGTATTGTTGACCTTTTACTGAAATATCTAGCGATACCAACCTTAACCGTAGTAAAAACACCTCCAGTATCCAACATCCGTTTATCGACAATATCTAACCTCTCTCTCAATGTGTGAGTGAGAGCGGCTACTGTCCGGTCTCGACAGTTGGGTTTGTTGGTACAGCCATCATATGTGCGTTCTTAGGGGTATTGTTGCCTTTTACTGAAATATCTAGCGATACCAACCTTAACCGTAGTAAAAACACCTCCAGTATCCAACATCCGTTTATCGACAATATCTAACCTCTCCCTCAATGTGTGAGTGAGAGCGGCTACTGTCTGGTCTCGACAGTTGGGTTTGTTGGTACAGCCATCGTATATGTGTGTTCTTAGGGGTATTGTTGACCTTTTACTGAAATATCTAGCGATACCAACCTTAACCGTAGTAAAAACACCTCCAGTATCCAACATCCGTTTATCGACAATATCTAACCTCTCTCTCAATGTGTGAGTGAGAGCGGCTACTGTCCGGTCTCGACAGTTGGGTTTGTTGGTACAGCCATCATATGTGCGTTCTTAGGGGTATTGTTGCCTTTTACTGAAATATCTAGCGATACCAACCTTAACCGTAGTAAAAACACCTCCAGTATCCAACATCCGTTTATCGACAATATCTAACCTCTCCCTCAATGTGTGAGTGAGAGCGGCTACTGTCTGGTCTCGACAGTTGGGTTTATTGGTACAGCCATCATATGTGCGTTCTTAGGGGTATTGTTGCCTTTTACTGAAATATCTGGCGATACCAACCTTAACCGTAGTAAAAACACCTCCAGTATCCAACATCCGTTTATCGACAATATCTAACCTCTCCCTCAATGTGTGAGTGAGAGCGGCTACTGTCCGGTCTCGACAGTTGGGTTTGTTGGTACAGCCATCGTATATGTGTGTTCTTAGGGGTATTGTTGACCTTTTACTGAAATATCTAGCGATACCAACCTTAACCGTAGTAAAAACACCTCCAGTATCCAACATCCGTTTATCGACAATATCTAACTTCTCCCTCAATGTGTGAGTGAGAGCGGCTACTATCTGGTCTCGACAGTTGGGTTTATTGGTACAGCCATCATATGTGCGTTCTTAGGGGTATTGTTGCCTTTTACTGAAATATCTAGCGATACCAACCTTAACCGTAGTAAAAACACCTCCAGTATCCAACATCCGTTTATCGACAATATCTAACCTCTCCCTCAGTGTGTGAGTGAGAGCGGCTACTGTCCGGTCTCGACAGTTGGGTTTGTTGGTACAGCCATCGTATATGTGTGTTCTTAGGGGTATTGTTGACCTTTTACTGAAATTAATGATTTATCTACATTAATAAGGTAAGTTTTTTTATTTGTCACGAATAGGTACCGAAAGTTTGATGAAACTTGGTATGGGGATACACTGAATTCTTAGGAATAAGTATACTACTTTTTATCTCAATATTTTCACTGGTTTAGGATTTACGTAGGTAAAACCGCGGGGTGCTGTGAGTTTTATAATCGGTCTAGTAGTTTTTTACGTGAAGATGGAACAAACATACAAACTTTCACATCAACAATAGTAGTAATAAATAAAACAAATACGAAAAAGTTTATATGTAAGAAAATGAATTAAATCTCATTACAACTATAGAAATCTGACTCAGATATAACTAATATGACAAAATATTAAATGGGCTCAGATATTGCTGACTCTGTTATGAATCTAATTTAAAAATTGACTTGATTTTGTTCAAGATAGTGAGTGATCATAAAGTTAATGTTGAATTTTATTGGAGGAAGCCTGTAACATCAGGTAAAAAGGTTTGGTTTGTATGGACATGTATTGAGGAGAAAAGAGACGCATATGACTAGAAGAGTGATGAGTATGAATGAAGAGGGATGGAGAGGAAGATGACGAGCTAAGAAAGATGGATGGAGTGTGTAAGACAAGACATGAGAGACATGGATGTGACTGCACGTACTGCGCCGATCCCATTCCCCATTCCCTTTTCCCTCCACAATAATAAAAAAATTTTCTAACTGACAGTACTAATTATTGAAGATATACTTCTTTAAGCGCGATTTGAAAAATTATGAGAGTGAGTTTTTAAAATTGTCGCGCATCACTGGCACGCAATGTAACGCAAAAGTAACAGGTTGAAGCTGCCCACAAAATAAATGTCAGACAGACGGAAGTATAACTTATCACGTGTGTACATAAGTACACGCTCCCATTTTTTGTTATAAACATCGGTTCATAAAAGTGGAACTTTTATTCCTCCTACTAGTAGCTCAACGGCAGAGATAGGTGGAAAAAGAAAACCATTCTTATCCACCAGTGGGGATACATTGGGACAAGCGCAGGCAGAAGACTTACATATCACTTAATTTATCTTCTTTCTTCCTATAACACCGTTCAAGATTATCCTTCAACCCTTCCACACTGGCGTGTAGATCGTTGTAAAGTTTCACCATTATCAATTCATCTTTTGTTTCAGAGTTCAGTATTGTGAACAGAGTACGTAGTAATAGGTTAGATTGGTTCGTTTCTGAGATTTCTTGGTCAGATATTATATCTTTCATTGATTCCTGAAAAAAGATTTATCAGCTGGAGTTTTGGATAAGGTGTTTCTGGAGTTTTGGATAAGGTTTTTGTTTTAAAATATAGGTTTTTATAGACTGAAAAATTAGAAAAGTTTATACGGAATAATACCTTCTTTTTCACCGAAAGTAAGGGGCAAAACCCGCGGGGCATAGCTAGTAATAAATATTCAACTCTATTTATTTTACTTCAATATTCAGAGATCAGTAGGCAGGTACGAAGACACTCCCGAGTTTCATTTTGGCAGGAACTAAACAAGCTAGATTTTTGCTAAAAAATATTCAAATTTTTAACCTTTTGGATATGGATTGGCCAATTTAGGATGGTTTAAAAGCATATTTAGCTGGCTATTTATGAGGTTGGAAATTATATTTATTTACCTATAAAAATCTAGTTTTATTTTTGTTCCTACCAAAATTACGACCTGCATAGCCAGCATGTAAACTCACAGAATAAAACAAGTCTAGAATAACTTACAATCCGAGTGCCAACCGCCAAGTTTTCACCAATTACATATTGCTGCAAATGCTTTGCAAATTGTATAAATTCCTTTAGAGTTCTAAGTTCATGTCTTAGGCAGTAGTATAGTAGTTTATCTAGGGTCATTGCCTGATGCCACAACTCTGTTAGCAGGGTGAGAGATGTGTTTATATGTCTGGAAAAATATTTTAAATAAATTAAACCTTTAATCAAAATAAGGCTTAGTTCTAGTTCCCGATTCTTCTATAGCTTAGGCAGACCCAGTATACTTGTATACGACTTTATAGGAGCCGGTATCCGCATTTTGACATCTTTAATTGGGTCCTTATTGCGTGAGGATGTAGTAGGCTTGTCCAGCACCATTACTACTCTCTCAGCTTAGTCGGTCATATCCAGAGGAAAGACCTCGTCAGTACGTCTGAAGTCATTAAGCCGAGGGTTTCATCACGATGTCAATTGAGCGTGCATAAATTTTTCATATCGGAATCCAATTGATATTTCTTAGGAATTTATGTGTGCTAATCGCCATTGCTCTTACGGTGAAGGAAAACATCGTGATGAAACCCGAGGCTTAGTTGACGTATTAACAAGTACTTTTCTCTTGACACGGTCGAAGAGGCTGAGATGGTATAGGTCCTGGGCTAGCCTACTCCATCCATCCTCAATTCCTTACGCAAAAAGGACTAAAGATTCTAAAGGGTTAGCTAGTTGCAGAAAACATCCCGTATACAAGTACAAGTATATGGTATGATATAGGCCGATTACGATCCCGGACCTACCCGGGTTCTTTTTCTTCTTCTAGTATAGTGGTGTGGCTCACCTATTGTTAGAGTTTTCAGATCGCCCTAAGGCCTCTAACTTGACCTAACGACTGCTACTAGAGGTAGCAAATGGGACCAACGGCTTAACGTGCCTTCCGAAGCACGGAGGGGCTCACGAAAATACATTTTTGCCACACTACTAATTGGTCACCCATCGACGTGATGTCCGCGCCAGACGTCGCTTAACCCGCACGACCGTAAACGACTGGCCAGCTTTGCTTGGCTGTGAGCCTCCTCGGTACCTACCCGGGTAAAATTAAACTTACTGTCTGGTAGCAAGTGCAGCCGACGTGATGGTATGGACAGCCAGCTGTGTTCGTTGTTCCCCCAACACTCCTGCCGCCACGCGCATCTCTTGTTCTACCATATTTTCTTCCTCTTGCAGCAGTTCTAAGGCACTTCGGGCTTCTATGAGCCGTTTTCTGTAAACCATAACAAAATAAAATAAATAAAATTCCCTTTCTCCACAAACAAACATCATATATATACTAATATTATAAAGCTGAAGAGTTTGTTTGAACGCGCGAATCTCAGGTAGGTTCGAATTGTAAAATTCTTTTTGTGTTAAATAGTTTATTTATCGAGGAAGGCTATTTTAGATTTCAATATTCCTCCGGGATCGGGTGTTACGCGGGTGTTACCGCGGAGCGCTGCTAGGATACTCACCTAACTTGAGTCGGATGGATGTGTTCGTAGTTAGATACCAAAGCTAGTTGCGATTGTGCACCTCTCAGTTGTGCCTTTGATTCTATAAACGCTATCGCTGAACATGTTAAACTGAAATCAATATATATTTATTATGAAATGTTTGTAACATTCTGGCACAGTAAACAGTCAGATGTTTTTATAGTTCTGTACCCAAAGGTATGAACGGATCTGACTTGAAAATTCCAACTGCCTAGCTATCAGGATTTATGAGATACAGCCTGGTAACAGACAGACAGACAGTGGATTCTTAGTAATAGGGTCCCGTTTTTACCCTTTGGGTACAGAACACTAAAATGATTGAGGTAAATTCTAACTATAACATGCTCCATAGATATAAAAAAAATACATAACATAACATTCTTACCGTGTTTCCAAATTCTTAGCACCAGACAGTGAAACTTTAAAATCCCTTTCTGCAGCATTACTCTCTATTGTCTTCATATTTTCAGAGAAAAACACTTGAAATTGTGTCTGAAATAAAGCTTGGGTCTGCCTGTACGTTTCTATTGGGTTGAACACAAAGAACCTTTTTGCTATTTGCTGGAAAATAACAAAAGCTTAAATTAAATGGTATAATACTAACTTTGTAACTAATATTATAAATCCGAAAGTTTGTTTATTTATTTGTTCCGTTTATTCATTCTTCACACAAGGCCCACTTTAACTTATTGGAGGCCCTGGGCATATTAAGATAATGGGGTTCCTATGAATTTGACAGAACTTAATTTTTTTAGACAAACAAGTAGATAAGCAAGGTTCTAAATTTTGCAAGCAAGGTTCAATTTATTTGAATTTAAAAGTTTTTCGTCAGTTATCGTTTAGTGATTTGGCAGGAACTAGGAGGCCCGATCGATCACAGGGCCCAGAGTGCCCAGTGGGAAAGAGGGGTTTGTCTTCACAGTCATCGACTGAACCGATTTGGATTAAAATCGGGATAGTGGAAGTTAAGGGAATAGTGAAGAAAACTACTCTTCATCTCAAAATGACTTCTAAATAAATATTTACCTAACGCCGGGAATTGATCCTATAACCTTCATTGTCACAGGTAAGAGTATAAGAATCATAGTCAAAAAGAAAACCCAGAACACTTCATACTACCTTATCATCTCTACAGTTAGCATAGACCTCGATATTCCTTGCTATAACATCGATTACTCCATCTGTCATGGTCTCCAGTTCCTGAGCTAAGCCGATGCATTCTTCAGCAGCTTTCGACTGATCTTCCAAGCTCTGCTGGTGGGCTGCGTTTAGGCTGATCAGTTCTTGTTGCAATTGAGTGTTAAGTTTTCTAGAAATACATTAAGAATATATTATTTTTATGTACAAAGATGTCTTATAGTTCATTCACACGGGATGCATTATGGACCAAAATGAGTTTTTTTACGAACATGTTTAAAATGACAGTTTAAGCCTTTATTTTTCATGATTAATGTGAACACAACCTTTAAAATCCAACACCATCATGAAAATAGTATTTGTGAGTCATGGCCTTTACAGTTTTGATAAAAACATAGAAACATAAACCATAACAGCCTTGATCAAATTACACATAAGTGAAACACGTCTATTAAATATTACACTGCTTTGTAAAACAAATGTATGAAATGAGAGAGAATAAATTAGAGAAGTATCCTATCATTATGGAATGGTAATGGAAGTTTGTGTATTAGTATATTTGTTAATGCTTATACAACATTTTTGACAAAATCACTTGAGAAGAAACTTGGCATGTAGCTAGTTCAAATCATAAAACAACACTTTTCATCCTGATATTCTTACTGGATCAGGTCTTATGTGGGTAAAACTACGGGGCGAAGCTAGTAACTCAATACATACAAGCTTAAACTTACTCGGTAAAATCAACTAAGCCCGTTTCCCTCGCTTCAAGCATGTTCAACCTCTCGCTCAACATTTTAATGCTTAACTCAACATCTTCCTTACTTTCCTGATCTCCTGGTAGACAGAGACCTGGATAACTCTCCTGAATAGAGGATAGAGTAGTGGTCAAACTATCTGGAGTCAGTGTTAGCCCTTTGGTTTCTAATTCTGAGAATCTGTGGATTTATTTTAATGTAATAAAAGATTTTGAGAGTCAGAAACTAGTTTACATGGGTAAGAGACCCTGGTAATGTAAGGTTAAAATTAAAGTCTTTTTAAAGATTTATTTCAAAGTAATTGAAATGTTTTGTCGGCTAGTTTAAGTTATGAAAACAACTATTTTTTTTTCAAGTTCCCAGGATAAACCGACAAAAAACTAATTTACCTGTATTCTTCGCGGGCAAGTAGAGCATTATTTTGATCCAAATTATTGTATATCCACTTTAAAACACCACTAAAGTTTGGATCATGCAACATCCACTCAAACGACTTTTCATAAGTGTCCACGCCTAAATTACTAAGGAAAGGCACAAAATTGTCATCTCCTATTTCAGTAAATAGATTCATTTTTCAATTTCTAATCGGATAATCACTTAGTTACGTGCAAAAATAGTAAAACAACAAAGTATCAATTTGTTTGACCGTTGTTGACCAACAATTTCAAACAATTTGAATCTGCCATTTTTTGACATTGACAGTAATGAGTCTGTTTGTCAAAATGACAAAATTATTTAAATAAGGAGAGGACATCGTGATGTTTTCATTGGAAGTGAATAGGTACCTACCTACCCAGAAAAACATTCTAGAAGTAGGTAGGTCTTAGGTAGGTAGGTAGCAGGTACCACACAATGCTCGCATTTATAATTAAAGTTTGCTCCACCGCCCGCGCCCCGATTCCCATCCACCACCTTCCAGACTGCCACTTTGATCATAATCCATGAGAACAAGCAGCTTCGTGCGTCACAAAGTTAGATAAATCAATTCCTTTTGACACAAAGTGTAAAGGAAGAGGCTCAAATTGGGCCATTTTCTGTTATTATGATCATTTAGCCAATTCGTTTGCCCCTACATGCCCCTAGCCCGTGTTTTGGGATCCTCGCACTTGAACGAATGACAAGTTCAAGGTTACAAAGATATGCCAGTGGTGTATGCAAGATTTAAAAAAAATAATTTTATTACTTTGTTAAGTAGTAGGTGACGCCTAAGAGTAAAGGGTACCGGGAGCTCTCTCCATACGAACGTATTCGACTGTTTTCTCCCTGGATAATGACACTAGAGCAAATATTTTTGTTGCTTAAAACTTAGGTATAGTATAACTGCCATGACCATGCCCATATGTTTTGTTTTTTAAATTTTAATTTCTATAATAATTAGAAAATGAAAAAAACCAAAACATAGGGGCATAGTCATGGCAGTTGGTTCTAGGTTTTATGACACAAAAATATTTGTGCTAGTGTCATCCAGGGAGGAAACAGTCGGTCGACTACGTTTGTATGGAGAGAGCGCCGGCGCCGGTACCCTTTCACCTTAACGACTCCCCTCAACGAACTTTTTCACGCTCATCGGTCCATATTCCTTTACTAGAATCACGGGTACGGTCGGAATCAGAATCGCAGACCCACCGTAGAGCTCTAAAACTGCTATTAACAATGTTTGAACTCAAGCAAGATTCTAAGCTCTTGCCCGAATTCAAGTTTAAATACTTTCAACTCATAAATTTAATATATAAAATATCCTTTATTATGACCAAGTAGGTATCTCTATCAACATTATTAGCTACTGGTACCTACCAACGATAGACAAGGCAATGCCTCGATAGGTAAGGTACCAAGCAATCAACGTTTCTGTAGGTACTTAGGTACCTACCTACCTTCATAGAGTACCTACTAGTTGATGAAAGGGGCTAGATCTCAAGCATGGTCTGCAGTCTCATCGCATCACAATAGCCATCGACAGGCAACCCTTGACATTACGCTTCCGTAAGCTTTCATAGACTTTCTGTTTATTTCCATTGTCGGTCGAGAATCGGGGTTTTGATAAATTAAGCCTTTAGCATAAACTGAACTACAGTTACTTAAATCAATACTAATTATTATAAAGCTGAGTTTGTTTGTTTGAACGCGCTAATCTCAGGAACTACATAATGGTAAGAATTTTAATTAATTTTATTTTGTTGTATAGTCCATTTATCGAGGAAGGCTACTTTTCATTTTGATATTCCCACGGGATCGGGACTTACGAGGGTGAAACCGCGGGGCGCAGCTAGTATTTTAATAATAAAAAAAAATAAAAAATAAAAAAAAATAAAAAAAAAAAACATAGTGCGAGCTTTTTACAGTCGTACCATATACATATACGTTAAGCGAACGCTCGGCTGAGCTACATGGTAGGCGGAGTGGGGGGTTGTTAGGTTTTGTTTTCGTTTCTTGATTCGGTCGTCGCGCTCAATAAAAGCTATGCAATATCGTAGAAATTAAAATACTTCAAAACAATTAATTATTGTCATGAATTCTACGATAGGTACCTACACTACATCATCAGGAAACTCGAAACCCTGAGTACTCCACTGACTGGCCGGAGTCAAAATATTCCTTAATTTAATAGCCATTTTAGATAGGTGGGTGTCTGCAGAAAGTTTTCCATTATTACAAGCTATGATAAGTAGGGTGAGTAGCGTTTCAGTATTTGGGGACTTACCTTAGTAATCTATACATTTATAAAATGCTAAAGCGGACCCCGGGCTCCCGAGAGGGATGCAACCGGGAACAACGCTCGGATGATGATGACATAAAAAATACCAAATAAAAATAAATATACCTACTTTTTATAAATATTTACTGTTTTATATGCAAAATTTATACGTTATTGTTAAGACTTGTAAATTTAATTTTATTTAGGTACCTATTATGTAAGTGCTTAGATGGGGATTTTTTTTATAAGTTTCTATAGTGATGTATATATTTTGTATGTTGTTTTAAAAATCTAAAGTTAAGAAAAATAAATGAATGAGTGAAAAATATACCTACTACGGCTCCATTGGACTAACTTACCTAGTGAGAAAAACATCTTGTTCTGTAACTACTGGAATTTTGTAACGAACTAATCCAACCTCTTTGGGTTAACGTCTGGCCACCATCACACAAGCCTAGTTGCTTAGCTTGGCGCTAGATGGCGTTATGTGTAAAATGTCGCGCAACATTTATTATTAATTAAATTGCATTTAATTATGAGAACAAGACGTTTCATTCCAACCGAAGTTTCAACAGTTCCAAGTCTCAGCCAGGAGTAAGTGTTTCGTGGTTCCAAATCACTAATGTGGTTGCGTCGGGTTGCATCCTTAAATACAGCCCATTGAGATGAATACTTATTTTTATTCTTCTTCTTATTTCCCTCATCCCGGCTCATCCAGGGGCTCTATTTTTTAATCGCTCATGTGACATAGCTTCGTCGTATATGCCTACAAGTCATACTCGACTTCCAAGTCGCATGACTCGCAATTTCCTGTGTTTTTGAATCGTTCGTCGTCGAAATTTGAAAAGTCAATTTTATTCGTTATACCTACGCAGAAAATTGAAAACTGACTTGATTGTTTGACGTTTATTCTACCAATCGCCTGTTGGCGACAACTGGCAGAGACTCGTTACGATCGAGCGCTTCAATAATAGCGAATTTCCGATGTCGGACGACTATCAGTAGAAATCGAGGGCTCGACGCGGGGCGAACGATTCAAAACACCAGGTCGGGCCTCCTCGTATTTATGCGAAAGATCTTAATTTGTGAGTGGTTTAGGTTTTGCGACTTAATAGCTTGCTTGTCCACCATGAAATGGTCTTCCTCTACTTTTTTTAAGTACTTGGTTCTGAGACTTCTTGAGATCATATTGCAGCTGTAGCTTTCTCTACTTTTAGGTTTCACTGGAGAAGACTTATTTTTGTATAAATAAATGTAAACCGTTAAAGACAACGGACACGAGCACACCTACCTACATGTTCAATGAAAGTGGACATTGTCAAGTATCCTCGAAGCTCGACACTCGACAGCTGCATTGTCTTTTGACATGCATATTGTGATGAATTTTTATTAGAATTTATGCCATTCGTCTATTTTTTTCCATATTTTTGCCCGACTACGGTGAAGCCAAAAGTACGGTTAAGTTTGTTTTTTATCCCTTATCTATACTATCTATACTAATATTATAAAGCTGAAGAGTTTGTTTGTTTGAACGCGCTAATCTCAGGAACTACTGGTTCGAATTGAAAAAATCTTTTTGTGTTGGATAGTCCATTTATTGAGGAAGGCTATAGGCTACTTTTTATCCCGATATTCCCACGGGATCGGGAGTTGCAAATCGATTTTGGAAGACTCGACCCTTTTGGCTGTTTTCGAAACCGCAGGTTCGTAACTAATTTCGATGAAGGAATCATTCTTCCTTGTACGAAACTAGTTTCGATAGAGGATATATTATTCTCAACCTCAGCTTTATTAAAATATACACCTTTACAGGGTTATTGGTAAGTATATTAGCAAACGGTTGATGGCCACTTCTATGTACATAAACAACTTTAACTCTACGACTTTTGGAAATTCGAAAACGTTTTGAAATTTTTGAGGTTATTTAAATTTTTACCAGTATAGAGTTTAGAGTTACCAATAAATAAATAAATATTGCAGGCCATTCCACACAGCCCCAAGTTAAGTATCTAGACTTGTGTTATGGGTGTGTAACGGATATACTACATAAATTGTTTTCTTTTGTAAATAACTACATATATACTTATAATCATCTTATAATACAAAGAAACAACCAGACCAGACTGTGCGGAGCGTGCATGGAGGCTGAGGAAACGACCGCGCATGTGTTGCTAGACTGCATTGTACTAACGGAAATAATTAGACTCAGGACTAGGTGACGTTAAAAGCCTTCCAAATTTTTTTGAGAATCCAGATCTAGTGGCAAAGTTTATGAAAGAGCTCCCCCTGACAAGTAGAAACTCACGCAAAAGATAACTCGAAAGGTCTGATAGCGGAAAACAGCCCGTATACAAGTAGGTACAACAACCAGACCACAGACAAATATCTAAGCATAAATACTTATCTGAGGCGAGAATCAAACCCACAACCCTGTGTTTGGCAGTCCGGCATGGTGACCATTGTGTCAACTGGTTCGTTCAACCAATAACCCTGTAAACCTACCTAATAATTTTCAGTGCAAGCATACATTGTCCCTATATCCGTGAATGTCAGGGTGTCAGTCTGTTTGTTTGTCTATTATAGCGGCCTACACGCGTGTATAGAACAGAAGTGGCATGGACTCATAATACTCCAAAATATTACTGTAAATTATTCGCACTGAATTTATTTAAACGGGATATTTACCAAGCTTTTATTCTGTGAAGCTCGATATTTGTTGCTATTACAAGCATCATTGTCCACATATATATTTATATGATGTTTTTTGAATAATCGGGACGCCAGTGCCATCTAGCGGCACTAGAGTTGACGACTGTGTCGGTCGGTCGCATTCTTACGTGAACCGTCGGTGACTACGGTCGGCAACTACGTGTAGAAACTGTCTCGCGTTCAATTTTTTGTATTTGTTGGAACGAAGTTCCTTATCGCGCGTTGTGACGGGGCTAGACGGAAAAAATTCTTACGAAAAGTTGTCACGACACTTTTTGCTATAGTAAGGTATTGTAAGCTGTGCGGCGTCGCATGTTTCTCTGTCTGTCTCTCTCTCTCTTATAGAAAGCAAGCCAGATATTTTCATTTCTATTTCGCATTGAACAGTGTGGTGTCACGACGATTATTTTTGTTGAGTGTATACAGGTTTTTTGTAAATAATAAATAATAAAAAATAATAATAATGAATCCTGACAGTGTTTCTGTACAAGTTCCGGATATTGCTGATGGAGTTAAATAAAATAGAATCCCAAACATATGTTTCCTACTTCAGTTACCACAGGCCAATTATTACGAAAATTGAGCCTACTGATTTTTATATAACATTATATTTGTTAATAATAAAAAAAATATTATTATAACATTAAAAAAATAAAATTTTATTACAATTCCTTCACTAATTAATCGAAAGGGACTTCGTTGCATCCGGGTGTCCCTTGACACCTCTCAAGTTTTTTGTTATACAGGGCTATCGGTAATTATACTAGCAAGCCGTTGAGGGCTACTTCTGTGCACCTAAACAAACAACTTCTGAAAATTCGAACTTTGATTAATAATTTTGATATTATATTTACCTGAAAATGAGCTGTTCCTTACACGGAGAGGTCACTAACTTTAAAATTTTACTTATTTTTTAAGTTTTATTTACTATTCTTAGTCTGAATGGCCTTTGTTTTAAAAAATCTGCTGTTTTTTCAATTTATATAACCTCAAAATTTTCATATATTTATACCCACTATCGATTAGCATGGGTCAGTCGGTCTCGAAATGCACCGACCCAAAAGCGGAAGCTTGACATAGCGTGGGAATTCATGTTACAAGTCCGGACCGGATTTATAAATTAATTTCGGATTATTTTCAAATACCGACTAACTCTATCTCCTTCTATGTTCCACACAAAACTGTATGCTAACAACACAGGATAATCTCGTTAGCTGCATGTTGTTCAAAGATTTAGGCGAAGCTTACACACATACCATAAATAGAGTTTATAGATATAAATTCAACGCCTGTCCCCATTGGATTATGTGGATGATTTCATGATTTGTACCAGATTGTTAGGTGTATTTAAAATTTGTTTAATAGGGGTGTTAAAGTTTATTCAAAAAAATCCCAACTTTATACTTTGTCTAGTTGCTAATCTATCTAACTATTGATAATCTGTCCAGTTGTTGCTTGAACTAAAAGTAAGTATTCTTCGTCAATTAACTTATACTTACTTAAACATTCTATTTAACGTCTTTTTTTATCCATCTCGTCTTTTGTTTTTATTTAGATCGTCTTTTGTTTTTATCTATTTTCGTCTTTTGTTTATATTTAGATCGTCTTTTGTTGGTATCTATTCTCGTCTTTTGTTTTTATTTAGATCGTCTTTAGTTTTTATCTATTCTCATCTTTTGTTTTTATTTAGATCGTCTTTTGTTTTTATCTATTCTCGTCTTTTGTTTTTATTTAGATCATCTTTTAATAATTATTAACTAAATAGGTAGGTATGTACTTAGGTACCTAAGTAGGTATATCAAGTTTCGTAATTCATTTTATTTTTAATAACACACGTCTGCTTACGCACTGAATAAGAACATGATCAATTATGTTTTATTATATTGTATTCTGTCAAATGAACTAATTAAATTAACTAACTATTACTAGAACTAACTATTATCTAGATATCTACTCCTTTTTTTAAAGTCGGTTATAAATAATTGCAACAACGGTCACTAACAACTGCCTTGATAAGAATCCCGTTTTGGACTTTCGCAAACCACCCTCCGTGACGTCACGGATATGACTCATAAGGGTTAAACCGTTGCACATCTTTACTCATGTGCCGTTGCTAGACAGGTAGGGTGAAACCTGGGGTTTCCATGGCTAGACGTCTCATGACTAAATATTGGTAATTTAAGTAGGCAAAGAAGCCTCCTAATAATCGGCGCGGGTTAAGCGACGCCTGGCGCGGTCATTACTTCAATGGGTGACCAATTAGTAGTACAAAATGTGTTTTCGTGAGGCCCTCCGTGCTTCGGAAGGCACGTTAAGCCGTTGGTCCCGGTTGATACCTCTAGTAGCAGTCGTTAGGTCAAGTTAGAGGCCTTAGGGCGATCTGAAAACTCTAACAATAGGTGAGCCACACCACTATACGAGAAGAAGAAGCCTCCTAATTGACCGAGTGAGCAAAGCGAGCGAATCGTCTCTGCTTCAATTCGTTGGTACTCCTCTACTGGTCATATTTTACAACCGATTGGGGCTCTATTTTTAAATCGCTCGTGTGACATAGCTTCATCGTATACGCCTACAAGTCATGCTCGACTTTCAAGACGACATTTTTTTATTTTTGAATCGTCGGTGTTGCCATTGAAATTTGAAATCTCAATCAGAATATTAAAAACCTCTGTCAATGGATGAGGATACATTGATTCATTGGGAGTGTCCCAATGAATCAATGTATCCTCATCCATTTCATCAAAATCGGTCCAGTATTTTCGGAGCCTATTCAATTCAAACAATCAAATCTTTCCTCATTATAATATTAGTATTCTAAATACCTAAATAGAATGTTAGGTAGGTAATTCCAAGGAATTGAACCCTGTTTATTACATCTATGGTGTTGACACAACATCAATCAGCTTAGTCGTTGCAGTGGAGGTGTTTATTGTTGCTGTCTTCATCGACGTATGCGCATTAAATCTATT
This sequence comes from Idaea straminata, assembly GCA_951213275.1. Taxonomy (NCBI): domain Eukaryota; kingdom Metazoa; phylum Arthropoda; class Insecta; order Lepidoptera; family Geometridae; genus Idaea; species Idaea straminata. The sequence continues at coordinate 11,385,248 of OX577863.1, read as the reverse complement.
TCAATACCGTGGTTTCGTACCTACATTGATAAAGAGTTGCCTATCAAAAGAGTACATTACGACGAATAAATAAACTAATAACCACCTGCTACCTAAATTTAAAAAAAAAACTAAATATTTTGTAAAAATTGGGAAAACTATTTAAAACAGGTCATTATACAATGTGTTTCAGCAAAGGGGTTTTAATACGAAAGGAGGTTGTTCTAGACGTCTAGGTGAACAGCTCTTGTCCTACGACTTATGGAAATTCGAACATTTTGTATGAAACAGCTAATTCCTACAGAATTATCGAAATAAAGTTTGAATTTCCAAAAGTCGTAAAACAAAAGTCGTTCGCCTAGACGTCTAGAATAACCCCCTTTCCTATTAAAACCCCTTTGCTGAAACACATTGTATAAATATTTGCTTTGTTGTAAAATACACACATCAAGAACAATTAATTTGTTTATTTTTTTATTGTTTTGTCACTATATCAAGACTTCTAAAGAACCTTCTAGTGGCCCTTATCACCCGCAGTTACTTAGATAGCTTTGCACCAAACTCCTAAAGCGTCTCGGAAACTTGTTATTTGACCAAAATGTCTTATAATTTTCGAAAAGTACGTGGTGCACTTTGAAGTTTAAATATAGTGGCCATTAAGGTGAAAAAATAATTTTCTTTATCTAAAGGTGCTCAAATCTGTCAGCATTTGGCACGCAAATATATGAAGGTTTGGGGATTTGGGTCCCCCGTTTCGTTGTTTGTGGAATAAAACACTCGGAATTGTATAATAGACGTAATTATTGAAACTTGGGTTTAGTGCACGGAACAGAATGCAGTAGGTAATTAATTAAGTAATTAAGTAATTAATTAAAGATATTTTACAACGAGTCAGACGCCATTTTCGGGTCGTGCGCAAAAGAGTGAGTGAGAGAGCACTAGACGCTCTAGTGATGACCCTCTTCTCTGTTAGCAAGCGCTATGATGTAATTAAATCAAGTTGTGCGACGATGTCGCCACAAAGGCTTATCATACTAGTCCGGGTTTCGACTGATCCATATTAACTATTTTAATTAGGTATGGACGATAGGAATTTTGCTTCTGACGATTTAGTACCTACCTCCGCCACGAGAACCTAAACAAACATATTTAAGTAGACTAAAATTTAATTGTACTTAGTACCTCCGTGTAATAAGGACCACCTGCCACCTTAATTAAATAAATAAATTTTAAAATAATAAAAAATTAAAAATTATTTATTAAACAAATAGGGAGTTTTGGCGGGAGCGAGTTAACAACATGTCGTGCTGCAGTTTTATTTTCATGAAACTTAGTTGTAACCTGAGATAAATTGTATAATTCTGGTGGAATGTTATTCAATTTAGTTCTGTGAAAGTGCACAAGTGTAGTGAAAGTAAAAATCAGTGTCAAACATGAAGTTTTCTTGTTGCCCCCAAATCTCCTATTAAGGTTATGGTAAACTTGCCACCGCTTTACTATAGCCCCTGACTTGACGGACTATGACGACTTTGACTGTTTTGAAACACTTTAGGCCCGATTTATGAAAAATCGGGTCATAATTCGATGCAAAATATAACTTGACACTGGCTAAATGCACAAGCCGTGCGAAGCAAAGAAAAAAAAACAAACAAATAAGAAACGTTCTCAGCTGCGAAAGTTGTAAACTGCGTTGCAGTGAGAGCGCCCTCTTTCAGAATTAGGTATGCGGATAATTATATTTAGGTACACAGGTATATATGAATTAAACAAAACAAACAGTAGGGGAAATAATCGAAAAACATTGTAGTGTGGTAATTTTACATTAATTATACAGGACATTCCACACATCGCCACCTAGACCCAAGCTAAGTAACTAGGATATACTACTTATATACAACAACGGATATACTACTTATATACTTTTGTTTAATTAAAAACCAAATATTTGGTATTAGTAATAGAGAAAACTACTTATATAAAAAGTTCATTCGATTAATATTTGCTTTATTGTAAATCTGAAAAACAATTTGTTAATTTTCTTGTACTTCTACTAATATCTTTGCAAATATCAAAGTTTATAAAAACCATTTAACCCTTAGTATCCACAGCTTCAATTTACACGTAGGTACCTAAATCATAATTTTCTATTCATTATTTTAGCATAGTTTCATCACTATGGAATTGGAGCGAATGATCGTAAACATACGTTTTGCAATCCTAAAGAGATAATAGGTATTCAGTAGGTATTTATACACTTTGATCATTGCGCGTACGCTGAATTTATTTTATATAAATATTGATTAACAGTATCTATTATGAAATTTCGACATTTACGATAAAATAGTGATTGAACATTATATTTGTGCGGATTTAAATTTTATTGATATAGGTAGATTCTGTGATATATATATATATAGATGTTTTATTTATTTCTAGTAGCGCTCGGCAGTTTCACCTGCGTAACTCCCGATGCCGTGGGAATATCAGAATTAAAAACCTATGTTACTCCCAATTAATTAATGTATCTTGGTTCAGTAGATTCGGAGCTTATTCGTTACAAACAAACAAAAATACTCTCTTTTTATAATATTAGTAGGTATAGCTAAAATAGTTCTTCATCGTTCAAAGGATGCTTTAAAAAAATGGCTTCGAGCGATGCGGCCGCGCATGTATGAAAACTAAAGAAGACAACTTACATAATCGGGAAAATATTTGCCCTTATCCTACCAACAGGTGAGGGAAGCTGGCTTCTGAAATAGGCGTGAGCCTGTATCACTACCAGGATCACCATCCCATGGTAATAGGAACAAGGGGCTCTATTTTTGAATCGTTCGCCCCGCATCGTAGATTTCTACTGATCTACGACATAGGAAATTCTTAAATGCAATTTTTGAATCGCTCGATCGTAACGAGTGATCTCCAGTCTCCACCACTCGTCACCGACAGGCGAGTGGTAGAATAAACGTTAAATGTCACGTCAAAAAATTCATAGCCAAACATTCGGAAATGATCTATGAAAAATATTCATATCTTTTGGAATTATTTCGGATGTTCGTCGGTTATTATCGGTTTTAAATTTTTAGCGTAAAACGATAAAAAAAATTGAGCTTTCAAATTTCAATGGCTACACCGACGACGAACGATTTAAAAATACAGAAAATTGGTGTCATGCGACTTGGAAGTCAAGTATGACTTGTAGGCATATACGACGATGCTATGTCATACGAGCGATTCAAAAATAGAACCTTAAATTCATATGAGATTCATACAAAATCTGGAACACTCCTATTTTAAAGTTGTTAAAGATCTAAATATAGCAAAGACTGCATATAAGGTAACAAGATATCTTCCATTTATAAGTATAAAATATTTTAATATGCGTTGATGCAATGTCAAAAACGCATTAGTAATATGATAGTTTTGAATACTTAGACACCTGTAATTTTAGAATTTAATATAAATGGCTGCATTTATTTAATTTTATAGGTGTTAGCGACCCGACCTGACTTCGCACTGGTATCCTGCTAGCTGGAGGCTGCCAAGGCAAGGATGTAAACCGGTTAATTTTTTTACCGGTTTTCAGACATGTATTTATGCTTAGATATTTGTCTGTGGTCTGGTTGTTTCTATGTATTATAAGTATATATTTACAAAAGAAAAGTATATAAGTAGTATATCCGTTGTGTAGCACCCATAACACAAGGGTAGTTACTTAGCTTGGGGCTAGATGGCGATGTGTGAAATGTCCTGTAATATTTATTTTATTTTATTTTATTTACACATGTTTGCAAAATTTCACCTCAATCGGTAACCGGGAAGTGGATCAAATTTTATTTGCAAGATTCCATGACAGACATTGGGACAGGTGAAGCTATATAAAAGCTTGTATTAATAAACCTAACCTTTATAATTTTGCATAAAATAAAACGGGCCGATTTATTCAGTAAAAACCCTTATTATTTACTCCTTAGAGTTAGCTGCAATAGATATTTCGAAAGAATGACTCCGAATCGAATTGATTTTTAACCGACTTTAAACAAAAGGAGGAGGTTCTCAATTCGTCGCGTATTTTTTTTATGTATGTTCGCCGATTATTATGCAGGTAGCTGCGTTTCCTCTTCAATTTGGTTTACAGTTTTCTATCCCTGGAGGCTGCATTGAAAACCGTTTCCTTCGTTAATTTTATGGGACTAATAATTATAATTTGACTAGCTGCGCCCCGCGGTCACCCGCGTAAGTCCCGATCCCGTGGGAATTTCGGAATAAAAAGCCTATGTGTTAATCCAGGTCTATAGCTATCTACATACCAAGTTTGAACGCAATTGGATTAGTAGTTTTTGCGTGAAGAAGTAACAAACATACACACACACACACAAACTTTCACATTTATAATATTAGTAGGATAGGAAGTAGGAATATTAGTAGGATAATTCCGCCTATCGATGATAACCATACTATGAAAATATGTTTTGAAAAATTGTTTTTGGATTTGTGGCTTTCAGAAAAAGCTTGAGCTTGAAGCTTTTGGTCGCGGCGAGGAGGACTTTCTTTATAATGTAGTGCTTGATGTACGTAACAGTACATGCCCAAGGTCCTAGAATATAGAATTTGTAGCCATGTGGACGTTGGACGTCGACCCTTACCGAATTAATAAATCTTTGACACATAGGTTTCATAATAAACCTTGATCTAAATATCCCATCCAAGCTCTACACTTCAAAAACTATTTTCATACCAACAATAACCATCAATTTATCAATAATAATTTACAACAACAAAGGGCCGTAATACCACGATGGGAATCGAAGCGGCTACATCCTCATTCTGGTAATGATTGGTACCACTTGGTACCTACGTAATTGGGGCTAATGTTGCCCAACGCTGCTATTACGTCTCAGTGAGCCCTAAAGGTAAGAGGTGTTGTGATTGGTTGCTTTTTTATCCGACGTCAAAAAGGGGTGGTATGAGTTTAACCAGTCCTTTGTTCGATACAAATTCTAGACTGGACAGGCTCGTGATAGGGCAGATTCTTGGATTCGAAGGATTGGCTATACAGCAGAAGAACAGTTGTAAAAAAATAGGTATTTTTGGTATCTGTTTGACCATAGGCCATATAAAGAAATCTTAAAATGAATATAGTAGGTATTAGCTTCGGGTGATATTTTTACTATTAATTATGGCTTCGCACGGTTTGTGCATTTAGCCAATGTCAAGTTATATTTTGCATCAAATTATGATCCGATTTTTCATAAATCGGGCCTAAAGTGTTTTAAAACAGTCAAAGTCGTCATAGTCCGTCAAGTCAGAGGCTATAGTAAAGCGGTGGCAAGTTTACCATAACCTTAAGGGCAGGTGCTCATAAAGCTACCAAAATCGACCTTTGTTTTAAGCAACTCTAAGTAATCAAATACTCTTTTTTTGTTATTTGGATATAAATGGATATTGTAGTTTAATAACCATATTTTTGTTTATTGTGATTGAAAACATGATATGAACAACTTCGTTTGATAAAAAAAATGTTAGAAAACAGAGAATTATTAGATCGTTTATCGGGTTTTATTCAAAAATAGTTAACGTTTGTTTCTAAAAATGAATCAAATGATAGGTTTTGACCTCTAGGAACTATATTTGTGGATAATAATGCTAAAATGTTTTGCATATCGATCAAATATAACAGTTAGCATGCAGCACGCTACGTTTTTGAGAGCGCGGGCTAAGGTAATGTGAATACCTACACACGGTACTGGAAGAGCCCCTTAATAGGAGATTTGGAGGCAACGAGAAAACATGTTTGACACTGATTTTTACTTTCACTACACTTGTGCACTTTCACAGAACTAAATTGAATAACATTCCAACAGAATTATACAATTCAACTCGGGTTGCAACTAAGTTTCATGAAAATAAAACTGCAGCACGACATGTTGTTAACTCGTTCCCGCCAAAACTCCTTCGGGTGATCGAAGGTTTAGCTGCTACTTTGGAGACAGCGGTTAGGCATCTCCATCCAACAAGGCAACGCAGCCGGCTTTTCGGCATCCTTCCTAATGTGCCCTTCCTTTATGATTTTTAATCTATAAACCTACACAAAAACGGTTCAATAGTTTCGGAGCCTAGTCGTTACAAAAAAAATCTTTCCTCTTTATAATATTAGTATAGAAATAGACTTATCCAGAAATGTACAACTGCAAGATCTATGAGCCTGAAACTTCGCATGGGCATTCCTTTTAGAACGTAGGGAGTACAAAGAAAAGATTTTTGTTAATTCGAGCTCTGAGGGGTAAAAAGTTTGTAGTAAGTAACTTTTAGATAGGATCTTCAATTTAATTATAAATTTTTATAGTATTCTACTTCCAGAATCCAAAGATTTTCTTTAAGATCCGGGGACATAAATATCTTTCAGTTCGTGTCTCCCCATTCACCTTCTAAACAGCACCATCTCCCGAGACATTATGGAACTAATTGTCCAAAACCATTAGAAAAACTCAGAAATAAAAACTAAAACTCAATAATTTATTCAACTTCGTATAATTTGGTCGTCATAAAGTAAGTTTCTTGATATCCTTTGACAGTCTTCTAATTTCTCAATCTTTGGTGGAATGTAGTGCGTGAAGTAATTACATAGGAAATGTACCTGAAAAAAAAAGAAAAATACTAATATAAGAGCTACTATGAAACTACTTCTAAACTTACTTTTATTATTAGTACTATTTAAGAGGAAAGGGTACCGGGCGCTCTATAAATGCCATGACCATGCCCTTATGTTTTGACAAGCCATAGGGGCATAGTCTAGTCATGGCAGTTATAGGTTTTATGCCACAAAAATATTTGCTCTAGTGTCATTATCCAGAGAGGAAACAGTCGACTACGTTTGTATGGAAAGAGCGTCGGTACCCTTTCACCTTAATTTTATGTAAGTATATTGGTTTTTGTATAGTTATAAGTAAATAATAATAAGAGCGGTGGTAGATACCTCGACTTTCATTCAGAAGGTTGTGAGTTCAAATCCTGGCAAGCCGTTATTGCCAGGATGAAGATGAGAAGATGTTATTCTTGGAAACTTACCGTATAAACCAATGAAACAACACCAACAACGGCACCAGCTAAAACATCCCACCAGTGGTGTCGGTGATCAGTGATCCTGGTCAACGAGGAGACGACTGCGAAGCTCACAGCCAGGAGCTGGATGAAGGGCACCAGCAGGACGGACCGGTTCCGCCAGTTAAAGGCGCGTTTTTGAAGGTACCACTGTTAAAGATTTAAAAATATTAGTTAAGTACTAGCTGTGTCGGCAAACATTGTTTTGCCATTTACAAAAAAAAGGAAAAAAAGGAAAGAAAAAAAAAAGAGGTGACAAGGGACACCCCGATGGTACGAAATTTCTTACGATTAATTAGTGAAGGAATTATAAGAAAATTAAAAAGTGTCGTTACAACTTTTGGTCTTAATTTTTCCGTCTAGCCCCCTTTCGCAACGCGCCATAAGGAACTTCGTTTCAAAGAAGGAAAAATTATGTGATGTGATGTTAAGTAACGTGACGAGACGTGACGTGACGTAACGTGACGTGATAATATTTAAGTGTTCACAAACTTACCGCTATATAGAACGCACAATATAAGGAAAGTGAAGTGTGTCCCGATGGGAAACTCCTGTAGGAGTCCATGCTCATCCACCGAGAGTATTTCGTTGATGTGCACTGGTACGTTGAAACATATTCAGATCTAAGGACAAATAACAATACTTTTAACCATATGTATAGGCTTTTAATCTATACTAATATTATAAAGCTGAAGAGTTTGTTTGTTTGTTTGTTTGAACGCGCTAATCTCAGGAACTACTGGTTCGAATTGAAAAAATCTTTTTGTGTAGGATAGTCCATTTATCGAGGAAGGCTATAGGCTACTTTTTATCCCGAAATTCCCACGGGATCAGGAGTTACGGGGGTGAAACCGCGGAGCGCTGCTAGTATTATATATTCTGTGGTATACTCGTAGGTAGATAGAATGCCAATATTAAGTTCCTACCGTTGAATTAAAAAACACCGGTTCGTGTGAGCTACGTACTTATTACAAAGGGGAAGATTTTTTTGCGGGTGAAGCCGCGAAGGACAGCTAGCGAGAGACAAATTTGCACCACTTCGTTAGAATCTCCAAAAACACTTTCTTAGTATACACTTCCTTTAACTAATTTATCATCCTGCCAAACTTATATTATACATCTGAAAGTTTATTCATTTGTTTCTTTGTTTGTTCCCTCTTCACGGTCAAACGCCTGGACCGATTTCGATGAAAATCGATATATTGGTAGTTTAGGGAACGGAAAAGGATATAGAATACTTTTGATCCAAAAAATCACGCGGGATCGAAATTTACTTAATAAATTACATCAGCATAAAGTTAAATTATTAAAGAAGCAGGTTGGTAGTTAGATATCAAATTATGGGCATTTATTTGAAGTGTGACCTAACGACGAAACTATAAGGGTTCCGTTTTTTCCTTTCGAGGGCCAGAACCCTAAAAAAATAGATTCGTGAGGTTCGCGGGGTATTGCCTAAAAAAATATAAACATAGACTTATATTATCACAAAATATTTTGTTATTTATTATTTTCTTTTCAAGTCTTTTCTTTTATTCTAAACTAAACTTTTTAAACTGCGATTATACTTTTTATTTATTATAATAATTTATTAATAGGGTTTTTTTCATTAATTGTTTTTATTATTAAATGTATTGGATAAAAAATTGCTTATTACACACAATATGTCAAACATATTGTCTGTCTGAAATTGTTAAAATTATGAAGTACTTGATTTAAACGCTATCAGCTTGTGATTTACATTCAAACTTATTTGTAACTACCGACCCTCGGAGGAGCGGAGATTCCCAACACAAGTATTTATACGTAAAGGGGGTCTCCCAACGATTATTTAATTAGGAAATAAGTTATTGGTTATCGAAATAAATTAATTATTTATTATTCATTTATTCGCAACTGTGATAAAAAACGTTGTACGATTCACGTGTGGTTTGATCATTCCATCTCGGCGCTCTATAGACGCACTCGCGTTCATCATAAACCGCCTCTATGCAATGATAAATTAACCTTTTGTATCGCAATGTACTATTAAACTTACCCTTTACAAGTAACAGCGGCATCAGGCTCGCAGAGATCAAAGAACGTAGGCCTAGGACTGCCAGTGATGCCCTTCATAACTTCAACGACGCACAAGTTGAGAACCAGTCCGAAGCAATAGGACCGGTACAACCGTGCCGCAGAGCTCAGAGTTTCGGAGACTCGAGAGTCCACCGTATCGACGTCTGTGTATATCGACTCTGTTATTATGAACTGAAAGAAGAAAATTAAATAAAAATAAAAAACTTGAGAGGTGTCAAGGGACACCCGGATGGAACGAAGTTTCTTTTGATTAATTAGTGAAGGAATTGTAATAAAATCAAAAAGTGTCGTTACAACTTTTGGTCTTAATTTTTTCCGTCTAGCCCCCTTTCGCATCGCGCCATAAGGAACTTCGTTCCAATAGGTTTTGAAGTGCTATTTCTACGTGAAGTATATCTTATAATATTACAATACTATACTATTATAATCAAAAATGTCTTATAAATGTGACTAGCTGCGCCCCCAATCCTGTGGGAATGTCGGGATAAAAAGTAGCCTATACGTTTATCCAGGTATGTAGCTATCTTCATCCCGAGTTTCATTGCAATCGGTTTAGAATTTTTTGCGTGAAGCAGTAACAAACATACACACTAACTTTGGAGTAACTCTAGTTCTGGCACATTTGTGTTATTTTTGGAACGAAGTTCCTTATGGCGCGTTGCGAAAGGGGGCTAGACGGAAAAAATTAAGACCAAAAGTTGTAATGACACTTTTTGGTTTTATTACAATTCCTTCACTAATTAATCAAAAGAAACTTCGTTCCATCCGGGTGTCCCTTGATACCTCTCAAGTATTTTATTTTATTTTGTTGTTTATTTAGGGGTTTGTAAGTCAGGAGTTATTATTTAGTTATTCTAGGAAAGATTACGAGATAGTGGGCAGACGCTGACCTATTTATTAAAAAAAAAACTTGAGAGATGTCAAGGGACACCCGAATGGAACGAAGTTTCATTCGATTAATTAGTGAAGGAATTGTAATAAAATCAAAAAGTGTCGTTACAAATTTTGGTCTTAATTTTTTCCGTCTAGCCCACTTTTGCAACGCGCCATAAGGAACTTTGTTCCAATTAGGTGTTTTGTGGTTTGTCTAGCTAGATTTTGATTATAATGTATTTATTTTTATTTTGAAGTTTATTTAGGGGTTTTTGAGTCAGGAGTGTATAGTTATTAAGTATCTTCTAGGAAAGATGCTACATCTTGCACCGCATCATCCTTACCATCGTATGAGATAGTGGGTAGACGCTGAACTATTTATTATTAAAAAAAAACTTGAGAGGTGTCAAGGGACACCCGGATAGAACGAAGTTCCTTTCGTTTAATTAGTAAAGGAATTGTGTCGTTACAACTTTTGGTCTTAATTTTTTCCGTCTAGCTCTCTTTCGCAAGTTGCGATAAGGAACTTCGTTTCAATACGTTTTGAAGTGCTATTTCTACGTGAAGTATGTCTTATAATATTACAATACTATTTCTGTTAAAAAATGTCTTATAAATGTGTACTAGCTGTGCCCCCGATCCTGTGGGAATATCGGGATAAAAAGTAGCCTATACGTTTATCCAGGTATCTAGCTATCTTCATCCCGAGTTTCATTGCCATCGGTTTAGAAGTTTTTGCGTGAAGCAGTAACAAACATACACACTAACTTTGGAGTAACTCTAGTTCTGGCACATTTGTGTTATTTTTGGAACGAAGTTCCTTATAGCGCGTTGCGAAAGGAGGCTAGACGGAAAAAATTAAGACCAAAAGTTGTAATGACACTTTTTGGTTTTATTACAATTCCTTCACTAATTAATCAAAAGAAACTTCGTTCCATCCGGGTGTCCCTTGATACCTCTCAAGTTATTTATTTTATTTTGAAGTTTATTTGGGGGTTTGTGAGTCAGGAGTTATTATTTAGTTATTCTAGGAAAGATTACGAAATAGTGGGCAGACGCTGACCTATTTATTATTAAAAAAAACTTGAGAGGTGTCAAGACACCCAAATGGAACGAAGTATCATTCGATTAATTAGTGAAGGAATTGTAATAAAATCAAAAAGTGTCGTTACAAGTTTTGGTCTTAATTTTTTCCGTCTAGCCCCCTTTCGCAACGCGCGATAAGGTACTTCGTTCTAAAAATGACACATGTGCCAAAACTAGAGTTAGGTACTCTAACTTTTAAAGTTAGTGTGTGTATGTTTGTTACTGCTTCACCATCCGGGTGTCCCTTGACACCTCTCAAGTTTTTTTGTTCTCTAGGATAGACGACCCAGTTGGCACAATGGTCACCACGCCGGACTGCCAAACACAGGGTTGCGGGTTCGATTCCCGCCTCAGACAAGTATTTATGCTTAGATATTTGTCTGTGGTCTGGTTGTTTCTATGTATTATAAGTATATATTTACAAAAGAAAAGTATATAAGTAGTATATCCGTTGTCTAGCACCCATAATACAAGTCTAGTTACTTAGCTTGGGGCTAGATGGCGATGTGTGGAATGTCCTGCAGTATTTATATATTATTTATTATTTATTTATTTATAGGGTTTGATGACTTACAATAACAACAGGTGAGATCAACAGTGACGTCATCAGTACAGCCGCCGACACGGTGTCACCTTTGAAAGGGAACGAGAGGGCCGGATCGTTGCAGTAGAAGCCTGCCTTGTGGCTCGGTATCACGCCCAGCTCGAACAGCCCGATCACTATTGTTACTGGAAACAAAGAGAGTTAAGGTTAGACAGCGCCATCTTGCGTCGAGTAGCGAATGGGTCTTGGAAAAGTCTCGATTTTATTGAACCTGAATTTACAGGGTTATTGGTTATTATAGTCAATTTTTCAATTTCAATTTCATTTATTCACAAATAGAGTGGGATTTACAGATGTCATAAATATTGATTAAGTCTTATGCTATTTAACCTGCTTTAGGTATGTGAATTACAATTAAATGAATTTAATATTATGAAGTCAAATTAAGAAATTAAAAATGTTAGTTTAAACAATGCAAAAAATAAAAACATAAAAATATAGGTACATGTCGCAAATAATAAAATGTCAAAATGATACTAGCAAGCCGTTAAAGGCTACTTCTGTGCACCGTAACAAACAACTTTTGTTCTACGACTTATGGAAATTCAAACATGTTTTTGAAAATTTTAAGGTTAGGTTTACCTGAAAATCAGCTGTTCCAAATACGCAGAGGTCATTAACCTTAAAATTTTACTTATTTTTTATATTTTATGTACCTACTGTTCTTAGTTTAGTTTTAAATATAACAGCTGTTTAAATAATTTTATATTTTTTTCGAATTTCCAAAAGTCGTAGAACAAAAGTGGTTTGTTAAGGCGCATATAAGTAGCCCCCAACGGCTTGCTAGTATAATTACCTGGATGACCGAACTTTGCTCGGATTTTTTTTTTTTTTTTTACTTAGTCTAACCTCAAAGCAAACACTCATTGACTTCGTGTTATGGGTGCTAGACAACGGATATTCTACATATAAACTTTTCTTTTGTAAATATATTTTTATATTACATAGAAACAACAATACCACAGACAAATATCTTTTTATCCCGATATTCCCACGGGATTGGGACTTACGCGGGTGAAACCGCGGTGCGCAGCTACTTTACTTGTGAAGTTTCAACTTCTACGCGGACAAAGTCGCGGGCAAAAGCTAGTTGTGTACATTATTATGTTCAGGAGCGCCTCCATTGGTGTTTTTCTTCGTTCGAATTTAAATTCCGGAAAAAATAAATCAACCCTTTCGCGTCAAATGATCCAAATAAGAACACAACAATAAATCATCGTTTTCACTCCGAACCTACGTATATCCTCAATTGCGAAACATTATCAATTTGACATTGACTTTGAACTCTGTACGTACATATCTCTCGCCAAATAAATTGGCTAATGACATAATTTGGACAAAATGTAGGTACTACCTACTGTAGCAATGTCAGGGGACGAATAAGTCAAGCAACCCGGAATTCCTAGTTAAAATACTAGACAGTTTATTTGTAGGGTAAACATGTGATGTTGAATTAGAACATAGGAGGATGCTGGTTCGATTCCCGGGTTGTGAAACAAAATATATTTTGTACTAGCAAACCCGGCGAACTCCGTTTCGTCACCAGATTTTCCTGAATTTTCTTTGCTATAAACCTCATGGAGCCCGAGACCTTTCCAACGAATGCAAAACCGTGGAAATCGGTTCGTGCGTTCTGGAGTTATAGCGTCAGGAAGGAAAACCCGACTTATTTTTATATATTAGATTATCTACTTGTTTCTTTGTCTTTCTTTTCTAATATTTTTTTATACATTTCCTAATTTCCAAATTTCTTAACACCCCATGATCCTTGTCGTTGAGCACAGAACGGGACCTTGTCGTCAGGCATAAAAAGGGGCTCCTTTTTATGCCTGACGATAAGGTTCCGCCCCAACAAGACAAGACAAGAGTAAGGCGATATCGATGATTATTATTTCTCTATTTGAAAGGTAGTAAGCTTTAAGTTGATAAATCTTAACTTCGACAGTTTTGGCGGGAACGGGTTAACAACATGTCGTGCTGCAGTTTTATTTTCATGAAACTTAGTTGTAACCCGAGTTGAATTGTATAATTCTGGTGGAATGTTATTCAATTTAGTTCTGTGAAAGTGCACAAGTGTAGTGAAACTAAAATTCAGTGTCAAACATGAAGTTTTCTCGTTGCCTCCAAATCTACTATTAAGGTTATGGTAAACTTGCCACCGCTTTACTATAGCCCCTGACTTGACGGACTATAACGACTTTGACTGTTTTGAAACACTTTAGGCCCGATTTGTGAAAAATCGGGTCATAATTTGATGCAAAATATAACTTGACACTGGCTAAATGCTCAAGCCGTGCGAAGCCATAATTAATAGAAAAAAAATCTTAACTTCTCCTAAGATCCTCATTAGATCATCACCAAATTTCTTTTGAGGGTCTTATAGAAGAAATTAAGTTAGATTATTTTTTCTTCGGCCATATATTTCTGTATCAAATTTACTTGTACCAAAGACATGCTTTCCACGCTCATCTTTTTCGTTTCTCTGTTAGTAATTTCTTTAAAGATTAATGTTGGAAGAAGTGATTGTATTATTCAATTGAGAACTTATTCCATCTGAAGCAGTAATTCAATAGACACTGGCCAGTGGGCAGCTAAGCGTGAATTTTCCATCATCTTCCATGGCATGATAGTAGCCACCACGTGGAGTCCAACGTGTGTTAGTTATCACGCGGTGCCGGTGTCAGGATGCGGACCATTAGCATCGATTGCGTTACGGTCTCATACGTAGTACGCCTTCATTCTCTTACATAGCGTATTATGTAATAATTGGGGAGTGATGATGCTCTCGGATTTCTAGGTACCTAAGTCTAGAGGGCAATTTGAAGAATGAAGATAAAAATCTAACAAATAAGGAAAAAAAAACTGAAAAAATTATTCACAATTATAGCAATAGGTATTCAAAATTATGGTTGACTTGACAACAAATTAATTGTTTTGTGATTAACCACATTTCAAAGTTCAAACTGATTAAATAATATTGAAATATAATTAAATTAAATTATTTACCTGTTAAATTTAACATTGTCCTTAAAATAAATAATTATTATAGGTATTTATTTATAAATTTAGTTTAATGTATAAATAAATTTAGGTAAATTATTTTCACATCTTTACTGCAGCTGCATCCTTGATAGCCTACTTGATATTTTTTTAGGAAGTTTCTATTTAAAGCATGTCACTTTCAATGCATCTTAAAACTTTTATATAAGTGATAGCTGCACCCCGCGGTTTCACCTGCGTAACTCCCGATCCCGTGGGAATATCAGAATAAAAAGCCGCCTATATCCATCGTCAATTAATAGACTATCCAACACAAATATAATTTTTCAATTCGAACCAGTAGTTCCTGAGATTGGAGCGTTCAAACAAATAACCCTCTAAGATGAATAATTGTCCCCGTTTTTTTTCACATTTCCTACTGGTTCTTCGCTCCTTTTGGTCGCAGCGTGATGTTATATAGCCTAAAGCCTTCCTCAATAAATGGACTATCCAATACAAAAATATATTTTTTATTCGAACCAGTAGTTCCTGTGATTTAAACCTATTATTGCCTACGCAAATTCTCGCTCAGACAACATGAATAGTTAAATAAGTCGGTAAATAAAGGCAAAATACCTAAATACTATAGAACAATAAAATTCTCGTCGTTACGTGGGATGACACTTAACTCATACACTCTGTGCATTCGATAAATATTGCTATTATTTTGTTGTTTAACTCTACACAGTGTATAATGAACCCTGTACTAGATATTATTAAAAAATGTATGTAAAGAAATCCATTTGTCTGTAAAGTCGATTTACGGACGATAATTTTACGTGATAACATCAAAAGAAAACATTGATGAAAATACGTTGCTTTTACCTACCATTTCAACAGAACGTGACACTTTTTTGTGAGTGCATACGGTGTTCATCTATTGATAAGACGTTATCACGTCAAAAATAGTTTTTTTTAAATTTCAAGATGTGGTATTAATGTTACTTATTATTGGTTTCTTTAGATAAAATAATGTTGCTGTGACATTCTGCACTTTTCTATTTATCGAGTGACATCGCAATCGGTTCAGTTTTTGCAAAAGAAGGCAAAGAAGGTGACGAAAAAGTGTCATTAAAATGAAAAAGGAAAAAAGGCCGAATCAGCAACTTTGTTTAGGCTTTATTTAGTAAAAATAACCTAGAAAATTAGAAATTGTGATTAGGTTTTATTTAACGAATAATTATCTATTTTTTGTTAAATTAAGAAAAATAATTTCAGAGAAACATATTTTTCTGTTGGAGTAAAAAGCGTAGCCAGTGTAAGTTAATTGAACTAAATCAGTTTCGCTATCCGATACTAGATGGCGTTAGTAGTCTCTTAAAAATTAACTATTGGTGTTTTAGGTGAACATTAAGCTAGTTAAAATATATTGCTCTTTTAATTTTAATGACCTTACGAATATAATTTAAATTAAATTAAAATAATAAAATGAATAATTACAAGTTATCAAAGCTAATCGATTAAAAATGTTACGCCTAATCATTTTAATTGATTTTACGCAACATCAAAATAACCAGAGGTAAGTTTCACATACCAAATTTAGTCGTGGGAACCTTTTAAAATGATTTCATAACCGTTTCCCGTTTGAGGAGGTAGAAGATGCCACTTAGAAAATAACCTGATTATTGGAGTTACTTTTTTTTTACATAAAATGTAGTTCTTTTTTAGTAGGTACTGGAAAGTGTGCGTTTTGAGAAAATGTATATTGAGGGAAAGTATGCGTTTTGGAAAAAGAAATTAGAAACGTGCGCTTATGGGAAAATTGCTCTAAATTGCCAAATGTATATTTTGCAAAATGTGCACTTAGGAAGTACAGCAAAGTGCTTTTAGAGAAAATGAGTTTTAAGAGCCTCAGCGCCTATATGTACAAAATAACATACTTTTTTTATAATTTTTTATATAGGTATTTTATATTAATTTTCATCATGTATTGTGTTGTATAAAAAGTTATATAATAGCGTTAGCTCTATAGGCACACTAAGTAGGTATACATTCCTACCTAAGTATAAATACCTATAGGTATACAATTTGTTTCAGCGAAGGGGTTTTAATACGAAAGGGGGTTGTTCTAGACGTCTAGGCGTAACTTTTGTTCTACCTCTTTAGGAAAAATCAAACTTTTTTTCGATAAATCTGAGGGAATTTTACCTTGACAATCAGCTATTTCATACAAAAACTTCGATTTTCGTAATGTAATTTCCAAAATTCGTAGAACAAAAGTCGTTCGCCTAGACGTCTAGAACAACCCCCTTTCGTATTAATATCCCTTCGCTGAAACACATTGTATACTTGTCCCGTGTTGATTGATTCAGTGGCTAAATAAAAAAGGTTTATAATGCTATAGGATGATAATGTTTATAAAATTTACCTATGCTTTGTAATGCTTGCCGTCAGTCGGTGTAAAAGTTTCCCCTTGATTAGAACCGCAAAACCACAAATAATATACTATCCTTATAAGGTTATTCAAAAAGGGTTAATTACCACATAAATATCCCGTTTTAATTACTACCTTTAATTTTGAAAACTATTTAAATATATTTCCAATAACCTGTTCCCTTGCGATCCGAATTGTACAGTGTACACGTCAGGAAAAACTGACGCAGGTAACTGATTCTATTGATTTTTACTGAATAAATCTTGCTGTTTCACCCGCTTAAAACTCCCGATCCCATGGGAATATCGGGATGAAAAGTAGCCTATGTTATTTGTAATAAATCAATATATCCTCATACTCAGTTTAATCAAAATTGATCCAGTAGTTTCAGAGACAATTTACAAACAAAAAAATAAAAAAATCTTTCCTCTTTATAATAATAACCTCTCCAAACTTCATTCATTAATCCAAACTTTACCTTTTATACCTAACTAGCTGCGCCCCGCGGTTTCACCCGCGTAAGTCCCGATCCCGTGGGAATATCGAAAAAAATATCCTATGTCCGTCTCCTGGCTCTAAGCTACCTCCCTACCAATTTTCACCCAAATCTGTTCTGCCGTTCCCGAGTTATAAGTGGTGTAACTAACACGACTTTCTTTTATATTTATAGATTTACTTATTTACAGAACGCAGCTTCAATTGAAAATCATTAAATCGCAGGAAACTTTTATTATTAAACCGTCTTTCAAATCCACAATTTATGCCATCATAATCCTTTTTGATAAATAACCAAACAGCAAAAGTTCGTCGACACAGATTTTTTATTTATTTATTTTTTTCAAAAAAGAGGAACCGCGATTGAATGCATTATGACTAGTGATGACATGAACTATTCGGTTTTCGGCCTATTCGGCTACTTTTTTCAATAACTCAGTATGCGGTTGAATATAACTTAATATTCGGCCGAATACCGGATACTTAATCATGAAAAAAAAAACGCATAGTTAAATAAATAATTCACAAAAAATATTTTTACAATAAATCAACTAAATATTTAATACTTGAAATCAATCAGTGGTAAATTATAATTAATGAAAATAAGTTTTTTACCACAGTTGCTCATAAAGTGGATCTTATTCAACGGCTTTTAGGCTCATAATCCAACATATTATGCACGCGTGCGTTTTACATTGCCAACCTAGTGCTTTAAAGTTATCCCGATAAGTTAAATACGTATCTTACTGCTAATTACATGTTAGGTAGGTGAAACATTCTTAATTTATCTGGGTTATACTGTTTTGATGTATAAAAAAGGTAGGTACCAAAGAGTTTTTTAGCTAGCAAAAATGGTTGTCTCTAAAGTCGGTTAACGAACGAAAATTTTACGTGATAATGACTTGGAAAACGATTAAAAATTGAGTTGTTTATTTTTTGTTTTTTCTTTACTTAAATATATTGTTTTTCCGTACCATTATATTTTGTTCTTAACCCCCGACGTAAAAACAAATAGAAAAAACCCTAAACAATATTGTATGTCAGACGAGGCTGTATAGGTTAAAAGTCTTTAGCCTGGCCTTTCCGGAGCATAATTAACAAAAAATATTGCCTTAAAAAATGTAAACATAGACTTATCACAAATATTTTGTTAATTATTATTTTGTTTTCTTTTCAACTCTTTTCTTTTATTCGCAACTGTGATAAAAAACGTCGTATGATATACGTGTGGAATTGATCTTTGCATCTTGGCTTCTTAACACACTCGGTGCCGCTCGCGCGTCATAAACCGCCTCTATGCAAAGATCAATTTACCACACTTATATCGTAATGTACAGAATTTCTAATTAACCAACGATTAAGCTTTTGCTCATAATTTAGTCCCGCTTCCGAAAATAGCAGCTCATACTTATACTGCTACCGGCAGATGATAAATAATGTTAGCAAATTCTGCTAAGCTTGAATACTGTTTTGCATTTGCTGACCACAACTTGTAAGGATCGAAACCTGTCACCCGAGGAAAGTACTAAGTATCACTGAATATTCAGCGGCCGAATTACAGCTGATGCTTCGACCGAGATCCTAGCCGAATATTCAATATTCGGTATTCGGCAAAATCACTATTCGTGGCATCTCTTATTATGACATGTGTCCCCGTGGGGTCCACGCAGATGCGTCGCATTAACGTTTTTTATATATTTTTTAGTAAAGTTGAATCGCTTTACGGCTATTTTTAAGTAAGTATAAACATCAATATAAAGAAGTTATTTTTATAGATTTGCTGTTAAAGAAATCTGAAGTAATTAAAGTATTTTATTATGAATGAAACTAAATTGCAGTGCCGCTGCTTGGTTTATAAGGATGCTGCACTTCTTGAGGATTCTTAACTGAGCTTAGACATCTTTCAGTGGGTTCACTAAGCTAAATCGAAACAAGTTTCCCACTTGTTAAATTTTAACTATGACGACTCACCGACTATTCAATAAACCTAATTCAATTCATACAATCATACAATGTTTGTTATGCCTTTGTTTATTTACTCAGTGCTACATTTCACCTAAACACTGTTCCACTAAGTTTAAGTAGCTAGTTGAGAGGCTCACAGCTAAGCGAAGCTCGCTGGTCGTTTACGATCGTTTTTCGTGAGCCACTCCGTGCTTCGTAAGGCACGTTAAGCCGTCGGTCCCGGTTGCTACCTCTTGTAGCAGTCGTTAGGTCAAGTTAGAGGCCTTAAAACGATCTGAAAACTCTAACAATAGGTGAGCCACACCACTATACGAGAAGAAGAAGAAGTAGCTAGTAGTCAAAGTGTGGGCAGACCACCAACCAGATGTGCCGACGACTTAAAAGCTCATACTGGGGCAGATTGGTCCAGAAAGACCTGTGATAGGAAGGTCTGAAGAGACATTGGGAAGGGTATATGCCCTGCAGTGGGCTAATATATGCAGTTGAACTGCTGAAGAGTGAGAGAGTGATCCTTAAAGTAGTGCTGCTATTTATCGAGATGCCATGTCTCACCTATAAGAAGAATAGGTGCATCTGGAACAGGAAGACCTAAGAAAAGATGTATGATGCCGATACCGAAGTCCAGATCATGTTGTGTTAGCAAAGATAACAAGAACTGTGATGATAACCGTCAGAATTGCCATGTTATGTGCGGCTATGTGTATAATGCGATTACAGACAGTGTAGAACACTATTTGTGAAGCGTCTTAAACTTTGCTTTCACTATTTGTGAAGCGTCTTAAACTTTGCTTTCACTATTTGTGAAGTGTCTTAAATTTTGCTTTCACTATTTGTGAAGCGTCTTAAACTTTGCTTTCACTATTTGTGAAGCGTCTTAAAATTTGCTTTCACTATTTGTGAAGCGTCTTAAACTTTGCTTTCACTATTTGTGAAGCGTCTTAAACTTTGCTTTCACTATTTGTGAAGCGTCTTAAACTTTGCTTTCACTATTTGTGAAGCGTCTTAAACTTTGCTTTCACTATTTGTGAAGCGTCTTAAACTTTGCTTTTGGAAAAATCGGTTTACTCATGTCAGATCTAGTCAAAATAATTGTATTGTTCAATTTCATCAAATAATAACGTAAGTATGTAGGTACTGCGCTAACTCCAAAATTATAAGGGTTCCTTTTTTATCTTTTGAGGTGCGGAACCCCAAAAATTGAGATAAGGGAAGAAGAAACTGTGCTTACCTATAAGTAGAATAGGTACATCTACGCTCAGCATCCAACATAGACTGTGCCCTTGAAAACATGTCTGTGGCTTGGTCTGTGCTTCTATATCTCGTCTCTGGAAATAAATAAATAGAGCCATTATAGAACCTGCGTAAAAACAAATAAAATGCATACCTAACCAATTTCCGTGGACGCGTAGCGTAGGTTATAACAATTTTTTTTCTAGTTTCAAATAAAAAATAAAACTCTATACATATAATAAATCTGTAGACATCAAAAAATCTGTAATTGTAAGATATCCAGAAAAACAAATACACAGGTCGCCTTATAATAAATATTGCAAAACATTCCAAACATCGCCATAAAAGTCAAAGTCAAAGTCAAAATTCTTTATTCCTTTGGATGCTTAATACCTAGGTACAAAGATCACATAGACAACTTGACTTGTGTTATGGGTGCTAGACAATGGATTTACTGCATATTATTATAATTTTCACTAGCTACGCTCTGCGGTTTCACCCGCGTAAGTCCCGATCCCTTAAGAATATCAAAATGAAAAATATAGCCTATAGTCTTCCTCCATAAATGGACTATCCAACACAAAAGGATTTTTTCAATTCGAGCCTGAGATTAGCGCGTTCAAACAAACAAACTCCTCAGCTTTTTAATAATAATAGCAGCGCCCCACGGTTTCACCCGCGTAACTCCCGATTCCGTGGGAATATCGAAATATAAAACAGCCTATAGCCTTCCTCGACAAATGGACTATTCAACACAAAAATATTTTTTCAATTCGAACCAGTAGTTCTTGAGATAAGCGCGTTCAAACAAACAAACTCTTTAGCTTTATAATATCAGTATTTGGGAGTTGGAGGGCCGAGGGTTTGGCATTTGTGAGGGAGATTGGCCGTCGCCTCCGTGACAGGGGGTTTGATCCGCGTTCCGGGGCATTCCTGGTGCAAAGACTGTCGATAGCGGTTCAGCGGGGTAACGCTGCTTGCATATTGTCTAGCTTTGCACCGGGAACGCTGGGGAGGGGTTTGTTCGAATAGGTTTAGTTTTAATTTTTAGATTTTATTTGTTTATAGCTCGTATTTAGTTGGTAGTATAGATATTATTTATTACAATAAGAACATAGAATCGAAGACAAAGAAATAAAAAATAATTATGGATATCAGTGTAGATTATAGATAATAGTTTCAAATCACTCAATATTAAATTTAGGTTGGAAATTATTTCTATACAATGTTCTAACAAAAATCTATTATCAATTTATTGTAATGTTTTCAACTTTAGCTAGATTATAGAATCCTGCTCGAGTTGAAGTATAAAGGCTTTCAACTTATGAAATTTATATTACACAAATTTTATTAGAATGAAAACATTCCAATAATAAGTATCGTAAAGTGAACGTTTAGATAAAGCGGACAATTTGATGCAGTGGTCATTTTGATAGTAGGATATTTTTAATTGACCATTTTGATACAGTGTACATTTTGAAACGCATACATTATGATCTATTGAACTTTATGACACCAAAGGTAATTTAAGAGCTCTACAATGGGCTCCTTACAGGATTTAATAAACAAATAATAAATATAGCAGGACATTCCACACATCGCCATCTAGCCCCAAGCTAAGTAACTAGTCTTGTGTTATGGGTGCTAGACAACGGATATCCTACAGATTTACTTTTTTTTGTAAAAAATACGTAGAATTAGAAACAACCAGACCACAGACAAATATCTAAGCATAAATATTCGTCTGAGGAATCGAAACCGTAACCCTTTGTTGGGCAGTCCGGCATGGTGACCATATCCAACTGGGTCTTCGCGAGATATAAAACACTCTATACTTAAGTAAAATATTTACAGAATTGTGGAAACTATTTCCTTCGCCTGTGCTCATCCTTAATTATTGACAATTCTTAGATAATTTATTGCACTCATATGCGTGCTTCGATATCTTCTATTCCTTTAATAAAGTCGTATTATAATATTCCTTGTAAATAAGTCTTTAATGTAAAAATGGAAGGTTATTTTGGATCTAAACAGTTTATTTTTTTTATTTATTTTTTTCTGTCATATTTCTGTCTGTTTACGTCAAGGAACTTCTGTATGAAGTCTCTAGTCTGATGCAAGAAAGTTCCATAGGTCAAAAGTCCAAGATGGTGTCTATTTCCCTGATTGAAAATGGTGGAAATCCCAGACACTTAACATTTTGCTTCGTCATTCCTTATACGCACAGCAAGTAATAGGAATCAGTTGCCTGCGTCTGTCTTTCCTGACGTGTACAATTTACTGGTCTTCAAGTCACGAGTGAAGAGGTATCTTCTAGCGGCTCGTGCTACATCTTAGGCCACATCGTCACCTACCAATAGGCAGGTATGAGAGTGGTCAAACGCTGACCCGTTATTTGTAAAAAATAATTTACTCTTTCCTTAACTTTATTCATTGGTGGGTCTGGCCGAAAGACCAGCGCTGCAGCTAAGCATGTTTGGCTACAGTTTTTAGCTGGGGTTGACCCACTTAGGTCAGCACCTCATTTTTGTTGATTTTTCTTTGTCACTATTATGTTTTTATGTAATTAATATTCATTGTCATGTTCATTTATTCCTTCCTGTGTTTATACTCAATAAATGCTTTTCTTTCTTTCTTCTATTTATATCTATTTACTTCTATAGTACTAATGTTGTAGAGGTAAGATTTTTTTTCTTTGTAACGAATAGGCTCCGAAACAACTAGACCGATTAAAATGAAACTTGGTACGAGGATACATTGATTCATTAGGAGTAACATAGGTGACTTTTAATCCCGATATTCCCACGGGATCGGGAGTTACGTGGGTGAAACCGTGGAGCGCCGCTAGTTAAAGAATAAAACGCTTTCTGCATTTATTAAAATTCTCAAGTAAAGCTGCAAGCTTTATCTCAAACAATTCAACTCAAGAACTTAATCTTGATAAGTTATCAGTCTCAAAGGAGTATTATCTAAAAGCTTGGAGGTTATGTTGACCTTGAGCATTGACCCTGTTTGACCTCTGTAGGTTAATACGAACTTCGTTGTGAAAACATTGACCTCTTTTCATTTACGTAGTTTAGTTTTCTTTGGAACGAAATACAAAAGAACGGAATCTTTGTTTTGTGTTACGTCGATCGATGTTACGAGAATCCTCTGGGAACCTGGTAAACAGCTCGATCCTCTGGGAACCTGGTAAATAGCCCAATCCTCTGGGAACCTGGCAAATAACCCGATTCCCTGGGAATCTGGTGAATTGCCCAATCCCCTAGGACATTGTATATAGCGCCATCTAGCATCCAATTTAAGCAACTAGACTTAGATTAACTAGACTAGGTGACTAGACTAGGTATAGAATATTTATTAGTACATGATTAGTACTTTACAGCTATGAAGCTGATGACTAACTTGATAAGTCAGTTGCAAATAATGAATCACTTTTTGTTATGTACTAGCAGCTCCCTGCGGTTTTAGCCGCATAAGTCCCGATCCCTTGGGAATATCGGTGTAAAAGTAGCCCATGTTATTCCCAATGAACCAATGTATCGGCATACTTAGTTTTATTAAAATCGGATCAGTATTTCCAGAGCCTATTACAAACATTACATTACAAACAAAAAGTAAATTTTAATATTTAAAGATAGGAAATATTTGATTGTTTGTTTGTTTGAATTGAATAGGCTCCAAAACTACTAAACCGATTTTGAACATAATAAAATTAATTATTTAGAGTAAGTACCTCCACAGTTCCGTAATCGAAGACACTCATTTGAATTAACATTAAAAAAATAAACTAAATTCACTACTTATTTAATATCACTAATTAGTCACTAATTTATAACTATTTGTCACTATTAATCACTAATGACTATTTTGCTTTAGGTATTATTTTATTTGAATTTTAAAGATTAACACGTAAATGTTTTGATAAGAGTAGAATCGAACTGAAACGTAACAAATCAGACATTCAAAGTAATGCAAAATGGTGACAAATAGAGATAAGTCCTATCTTTGTTTGTTAATCTAGAGCGGATATATAAAATGTACCTGGATGAATTATTAGTCAAAACCTCTAGCTTAACAGGATCCACGACAGTGTTGCTGCTCAGTAAAAAAGAAATCGCCCAAAATCCATACTAATATTATAAAGCTGAAGAGTTTGTTTGTTTGTTTGAACGCGCTAATCTCAGGAACTACTGGTTCGAATTGAAAAAATCTTTTTGTGTTGGATAGTCCATTTATCAAGGTAGGCTATAGGCTACTTTTTATCCCGAAATTCCCATCTTTAATAAGAATCTGACAGATTTATAAACTTTTTTAACTCACACTATTTGAATTCATAGATATTATTCTCATTTCGATTTTGATCGAAACACGCGATAAGGATTCGGAAAAATAATTACTTCTAACAGCCTTATTCATAAAAATCGCTTAACAAGTTTCGTTTTATCCAAAACATTTTATTGCGATGTCTAGGAGTATTTAACAGTTGGAGCAAATGCGCCCTTTAGCATCATCCTCGAGGGTATATGGGGCTCCCTGTGGTCTGGAGGTGGATGGCGACCAGATGCTTACCCACTAAAACCACCTCCTCCCTCGACTATGGAACGTGATGCATTTCTTTCGCAGTAACCGTAGGCCTCCGGCACTTGCTTTCATGCCTGCCTAAGTATCCTTTACCTTTGTCTAAAAATCCTAATTTTATTATAGGTCCATTTTAAAATTTGACGGACACCTTAAAAAATCCGGCAGAACTGGTGATAAAGTCGCTAAAACGGCAACACTGATTCGCGATTGATAGATATTTAATGGTTCGGGGAGGTTCACATTTTGGTTTGTATGGTTCGAATCCCGATTCTGGCTTGATCAATCCAAATAATCTATTTATTTACATACAATGTACATCACAATATGTACATTATTGTACAAAGATTACAAATTAAGTACATAATATTTGATCATTGAAAAATAAATTTTCGGCACTCGGGATGGAAAACGATGCAAGTGCAAATTCACTTTTTTTGCGCATCGATGTGATTATTATTTTTGAGGATTCATATTTAAACTTAAAGTGGCAATGCTTCTAGCATTATGGGAACCTTTACGCCGGGTACGATAAGGGGCGGGTTATTTGACTAACTGGTCACTTCATTTTTTGTATTTAAAATGTTAAATATGTACCTAGTTATGTCATTTTATTTTATTCATTTATTATTTAAGTATTCTATTAATTATATTCAACCTGGCACTTACCATTAAATTGATAGTATTTCGTGTACCAGACATTGAAAAATTTACAAAATAAAAGTATATAAGTATAAAAAAACTTAAAGTAGTAAGTACTAATTATCATACTGTACTACTTTAAAAGGAAAATTCCGTAAAAGGAAAATGTTTCAGTCATTACTTAATTTAAGTAAGTATCTTCGAATAGGTATATATCAACTAGCAGGAAGTAATATATTGGCTAACCTAACAAGGAAGACAACCTCTAGTCGGCCCTATTGGGCAGGATGGTATTGCCCAGGTTTGCTACAGTATTGTTTATTTCCTTTGTTTGATTTAATGCCTGAAAAAGGCGCTTAGTTAATAAACGCTAAATTAGTTTTAAGAAGTCTATAATACTTAGCAAGCAAATAAACAATTGATTGATTGATTATTCCTTTAGTTATAACCTCTGAAAACCACTAAAATATAACTAAATTGATATTTTTCTCACCTCATTTTTAAGACTCAATCTTCTTGTAAACGATGCTATTCTCTTAATACCTTCAGCGCTTGTCCTTACTAAAGAATTCCTTCGAACCATAGTGATTTAAACAAAAAAACTCTAAACTTTAAAAACACAGTCCTTTTTTTCAAAGAAATTAAAAAAATATATTTAAAAATAAATCTAATGGGTTTAGTATAAGTCCACACGTATGTAATGAAATTTTTATTAAGAAAAATAATGAAGAATGAACACACAACTGTAATGCTTTCACAAACTAAACTAACTAATAAAATAAAATAATTGTCTTAAATAAAATGACTCGTCAAGGAAAACCCCCAGTCCTTGTAGGTACAAACTTATATTACATAGGTACTCACATAATCTAGTTCAAATGTTGGTTTAAACCTATTTTAACAGTAATTTTACAGGGATTTATATAGAAAAGTACTAGTAGGTGACGTTCCTTTGACGTATTATAACGTCAAGCCTTATATCTACGTGCATTTTCCGACGTCGTCACTGACCTGACCTCAAAAGTGGTTTAGAGGTATGACTGGATAGTTTTCTTACCCGACTACGGTGAAGCCAAAGGAGAGAGTTGTGTTACTAACATAATGAATTATAAGTAGTTTTCCAATTTAAGAGATGTGTATAAATTTTTGGAATGAAGTTCCTTATCGCGCGTTGCAAAAGGAGGCTAGACGGGAAAAAATACGACCAAAAGTTGTAACGATACTTTTTGCTATAGTTGTAAGCCGAGCAGCGGTGTGCGCGTGTTTCTCTTTCTCTCTCTCTCTCTCTCATAGAAAGCAATTACTAAAATTGATTAAGTTTATATTACACTAGCTGCGCCCCGCGGTTTCACCTGCGTAATCATTTTCTGCGCAACTTTCTTAATATTTTCTTTCATAAAAACCTTCTCTTGACAATATCAAAGACAAAAAAAAAGAATTGGCCAAATTGGTCCAGGCGTTGTTGAGTTATGCGCTTACCAACACATTTTGCGATTCATTTTTATATATAAGAAGACAAATTTGTTAATTTTAAAAAAATAATTACTAATTAATCGAAAGTACCTAACTTCGTTCCATCCGGGTGTCCCTTGACACCTCTCAAGTTTTGTTTTAGAGAAATGGTATCCAGGAATTATTTGTTCGCAATGCCCTCTAGAAGTATGGGTCTCAAAGTGCACCGCACTACGTCTATTTTGTCTAATTTTGGATGATATATTGAAAATGTGACATTAAATTATGAAGATTTCATTATACTCAATTGCGCAGGGGCGATTTTTAGATCTATTGACAATGGGTTGTGTTGCCTGGGTCTGTATCGATGTCAATCAAAAGTAATTAATATTGTGATTTTTAAACATACCCAAAACGAATATTGCCCTGTGAACACGTTGTCCGCCTGCTCAGTCCGACCGATCGGACGAAGTTAACTTATTTAATTTTGGTTCGATTTGCGTGCTTTGTCTGTAAGTGACTATTGGTTAAAAATCATTATCACAACAATGATTTTTAACCATTTAAGATAAGATTTTTAAGATAGATCTTGACCGAGTCACGCATTTTGCGTCGCATCAGTTGGATTTGTATTGGTGTCAATATAATTCCAGATTTTTGATTCAAGATTCGATTTCAAAAGATCTTTATTATGCTTAGGATTAATATTATAATATAACAAGATAAGTATAATTATAATAAAGGTAAATAATTCAAATGTTTGCCTGCGAAGTGGTGAGATTCGAGATTTAATGATGTACCCTTTCCCCCTTATTCCAAAACGAGGCTAGTCCGAGATGTGGATCTAGACCTTAGATTAAGACACAGATTTACTCGTGAACTATAGTCTAAACACTATTCCTATAGATTATATAGGGAACTATAGTGTAAATACTATTCCTATAGATTTTATAGGGATAGTGTTTAGACTATAGTTTACCAGTAAATATGCATCTCGGACTATCCTTAAACCTCGTTTTGGAATAAGAGGGTTTAAGTTTTAACAAATTTTATTGGTAGAGTTATTGACATTTCGCTTAGGACTCTCCTTTCGTCTATCTATAAATGGATTATGACTTTGTCGCTTGGATACATTCTGGTATTTCTTATAGTGAGAGTGGTTTTACTTGTTTTATCAATCAATACGGTCATGGCAAGGTTACAACATTCTCCACAAGGAAGTGTTGAAGTAAAAACAAGTTAATTAACATTTGAAACAGTAATATATTCTTTTCACACGGCTTCTTAGATCTTGTTTGTTTACTTTCTTCGGTTTATTTGTTGGTTTCTATGTTTTATCTTATCTCTCTTGGTTATTTATTTGCTTACTAATTGTCTGATGTCTGTTTTTTGTCGTGTACTCATAAATAAGTGTCTTGGTCTTCTTATTTCTCACTAGCTTTAATTTGAAATTAATCGTCTTTTGTTTACACTTCGATCGTCTTTTGTTTTCACTTTCAGTTAGAACACAATCGGTCAAGTAATTTGCTTTTAATGTCTATGAAGATTCCACTCGATATCAGGCAAAAGGTAGGTAATGAATTCTTCAAATCGTAACTCGTAATCGTAACTCATTTAAGGAATTTTGTGATGAGAAGGTGGTCCCAAATGCTCCTCAATCCTTTTACCTTAAAAGGGCCGAATTTCTGATAGGTCTTGAAATTTGAGCTTTTTGCTGCACGCTCGAGTAATTCTGTTCATCTTTCCGAAAATCCTTATCAGATCCTCACAATTTTTTTATACTACCAAGCCTAAGGTACTAACTATGAATTGTTACCTTAATGTGCCATGTTCCAGCCAATTTCTACACCAGACCAGTTTCATATTTCTTTCTATATATTTCTACTTCTTTGAAGTGTTTAAAGTCTATTTAAATAATTTCTTGGAATCTTTCTTTATATAGATACCCATTTATATCATCAATCTAACATTGTCTCATACACTTGTTTAAAATAATTCAATGAAAGATAGCAATGTTATCCAAACATAATGTCCATTGTAGAAGTAAAAATAGAACTGTAACGATAATTTTATACTTAATTAATTTACTATACTGATAAATAACTACTTAATAGTCTTTAAATTTAACCGATTTAAAAAAGGAGGAAATTCTCTATTCGTTTGTATATCTTTTACCTAACTACAGCGAAATCAAAAGGGAGGATTGTTGGCCCTTATTTATTACTAGTTGCGCCCCGCAGTTTCACCCGAGTAGTTCCCAATCCCGGGAATATCGGGATAAAAAGTAGCCTATATGTTAATCCAGGCCTCTAAATATCTACATACCGAATTACATTGCAATCGGTTCAGTAGTTTTAGCGTGAAGGACTAACAAACATACACCCACACAAACTTTCTCATTTATAATATTAGTAGGATGTACTACAATGTATCCTCATACCAAGTTTCATCAAAATCGGTCCAGTTTCAGAGCCTATTCGTTACAGACAAAAACATATTTCCTTTTTATAATATTAATAATAATTAGACATGTGTGGGTATGTTTGTTTAGCTGTTCCCGCATATCTTCTAAATTACTTATTATAATTTGACAAATGAGGTATCGTTAGAAACCTCTTGATCATCCGCTCTTTATAGGCTATGTGACGTCACTATAAATTCAATATGGCGCCCTCTATAGCATACCAGCTCGAGTTGCTTCGTCTGCGCAAGAGCACTCGTCGGCTAATATTGATAAAAGTGGCATATTTTTTAGACTTGAAAAATTTAGATTAATTTTCAATGGTCTCAATTATTATTTACGTATAGCGTAAAATATTAGGATATTTTATTTAAAAGGTCCCATAAAACATTAGGGAGGATCTGATGACAATCTTCCCACGAGATCGCAACTTACGCGGGTAAATATAAAACAGAGGTGAATAGAAGAACCACAAATACCGAGGAACCAGCATCTATTTATTACCTGTATATGAAACACTATATGAGAAAAAGTAGAAACTAGGTCTGTGTATGAAACCTAGTTTCTACTTTTTCTCATATAGTGGTGTGGCCCACCTATTGTTAAAGTTTTCAGATCGCCCTAAGGCCTAAAAAGCTAAAAAAAACTAAAAAGCTAAAAAAAACTAAACAGCTAAAAAAAGTTATATTAAAGTAAAGTTAAAGTTAAAAGCATAAAACATAAGGGGAGGATCTGATGACAATTTTCCCACGAGATCGCAACTTACGCGGGTAAATGTAAAACAGAGGTGAATAGAAAACGACAAATACCAAGGAACCAGCGTCTATTTATTACCAAGAACTGCATAAAACCCTCCGAGATGGAACGATAACCCTCTGACCGATGACCGTTGTATTTTATACTCGTAGACAGTTGTTTATTTATAAGGTGCTAAGTAAATAGTGAAATAGTAGCCATTTGTCGGCGACCATGCGTACGTTTACTTTAAATAACTTGTTGCACTCTATTTTTATCCGACTGCAAGAAAAGGGTTATGTTTTTTGCACCTATCTAGTATGTTTGTAATATTGTATGTTTTTCTATATCTATACTTCTATACTATACTTGTTTGTTTGTTTGTTTGAACGCGCTAATCTCAGGAACTCCTGGTTCGAATTGAAAAATTCGTTTTGTGTTGGATAGGTCATTTATCGAGGAAGGCTATAGGCTACTTTTTATCCCGATATTCCCACGGGATCGGGAGTTACGCGGGTAAAACCGCGGAGCGCTGCTAGTATATTATAAAGTTGAAGAGTTTGTTTGTTTGTTTGAACGCGCTAATCTCAGGAACTCCTGGTTCGAATTGAAAAAATATTTTGTGTTGGATAGGCCATTTATCGAGGAAGGCTATAGGCTACTTTTTATCCCGATATTCCCACGGGATCGGGAGTTACTCGGGTAAAACCGCGGAGCGCTGCTAGTATATTATAAAGTTGAAGAGTTTGTTTGTTTGTTTGAACGCGCTAATCTCAGGAACTCCTGGTTCGAATTGAAAAATTATTTTGTGTTGGATAGTCCATTTATCGAGGAAGGCTATAGGCTACTTTTTATCCTGATACTCCCACGGGATCGGGAGTTACGCGGGTGAAACTGCGAAGTGCTGCTAGTATTCTATATTGCCTCATACCATCCGAACCACTCGATGGATTTCTTTAAGGTATCGTTAGATTCGTTTTATTAGTCCAAAAGTGTTCATTAGAAAAATAAATGAATATGGGGGTTGCTAGATTTACCCGACTGCGAGGAAAGGGTTATGTTTTTTTTATTAGTTATGTTTTTCGCGCCTATCTTGTGATAGGCGCGAAAAACATAACTAAAGATAAATATACAAACATACAATGTTTGTATATTTATATGTTTGTAATATTCTTTATTGCCTCATATCTTCCAAACTTTAAATGGATTGCTTTAATTAAAGTATCGCTAGGATCGTTTTATTTCCAAGTGTTCATAGATAGGTGACATAAAAAATGGGGGTTGCTAGATTTCATTGTTTAAAGTGTTTTATTTTTTTAATTTTATGATTTGTATTTGCAATGTCTCAAGTGAGACGTTGCGCATGACACAAAGTGTGCAGGTGTATGAAACCTAGTTTCTACTTTTTTTCATATAGTGGTGTGGCTCACTAATTGTTAGAGTTTTCAGATCGCCCTAAGGTCTAAAAAGCAAAAAAAAATCTGAAAAGCTAAAAAAAAGTATATTAGAGTTAAGTTAAAGTTAAAAGCTAGTTTAAAATCTTTTTTTTTCAATCCGTAGTTGCTGAAATTAGCGCGTTCAAACAGACAAACAAACTCTTCAGCTTTATAATATTAGTATAGATGTCATTTAAAAATAGTGTTTATAATAAATATTGTATTATCCCCTATTACTTAAAGGTTATCCTGCTTGAGTAAATTCACAACGTACCATAAAAGCTAAATCTGTTCTTTTCCATCCAAAGATTGCCTGGAAGAAATCGTTTTCAGCGATAAGACCGCCCATTTGTGCAACTTATACTTACTAGCTATTAGTAAGCTTTGTGTATATAGTGTTCTATGTTCCTTACTGTATTGTACAAATAAATTATTTATCCATTTATCTGTAATGGTTTTTTATTGACGACGATTGAGTCACTCCAATTGAGAGACTATAATCGACTCAGACCTTTTTAATGATCCTCTAAACATTACCCCGTGGGTAATAAAAAAACTGAGCCTAATTTACGTCTAATGTGGCAGTATTTCGTGTAACTAATACGGAAAAAAGCTATTGGTCTAATTGCTTTAACCTAAATGGCGTAATTGTTTAATTAAAGCACTTAACTACCATTGTACAAAAATATAAACTCGTATTTAAGTCTAAAATTACATTGATAAACCTCAGAAAATTCTACTTGTAGAAACAGAACAACTTTCTTTATGGTGACGCAGATAATGGCTGGAACGAAAGTAAAGGAATTTGGAAGGGATTAAATGGTTGGTACGTATGGAGCCAATTTCAATAATATGGGACAATCCTTTACCAAAAAAGCTCAGGAAAATTTATAAAAAGATTAATCTGATAAAATTATACCTCAACGATGACCTTATTGGATAATTTTGCAAAAATAAGCGGGTTTAATATTAATGTAAATATTAATTATAAATAAAATTAAATTTATAAAATAAATTAAATTTATTAATATAAATATTTTATATCCTCTCAATCTCTTTGCAAATAATATTATTTCCAACAAGGAGTTCCATTCGAAATAACTGAACAGGCCAACTAGTTGTAATGAATGGAATTAATGTTTTTTTTTTCAAACGGACCAACTGGTTGGTATTTCATTCTAAATCGACTAACTGGCTATGCCAAATCTTCAAAACTTCCTGAAATTTTAATTATGTTTTGAAATTACTATAAATAAAGAAGAAGTAAATATATAATAATGTTTAATAGATAAGAACACGACATTATAAAAAAACTAGACGGTTTTTAAGGGGTTGAAAATGATGTCCTTTACAAATAGTCCGCGAGAAAACGATACATTTCGATCTCTAATATTTTGAATCTAACTTTTTTAGTTTTTTTTTCGTTCCCGCCAAATTACGCTAAATTAATATGGAGGGAAGGAACGGCAAAGTAAGCCGGTATTTAAGTAGTTATCTTTGCGTGACAATCAACAATAACAGTCACCTGTCGTCGTAAATTACGCAGACGATGGCGCCCGCGCAGCGCAGCCGCCCCTATAGTAACGCGGATGACGCGCCGAGATACTGACTCATCTTACTTTAACTGTACATTTTCTAAAATTACGACCGGATTACACGAGGAAAGTACACTGAAAGTACGGCCAAGTGCGAGACGGACTCAAGCACAAACGGTTCCATATATACTACTAGCTGCGCCCCGCGGTTTCACCCGCGTAAGATCGATGGGAATTACGGGATAAAAAGTCCAGCTATCTAGATACCGAGTTTCATCGCAATCGGTCCAGTGGTTTTTGCGTGAAGAAGTAACAAACACACACACACACGCACACACAAACTTTCACATTTATAATATTAGTAGGATTGTATTCTGTTTTTAGTTATTGTTGTTATAGCGGCAACAGAAATACATTGTGAAAATTTCGGTTTCATGAGATCCAGCTGGTGACAGACAGACAAACGGACAGAAAGGGTCCAGTTTTTACCCTTTGGGTACGGAACCCTAAAGAGGTAAGAAAAAAATCACTTCATAAATAGACGCTATATAATAGTTTGTTGTCAAAAACATAATAATTAAAAAGCAATTTTTATTACATTAATAATATATCTCGGATTTAAAAACTTATTTTTGTATTTTATAGCCTGAATCTTGAGGAAGGTTATATGCTATTTTTAACACGCTTAGATCGGCCTGTATGTAACTATGTAATGGAATATTGCAAGTTAAATTTGATCCACTTCCCGATAACCGATTGAGCTGAAATTTTGCATACATGTGTAAATCACGTGACAATGCAATATTATGATAACATGGTGCTGATCTGATGATGAAGCTGGAAGGTGGCCATAGGAACTTTGCAATAAAACGACGCAACCCCATCGAGTTTTGGCTCGTTAGCATTGTCTTTCAATGGTAACCAGGGTCTGATCTGATGATGAAGCTCTATGGGGCTTACGCAAGTGGAAGGCACGCTACAAGTTTTAGTATAAGGTTTTCCAAACTTACCGTAGCATTTAAATCCATATTCGAACCAGAATTAACTGTGAAAACTTCTTGACTTTCAGTCTTCTGTACCGTAACACAATCCAGAGTCCTCATCTTGATGATTTATCCAACTTTACAGGAGCAAAGTTATGTATTTGTACCACTGTTCACTACTCGAAGGCACTTTATCGAATGGTAGATAAGTTATAAAGCTTTTTATCTACGAAAATATCATCTCAAATTGTATTGAAATCAGCTGTCTTATGATTATTCACTTTAATATTGATGAATCGATTACAGTATCAATTTTATCAACGGAAAATTATTAAAAAATATAAATTATAAAATCTTTTTTACTGGTGATTTAGATATGTATTAGAAAATACAATATTTAGGATTTTTTATACTACGAAACGCATCGAGATAGAAGGCTTTAAAATTACTATGTCAGTGACGGAATGTCACAGGTTCACGTCACAAATATTCTTTTATACGTTAATGTCAATTGCACTAATATTGTAAAAATGTCACTTAAATTGCCACAATTATAGTTCATCAAGTCCATGCGATTTCTATGGCCACAACAGTAGATTAAACTTGAGACAACGTTATAAAAAAACTATTTATTTCAATGTTCTCAAATTCTTTACATTACTGGAACAGTTTTATATTGTAAAAGGTCACTTTACACTGAAACGACGGCTTTAATGTTGCCAAAATAACACTTTACATTGCCACAACAGCATTCACTACTGCCACATTTTTAAATTCCACACAAAAATGTTACAGAATCGTTCTCAAAACTCTTAACATTGCCTGTATTATTGCGAGAATCGCTCTACACTAAAACACAAGTGTAAATATTGTAAAAATGTCACTTTACATAAATGTAAAACAAGTCGAACAACAAGTTGTTATACACTAGCGTCACGTTTCAAGTTGTAAGATAAACTATGCGAGTTGACGTCCGTGAGTAGGTACCTAACTACCTACACGGTGTTATGAACTGGATGCGTACGAGCAACCGAGCACGGCTAATCTCGTAGTCACTAGATGTGACTATTTAGAATTTCCTATTTGAAAAGGTAAAACAATAAATACCTAAATGTATATACACATAACTTCCGAACGACTGCACCAAATTAGGTAATTCTTTTTTCGGTTCGTTATTGTCAGGACAATGGTTGCACACCTATAATAAAAGAAAATGGAAACGCGGGTGAAATAAAATATAAAAATCTTATACTGGCAATGCTCAATGCTTAAACTCAGTGGCACTTTTATTATTTCTTTTTTTATTGATTCAAAATTGGTCTCCGTAAACTCACCAAATAGTGTAAATACTTGTAGGGTGGCCTACCGAGCCGAGCTATTCTAATTAACTCTAATATTAAAAAAAAACTAAGTATCTACCTACCTATACCAAGCAAAACTGACTAACTTTTTGACAGAGGTCTGTAAAAATAAAATGACTAAAAAAATGTTTTATTATTTATCTAAACACCAGCTTGATAAATTACTATCTTATCAGTTAAGTTATTAAGTACTAGATACGTGCAGATTGCTTTGTTTTGACTAAGATTAATAACTCTATATACCATGATATTTTGTATATTGTATTTTTTTTAATACATTTATTGTATACATTGGCGTTAGAAACATATTTCTGACCCTGGATCCGTAGGGATCCGAGGTACATCCGAGGCCTTAGATTTATAATTAAAAAATATTATGAAATTAATACATACCATCTTAGTACTCGTAGAGTTAGGTTGGCTAGATATCGCATATTTTTTATTAATCAATATTAATATTTAATCTTCTATTATGCCGTTTGCATGAACATTTACCTATTTTATGATTATTTTACGCGTTATCATTTGCAAATGACAACCTTTGTGACTTATGAATTATAAATGATTATAAATTATTAAATTAATTTAATTTCCATTAAATATGGGCTAATTAGGCTAACTTCCATGTCAATCCAGGTAATTAAATCAGCAAATTAACCGGTATCTACAATTATAGAGTTTAAATTTCATCATCTTCCTGCCCTTATCCCAATTTATTTGGAGTCGGCGCAGTATGTCTTCTTCTTCCATTCACTCCTATTAGTCGTCATCTCATCGTTAACATTCATCTCTCTCATGTCTTGTCTCACGCAGTCCATCCATCTTTTCTTAGGTCGTCCTCTTCCTCTCCATCCCTCTACATTCATACTCATCACTCTTCTAGTTACATGCGTCTCTTCTCTTCTCATCACATGCCCATACCAACTCAAACGGTTCCCTTTTACTTTTTCAGTAACAGGTGCTACTTTCAGGCTTCCTCTGATATACTCATTTCTTATTTTATCCATCCTCGTTACTCCACACATCCATCTTAGCATTCTCATCTCCGCTGCATGCAATCTTCTCCCATCCTTCTTCTTCACGGCCCAGCATTCCGATCCATACATGACGACAGGTCTTATCACAGCTTTATAGATTTTACCCTTCAGTTTAAGGGGCATCCGTGGATCACATGTAGTTGCTGTGACCTGTCGCCATTTCAACCATCCAGAGTTAATCCGATGTACAACGTCCCGATCAATATCACCATCGCCTTGCACGAGTGATCCGAGATACCGGAAGTTGGAGCAGACCGGTAATGGCACTCCCGTAAGGGTTACGGGCATAGCACTGGAGAGACCGCCGAAGTCACAAAAAAGATATTCTGTTTTGCTTCTACTGACTTTCAGGCCAACATTCTCCAGTCGTTGCCGCCATACCTCCAATCTACTCTGGACCTCTAGGCCACTCTACGCGGCCAGCACAATGTCATCGGCGAACAGCATGCACCAGGGTGCCTCCTCCTGAATGTCCGACGTAAGAGCGTCCAATATAATTAGGAAGAGGTACGGGCTGAGAGCCGACCCTTGGTGCAAGCCTACAGCCACATTGAAGCTGGCCGTAGTACCAACTGCGGATCGGATTTCGGTAGTGCATCTGTTGTACATCGCTCGGATCAACCTTACATACTTCTCTGGCATACCTTTCGCTCTGAGGGCCCACCACAAAACCTCACGGGGTACCCGGTCGTACGCTTTCTCAAGGTCAATAAACACCATATGCAAGTTTTTATGTGCATTTTTGTATTTTTCGCACAGCTGGCGTATTGCGAAAATAGCATAGAGTTTAAATTTAATTATTTAATTTCAGCATTTAATTACAAGCTAAGTTACATGTGTACAAAGCCTTACAGGCCCTGCCTAACATGCACGTTTCGCTCATAGGATCAATGAGATCAAATGGTTTTATTAATTATCTTTTTATTATATATTTTATTGTTTTATTGACCTCTGTGGCGCGGGAGCGAACACCCGGGTACGATGTAAATAAGTTAATAAATAAATATTGCAGGACGTTCCACACATCGCCATCTAGCCCCCAAACTAACTAGATTTGTGTTATGGGTGCTAGACAACGGATATACTACTTATACACTTTTCTTTTGTAAATTTATATACTTATAAAACATAGAAACAACCAAACCACAGACAAATATCCAAGCATAAATACTTGCCTGAGGCGGGAATCGAACCCGCAACCCTGTGTTTGACAGTCCGATATGGTGACCATTGTGCCATCTGGGTCGTCAAAGGTTGCGTTTATGTAAACAAAAAAACACGTTGAGCTCACACTACTGGTGATATACTTAGCTGTACATTTTACACATTTATAAGATGAAATAGTTTTATTAATTATCTGCCACATCCAGTCCACTACCCACCTAACTCTGCGTCCATATTTAACGGGCATGCGCCTGAGTCACACACGTGAGCTCGCCCAGCGGCGCGGGCGCAGGCTCGGCGCTATCGTACGTTTCACTAACTTATTGTTTGTAATACTGGGACGTTGTGAAATCTTATAAGTTCCGGTTTCATTTCTCTCATTGGCCATGTCAATAGATTAAAAAATAAGCATTAATTATACTGGCCTTTACATCGAATGTAGATGATGTAAATAGCGCAAGCAACTTTAAAATAATATATAAAAAAATTGATATATGCACTTTTTTTTTAATTAAATTATTTAATATATTTTTTTTGGAGAGAAAAATCCTCGCAGATACCCTCCATCCCGGTGGTAACGACTGGTTATGTTGGAGTCAAACCGACTAAAAACTCTCCAGTGACTCTCCGGTGAAAATAATTACCCCAGTTTCCACGGGGCCACACCGCAGCCAGTCCCAGGTCCGCTTCTCCGAATGATCAAAGCCCGGGGGCGATTAGAGTGGGCTCTAATCGCTCAAAGAACCAGATCCCCTTTTGGTCGCCTTTTACGACGGGCAGGGGCTACCGTAGCCGTATTCTATTGCAACCAGACTACCAGGGTCATTACAAGGATTAGCCTTGCCCTGCATCAATGCCACTCTCTTAGCTTAGTGGATCGTGTCCAGAGGATTGTAACTCGTCTATACGTTTGGAGCCAACTGGTTTCATCACGAATTTTTTCCTTCACTACCGCGACCGTAAGAAATCCCCCAATGAATTTTCTTTGTAAAAATTATGTGAATTCGAACCCATGCCCTTTAAGATTAAAATCGAGGTTTCTCCATAACCAGTAGCATTCAATAATAGGGAAAGCAGTCTGTATACAAGAACAAGTAACCAAGATAGAAGGTATTTACTTTGTTAATTACCTAAGCAAACAGTAGGTACTCAGATGTAAATAGCGCATCATTTTTAAGAAATTCTTACTTATATAAATAGTGAATCATTTACCCACTACGACCTCTGTGGCGCCTGCGCAGCTGAAGGCTGAAGAGTGGAAATTCGATTCGTGAAACATAATAGGTAAAAAGTTTAGTTGAGTTTCGTTATACGGGGCTATTTCCGCACTTAGGCTCTTCTTTTGGGCCGTTTTGCGTGAATCATACGGGCCTAAAGCGTGTCAAAGCCTTTTTTTCTTACGGCTTCGCACGACTTGTGTATACAGCCAGGTATTGGCTGACATTTAACATTTAACGATAGATAGCCTATAGACTTATAGATAGATATTTTTACAAATCTACCTACAGCACTAATATTAGGTATAAAGAGGAAAGATTTTTTGTTTGTTTTTATGTTTGTAACAAACAGACCTCGAAACTTCTGGACCGATTTTAATAAAACTTGGTGTTAGGACACATTGATTCATTGGGAATAACATAGGCTACTTTTTATTCCGATATTCCTACGGGATAGATAGATAGAAAAATTCTTCATTGTAAACATAATTTTCAATAACATTACAAAAAACGAAGCTTAAGTCTTAGTGCTGCAAAGGGCGGCCTTATCGCTCAAAGCGATCTTTTCCAGGCAACCAACAACCCAACGGGATCAGTAACACATAATTCCAATGAGGTTTTATTCAGTTTCTAGCTCTGTGTCAAAATCAGTTTCGGCCGTCTCGTTTGTAACGTCAAAAAATGTCTTTACCTATCAAAATTGTTTACCTTAAAAATTGTTTATGTAGTTAAGTGTTGAAAATATAAATATCAAGATGAATATACCAGCAATAAAATCGTATGAGGATCAAGCTATTGATACTGTTGTTACAGTTCTGAATAAAGCTAAATTTAGTTTGGGGGAGAGACAGAATTTGGTACAATTAGCTCGTAAGTATCATATTAGTTCTGTATTCCAGAGGTTAGTATAGACTAGAACATTTAGATAGATAGATAACTTTATTTGTACCTACAACACAGAAAGAAACAGAACACGATAAACACAAAGTAAAGTAATAGCTAGAAAGTATAAGTTGCACAAATGGGCGGCCTTATCGCTGAAAGCGATTTCTTCCAGGCAGCCTTTGGATGGAAAAGAACTGATTCAGCTTTAATGGTAGGTTGTGAATAATTTAACTTATAATATACACTATTTACATAATTATGATTTTAAATATTAAATTAATAATACATACCAAATAATTATATTCATAGATACATACAAATAATTACGTACATACATAAATAATACAGGAATATATACGGATATTAGACAGTACTGAGGTAGTGATCAGTTACCATAGCTTTGAAAATGGGTAGGGACTTAGCAGATCGGATGGGTTGAGGCAGGGAATTTCAGAGTATCACAGAGTGAAAAGAGAAGGATTTGTTGTAGAAAGTAGAGTTGAGGAGAGGAGCTTGAAGGAGAAGGGATTCTGTTGAATGGAGTTGTCGTAAATGGGCGTCACTCAGGAACTTGAAACGTTCTCTGAGGTAGTGAGGTAGTGATATTTCCTTGAGAATTTCAATGTAATGCAACGTTTCTAATGATACACTACAGGCAAATGTTAGTCCGATTAGGTGGGTTAATGCTAGCATTTCTTCGACCATTTCAAAGTATCTAATAAAAATATAAATTAAAATTTCGTTTTTTTTTTCTTCTATGGATGTATTAAACTATTCACAACTTGTCTTTTAAATTATATCTCGTATTTTACCTTTATCTTGAATGGTACAATACAGACAAATGCGAGGCAAATGTATGGAGTGTGGTACGATTAGGGTATAGACTAGGGCATTTCCTCGAGCATTTCAATGTAATGTAACGTTGTTACGAATAGTACAATACAGGCAAATGTTAGACCTGTGGTTCGAATAGGTGAGTATAGATTAGAGTTTTCCAATGTAATTTAACATTCTTACGAATGGTACAATACAGGCAAATGTTCGAAGTGTGGTTCCTTTTCCTCGAGCATTTCAATATAATGGTAACGTTGTAACAATGGTAAAATACAGGCAAAGGCAAGAAAAACGTTCGAAATGTGGTTCGATTAGGTGGGTATAAAATAGCTAAAGCATTTGCTCGAGCATTTAAATATAATGGTAACGTTGTAACAATGGTACAATACAGGCAAAGGCAAGAAAAACGTTCGAAATGTGGTTCGATTAGGTGGGTATAGAATAGCTAAAGCATTTCCTCGAGCATTTCAATATAATTTAACGTTTTAACGAATGATTGAATACAGGCAAGTAGAAGGCAAAAGTTCCAAATGTGGTTTGATTAGGTGAGAATAGGCTTACTGGAGCATTTTCTCGAGTTTCAAGCATTTCAATGGATAATGTAACGTTCTAACGAATAGTACAATACAGGCAAATGCAAGGCAAATGTTCGAAGTGTGGTTCGATTAGGTGAATGAAGACTAGAGGATTTCCTCGAGCATTTCAATGCATTGAAACGTTCTAACTAATGGTACAATACAGGAAAATGTTTGAAGTGAGGTTCGATCGAGCATTTCAACGTAATGTATCCTATTTTTGAATGGTACAATACAGGCAAACGCAAGGCACATGTTCAAAGTGTGGTAAGATTAGAAAACCGATTTCGTTGACTCTTTTACTACTTTAAGTTGGTCTCATAAAAATTTGGTGATGATCTTTGGAGTCATAGGAAGAGCAGGTTTTCTTATTGCGGTAAATTGCCAAATTAAATTATGCAAAAAAAATTGCCAGCAGTAGAATTAGAATTAGGGATTGATATATCTAAAGGTT
This sequence comes from Idaea straminata, assembly GCA_951213275.1. Classification (NCBI taxonomy): domain Eukaryota; kingdom Metazoa; phylum Arthropoda; class Insecta; order Lepidoptera; family Geometridae; genus Idaea; species Idaea straminata. Next base: position 11,343,077 of record OX577863.1, on the reverse strand, counting down.
ATTTTAATTCCAGAAAGCCGTAACATATTTGAACAAGGTGTGAAAGTATCCCTCGCACACATCGGCCCACCGTTAGCGAAGACCAGTGAATCATTCATAGCTGAAACAATTGAAAAGAAATGGAGGCTGACACCGACCCTCATGTACACCTTGAGGTACATGGGGAACTCACAGGACGAGAGCTCGCAGTACTATTATTATGAAGTCTGTATGTTTTGTTATTTTTTTCTATTTAGTCTATAATATAAAGCGTCGCAAATATCTGTGGACTTGACAAATATGCAAAGACTAGCTTTTGCCCGCGTAGAAGTCGAAAATGGACTAAGGAATCACGTTGTCCCATACAAACTTTGCCCCCCTTTTTCACCCCCTAAAGGGTAGAATTTAGGAAAATCCTTTCTTATCGGATGCCTACGTCATACAACAAAGACACCCTCCAAGTGTTGGTCCGTCAGTCAGCCAGTCATTCAGGACAAAGCATTTTATATGTATAGATATTAGCCCAATTGTAAGTTTAAAATACAGCCTGGTGACAGACAGACTGACGGACGGACGGAAAGGCAGTGAAGTCTTAGTTTTTTCTTTTTGGTTTTTACTTTTTGGGTATAGGGAGAATACGCAATGAAACGGACGGGTTATGAAACGGACACTATCGATATCTCCAAGGTTTTAAACAATAATGTTCATGTAATTTGATTGTTGGCAGCATTGATGAACATAGATAAACCCACAATAATGACAGCTCCGGCAACCATGTTTTTGTTTACCTCTTCGCACGATCTTTTATGCACTTGATTTTTAAAAAATTACGTTAACTTGTAAACTGGTTTAGAATTCGATTAAAACGTGGATCACAATTGTGATATTCGTATCAGTTGTGACATATTCTTAAAAATACACGGAACGGTGAGTTATAATCTTTTCAATAATTATTGTCTGGAATTTGGTTAAAGTGTTTTGAGGTTAAATTTGCAATGAATCGGACAGGTACTGACGCGTTGAAACGGACGTCCATTGCAATGCGATTGGACAATTGACGTTTGTCACGTTTGCTAGTGACATAAAAATATAAAAGCAAAAAATATATCAAACCTTGTTTAAGAGGAAAAATATATAAAACCTTGCAAGAGGAAACCGGAGGCTCTCTCCATACAAATGAAGTCGACTGTTTCTCTCTGGATAATGACACTAGAGCAAATATTTTTGTTGCACAAAACTTATAACCGTTATGACCATGCCCCTATGTTTTTTAATTTTTCATAGCGGATCTCCCCTAAATATAATAATAAGCGGTCTGAATAGGACACAGCTCAACTATGTCATATACACAATTATGTCCTGATATTTCTTTGTTTCTTTCTTTAAAAAAGAATTTAGAAATACAAGTCAAGTCCACAGACGCGTTATACTCAAAAATATTTAAAACAAAACATTTGTAATGCATAGACTTTGAAAATACTGGACCTATTATGATACGACTTTGCATGAAACTAGGACATTGACACCTTTGGAGTTGCACTATTTTTTAGTTATCATCGGAATCGAAACATAATTTACGGGTGAAACCGTAGGGTGCACCTACAAAGGGCAAACGAACTTCTTTAGGCAAAATGCTAGTACCTAGTCTGAAAGCGACTCGAGTATTCCTCAAGATTTTCTTATGATACTGCAAAGAAAAAAGAAGATAAAAAAACACCTTAAATTATGAATCTACCAATCCCTTTATTTATTTATTTTTATGTCACCTATCTAAAAACACTTGCACTAATGACACGAATCTAACGATACCTTAATTAAAGAAATTAATTCAGAAGAAATGAGGGAATAAAGAATATTTATTACAAACATAAAAGATAGTAACTTTTTAAACTCACACGATTTTCATTCATAGTCATTATTTTTCCTGGTCTTAATCGCGTATTTTTTACTTATAATTTTATTTTTTATTTAAGAGAAATAAAACTGAAGTATGTCTCCTCGCGACCATGACTATTGTAACATAGACGAAACATCGAAGTAAGAGAAATAAAAATATAAAATACGGGATTAAGACCTGGGAAGAATTACTTTAAACGATAGGCGCGAAATATATGTATAACCCTTTTCTTGCAGTCGGATAAAAATATTTATAAAGAATGCCTTTCTTACCTCAGGCAATCTTCAGCCAGCCAATTGCATCGTATCCGATACCTCAGGTAGTGATGTCAGTGTTCTTCAGGATCCAAGATAAGCACATCGAGTTGCCTGAAAACGCAGGAGTTCCTAGGGTAGGTACTCTCTATTTAATCTCTATTCCACTGAATATGATGGGGGTGATTGGTACTTTTTTGCCGGACTGCCAAACACAGGGTTGCGGGTTCGATTCCCGCCTTAGACAAGTATTTTTGTTTAGATATTTGCCTGTGGTCTGGTTGTTTCTATGTATTATAAGTATATATTTACAAAGGAAAAGTGTATTTAAGATGTATATCCGTTGTTTAGCACCCATAACACAAGTCTAGTTACTTAGCTTGGGGCTAAATGGCGAATTGTGGAATGTCCTGCAATATTTATTTATTTATTAATTTATTTTATTTTATTCTCTATATTTATATAAAATTCTCGTGTCGCGGTGTTAGCTGCCAATCTCCTCGGCTGACCCGATTTTTATGAATTTTTTTGTGTATATTTATTTGTTAGGTCTGAGTATCGAACACCAATTTTTTTCTTTATAATTTTTTTGTATATGGCAAAACAACATCCGGAACAGCTAGTAATTATAGGTTTAAGAATTGTCAGATATCGCTAAAGACCGAGGTCTGCTCCAAATGCACACATCGTAACTAAATTTTTAAGACGTTTCAATGTGATGTCATGAAAATTGTATTTATTATTTAATATGTATTCCAAATGAATAATGAATTTTGGTTTTGATTTTGTGAGGAGGGGCAAAAGGGAGGCCTTTGCCAGGGTGACAAAAATGTCTGATTAATTCATTTATTTTTTACCGCAGTCGTGACCGCGTTAAGACTTTAGTTAAAACTTTAGGTAGTTATCCCGAGACCATGGTCAGTGTTACCCGATCGAAACGTGTCGGGTAAAAAAGGAACCCTTATATGATCACTCTCTTGTCCATCCGTCTGTCCGTGTGTCACCGTCGATTTCTCAGGAACGGGTGGACCTAGCAAGTTAAACCAGACACTGTGGTCTATAGTCCTAATCTATACATATAAAAGGCTTTGTCCTGAATGACTGACTGACTGACTGACGGATGAACGCACAGCCTAAACCGCTGATCGTAGAGACCTGAAACTTGGAGGGTGTGTTCTGTGTATGACGTAGGCATCCGATAAGAAAGGATTTTCCGAAATTCTACCCCTTAGGGGATGACAAAGGGGGCAAAGTTTGTACGAGACAACGTGATTTTTTGGTCCAATCTACTTCGACGCGAAGTCGCGGGCAAAAGCTAGTTAGGTGTATAAAAACGAATGTCCTAAGGCAACAAGATACAAAAATATGGCAAATTTAGATTTTCGCGAAAACTTGTGAGTACCAAAATTTACCTTAATTTTCAACTTTTTATTCTTATCTTCATTTTCCCATCTTCACAGATGATCTTCAGAATAGAGGGTCATTACACTGAGCACGACATTCGTTTCGTGACCCTCACCGTCGACTGGATCTTGGCAGTCATTAAGATGAAGCAGAAGCTGTTCCGAAGGATTGAGAATTTGAGACTGTTTTAGCAGAATAAATTGTTTTGGAATTTCAAGAGTTTTACACTTTTATTGTTGCACTTTTACAAATTAAATACATACAAAATAAAACCGGCCAAGTGGGAGTCGGATTTGCGCACGAAAGATTCCGTACCATTTTATTATTTGAGTATTTGTTTTTGTATCGGCAACAATTGGCTATAATTGGCTTTCTGTTTCTTATTTCGTGTATTATTATTTTTGTAAAACTGTTAAAATAACATAAATACCTCATCTGTCAAAATTTCAACTGTCTAGCTATCACGGTTCGTGAGATATAGCTTGGTGACTGACAAACTGAAGAACGGACGGACATTGAAGTGATAGTAAAAGGGCCCATTTTTTATCCGACCACGGCAAAAGGAGGGTTATGTTTTTTACCCAACGTCTATTCTATATTAGAACTGATTGCGAGATCTCGGCCCCGTCCTTTTATATTAATCTATAAAGTTTCTTAACAATTCGGGAAAAATCGGGACATGGATTTCTCTCTTTCTTTCTCTTTTCTATGCGTGCACCAATGATTACCATTTTTTCTGTCTAAAGTTGTACGTTGCAGCCGCGCAGCTAACTTGATGGTAAAATTTTATGTGTAGTACTTAGATGACCTAAAGACGTGTGGGAGCGGGACAGAGCGGAGCTAAACAAGTGTGTGCGGAACAGAGAGCGATGATGTGAGCAACTGATCCTCCCTTCGCTCCTGTCCTCCCGCCAAACAGACCTAAAAATTTACTTCTGCGCATACCGCTTCCACTTTCCGCCGGCGCGGCGGCTATCATTCGCTGACTTACCTGTAAAATTTAACTGACTCATAGGTGATTCGTTCTGCAGGTACTGCAAATAGCTGTTACTATGTAGTTAAATAACTATTAGGTTAAAAAATAAAAACAGTTACCGTGATTCAAGGTAAATACCTATTCGAGTAATCTGAATGAAAATAAAATCAGTTGTCTGATGATAACAGGAAGTACCATCATGCATGAGTCATTCATGATCATCATTTTTATCTGAATTCTACGAAGCTTTGGGTTTTAGATTATCGATTACATAAAAATCGGTGTTGGCTTAGTGGTAGATACCCCGACTTTCATTCTGAAGGTCGTGGGTTCGAATCCCAGACGGCCGTGCACCAATGTATTTTTCATAAGAAAAATTTATGTGCGCTAACTGACATTGCTCTTACGGGAAGGAAAACATCGTGATGAAACCCGCGGCTTAGTTGGCTCCAGAAAGTTCTCTCCTCTGGACATGGTCAACTAAGCTGAGAGGGTAGTAGGTGCTGGGCAAGCCTACTCCATCCTCACGCAAAAAGGACCCAATTAAAAAGAGTCTAGTTGCGGAAAAAAGCCCGTATGCATACATACATACATAAAAATCAATGCTAGGGCTCACCTATCCAAACCAAATGTTAACCATCTACTAAATAACCAAATGTTTATTTAGTAGATGGTTTATGTGAAGTTAGCATAAAATCGGTCGAGCGGTTCTTCATTTAACATATTTTTTCACTTTATACGTAGCGAAGCACGTATCGGGCCGCTAGTTTTTCTACAAAATTAACCTTTACTAATATAGGTGATCTATACAACGACAGCAATTTAAATCCATTTTACTTAGGGTGATGTAGGACCTAGCTGGGATATAAATTAGATGAAATAGGCTTTTACCACACTCTCAAGTAAGTCGACCGTGTCTAAAGGAAAGAACTTGTCAATTTATCTGCAGCAACAGTTTTCCTTCATTGCACCGTAACCGTAACAGCAATATTAAGAGGAATGGGTACCGGCGCTCTCTCCATACAAACGTAGTCAACTGTTTCCTCGCTGGATAATGACACTAGCAGAAATATTTTTGTTGCATAAAACCTATAACATCTATAATTATGCTCATAGATATCCATGGCCTCATAGAAATTAAGATTTAAAACAAAAAACAAAACATAAGGGCATGGTCATGGCAGTTATAAGTTTTATGCAACAAAAATATTTGCTCTAGTGTCAGTTTTCAGGGAGGAAACAGTCGACTACATTTGTATGGAGAGATCGCCTGGTACCCTTTCCTCTTAATGCCGCACGTAATTTTTTTGTTATAAAAATATATTGGTGCACTGCCGGTCGAGATTAAAGACGAGGTAGCTTCCACTAAGCCATACCGCTAGATTAGGCCGAGAAATGTTCTTCAAAGAGACAGGTATATTTCTAGGTATTTTCTGCACAAATAACGCATAATTTAAACATACTATAATAATAATACCTCTAGCAAAAAAAATGTAAAAAAATAGTTATTTGGATTTTTGTTGTTTATCTCTAAAACGACTTTACTCATATTGATGAAACTTGGTCTGAGGAATATCATAGGCTACTTTATATTCCGAAATGCCCGCGGGATCAGGACTTACACGGGTGAAACCGCGGAGCGAAATGTATTATGGTAGGTATTAAAATTCGACCACGAATGTTATATTGTTAACCAAAATTAGGTAGTCTACAAAGATATGAATACCATATCCTCACCACATACGTACGGTCGGCTGCATAATTGCAAACCCACCGTAGAGTTCTAAAACGGCTATTATAAGAATGTTTTAGTTGATGCTAATGCTTTAGTTTTTAACTTATCTATACATAAAATATTATAAAGCTGAGAGTTAGTTTATTTAAACGTATTAATCTCAGGAACTACTGGTTCGAATAGAAAAAATATATTTGTGTTGGATAGTTCATTTGTCGAGGAAGGCTATAGGCTATTTTATATTTCGATATTCCTACGGGATCGGGAGTTACGCGGGTGAAACCGCATAGCGCTGCTAGTGAATTGATAAAACAAAAATTATTAGAATGAAAACATTCCAATAATAGTAATTTTAGAACTTTACGGTGGGTCTGCAATTATGCAACCGACCGTTGTACTTAAAAATACCTATCTATCGTAACAGACATACTTGCATTTCAAATAGGTACCTACCTAAGTAGTGAAAGTGGATTTCCAATGACGGTGACTTTTTACAATGTGTCTAGCTAGAGACAATCATCGTTGTTACTTAAGAGCATCACATATCACATACCAATAACATTTTTTTATAGAATTATTTGTTCATCCCTTAAATTGCAAAAAAAATTGATGTCAATCGCTTAAATTGTTTGTATTCTAAACTTAAAAGTTCCATTATTAAACTTAACTTTATTTTAAGTTTTACTTAATATACAAAAACAAGCCTAGTTAATAAATTAATTACACAAAAAAATTCTAAGGGGAGAAAAGAGCGATTACTTTTGACGTGATAACGTCTAAATAATTGATGGAACACCTGCATTCATAAAAAGATGACGTCATGCGTCCCGTTCCGCGATCACCTCAATTTATTGACAAAGTAACCATAGCAACATGTTATCATTGCTGTTGCCACATGATTGAACAAGGACCAGGATTGTAAGGTTTCATACAACGCTTTGTAATAAGTAGACTACTTGCTTGTACCGTGTGTGCGTAACTAGGCTTGTGTTATGGACAAGTGTCAAATAGAAGACTTATATAAAGAAAAAAAAAGACAAAAATATAAAGATATAACAAAAAAACGCAATTTTTAACCGTTTTCTGACGATATCATTATCACGTAAAATTATCGTCCGTAAACCGACTTTACAGACAACCAATTTTTTGTATGAATGGTTATATACGCGGTATGTCACCCTCTTAAGGTTTTTATTATCCATTGTTATGTTATTTATAGAGATAGATACCTATTTGTCGTGATGGTTTTGTAGGTTTTACTAGTTATAGTTCAATTCAATGTATGGAGTGATTCATCGGTGAAGGTAAAGTTATTGTGAAATTGGTGGGTACTTGAAGTTGATTCTGTATTTTGAAATTGAGTGTAATTGATTGTTATTTTATTAACTTAGTAATCAAATCACATTTCTCTAAATTAAGTAAGTAATCGCTCATAATTATACAGTGTGTAATAAAAATTGTATGATCCCAGGACATCCCAAAAAATAAATTCAAAATATTTTCTTTTCTTTTTTTTCTTTTGGGTTATAGGTATTGATTCTGTTGTACCTAAAACATATATAGATTATTATTTAGAGACTAGACCTCAATAAATTCTAAAATAAATGCTGAATGGTATTTTAATATGTACCTCCTTCTAAGAAATAAAACAGACAATTTATCCATCAAGCAACATTCCGAAGAACCTCACAAGGTTAAATCAATAAAAATTAATTAATTAATCTATAGATCTCCACTTTAAAGTCTAACAATTAAAAAATCCAATAATTTTCAAACCGTGCGACCCGAAAAAATACTTCGAAATATTAAGATTAAGAATCTCAGTCCCAGGAAAAAGGTGCTGTCCAAAAAATAAACGAACAATACCTGGCTTTACCTGGCTGAGTCACGACAAAAACGTGTTCATAATAGTGACAGCCAGTGTCATTCGCGCGAACATACTATGCGCAAGCGCACGGCCCGGTCGAAAAAACGTTCTAAATTTAATAATATATAGTGTTTTTATATGAAAAAGTGTTAAAATGGTTCGTACTTATAAAGTTATCGGGTGTTTCAAAGTACCTAAGAGAGGGAAAGTGGTTCCAGCTTGCAGTAACGATGGAGTATTTACTATTGACATGTCTTCGACGTCTACATTAGATGTTGCCGTAAGTTACAGCTTAAAACTAACTTAAAATTGACTTAAATATTGATTATAAACATGGCCTTTGCTGCTGTGAAGTTAAGATATTAATTATTGATCTAGAACGCGATGGGAACTGGTTTGACTACAGTTATCAGGGTAAAACTTTTGAGGTTATAATGTTGTTACGATTTTGAAGTTTCTGAGGCTTGTTTCTTTACTTATTCATATTTTATGAAGGTTTGGAGTTAATTGGTGTATGTGTACTTCAAAAGGAAGATCTTCCACTGGGCACAGGTGTTATACACCCGGTAGGCCGCAGCCCAACAATGTTTCCTACTAGGAAAAAAAACATTATAATATTCTTGGTAATACCGACATAATAATAAAAAAATATTGCACGACATTCCATCTAGCTCTAAGCTAAGTAACTAGACTTTTGTTATGGGTGCTAGGCAACGGATATACTACGTATATACCTACCTCCTTTTTCTTTTGTAAATATATACTTCTAAATGCATATAAACGTGTAAACAACCAGACCACAGTCAAATACCCAAGCATAAATACATGTCTGAGGCGGGAATCGAACCCGCAACCCTGTATTTGGCAGTCCGGCATGGTGACCATTGTGCCAACTGGGTCGTCATACTGTTTATAATGTACAAACTGATAATGATTCGTGGTCATTAAACTTTTGTCTTGTCTTTAAACCTACATAAAGGTAAGTAAATACATTGTAAACCTGTAACAAACACGTGTGTATCTACGTCTCTTATCATAAAAAAATAGTATCATGACTGAGTTTACGATATTTAATTTTATAGTTAGGTATTTTGTAGTTACGAGTCAAAGACCTAAGTACAGTTAAACCTAGTTATAACCATTGAAAATTGGATCTAACTAGACGTTATTGTTTGCTTAACATTGTACGCTTGTTGCGCTCGTGCGCGTCAGATCCAACCTAACCTACACTGGGTCAAAATGATCATAAAAAATAGTATCAGGACTGATTTCACGATGTTTAATTTTATAGTTACGTATTTTGTAGTCACGAGTCAAAGACCTAAGTACAGTTAAACCTAGTTGGGTCTAGACGTTTTAACGCTTGTTGCGCTCGTGCGTGTTAGGTCTAACCTAACCTACTTAACTGGGTCAAAATGATTATTTACCAAACAGGCATGATAACATAGATTAAAGAATAAAATAAAAATACATAAATAAATAAAAATATATTATATTAAAAAATCATCAAAATCATGGAATCATTTGTCAGATATGTATACGCGTAAGCACAACGAGCAGCAACATCAGCCGAATCTAACCTAACCTAACTTACTGCAACCCAGTGAAGTATCACTGGGTTAAAGTAGTGTTTTACCAGAATGGATTAAGTTAGATTTGAACTGTGATCTGCTCATATACGCGTGAGCACAACGAGCACCAATATCGATCACCTACACTACACCTATGATAAGCTTCTTGTACAAATATATTCTGTGGTTTAGCCAGACATAATTGCGACACCTCGGTAAAACCGGTTATACCTCAGATTAACTGTCTTTACAGCTTTTACCATAACATTCTTTACTTTTATTTAAGTATTTGCAAATATCAGTGTAGTTTTACATCTGCAAATATTTAACCAGTGACCAAATGTTTACTTACCTACTTACTGACTCTCTGTTTTAACCGACTTCGTAAAAAGGAGGTTCTCTATTTGAGGCATATGTTTTAGGGTTTCTTACCCAAAAAGTAAAAACGGTACCCTACCACTATCTGTCTGACTGTCTAAGTCAAAGTCAATTTTCACAGATGGTGTATTTTTGTTGTCGTAACATTAAATACTGAAAACAGAATATTATTGTACGGAATCATCCTTGCGCGAGTTCGACTCGAAGTTTTTTTTTTACGTAAGTAGGTACATCTTTTTTCTTTCATAAAGTTCCTGATTAATCAAATAAAGAATTTTTGTTCGATGAAATAAAAATTTCCTTTTTTTTTTATTGTTTTTTTTAGATAGATAATTCTTTATTGTAAACACCAATTTCAAATAACATTTATGATAAAAATTAAAGCTTAAGTCTAAGTGTTACAAAGGGCGGCCTTATCGCTCAAAGCGATCTCTTCCAGGCAACCTTTGGATGGACAAGAAGTTGAGGAAGGTGAAGGGTAGGGTGTTTAAACTTAACTTCCTTCCAGCATGATTAAATAAAAATAAGGCGATTATTTGTTTTTTAAAGTTAAAATTTCTTTTCACTTGTTTCCAGCATGATTAATGTTTATTCAAAAGCCTTGCGAAAGATAATATACGTATTAAAACACAAGGTCCTATGTTAAAACAACTTGATTATAACATGGAACCTTGTCATAATCAAGTCATTTACAATTGAATGCATTTCAAAACAGCTGTTTTATCGATGAGTCTTCTTTTCGTATAGTGGTGTGGTTCACCTATTGTTGGAGTTTTCAGATCGCCTTAAGGCCTCTAACTTGACCTAACGACTGCTACTAGAGGTAGCAACCGGGACCAACGGCTTAACATGCCTTCCAAAGCACGGATGAGCTCACGAAAACACACTTTTGCCACACTACTAATTGGCCACCCTTCGAAGTAATGACCTCGCCAGGCGTCGCTTAACCCGCACGACCGTAAACGATCGGCGAGCATCGCTTAGCCGTGAGCCTCCCCAGGAGTGCATGCATATAGGTACAGAAGTATATGTATTTTTATGCGGGCTGTTTTCCCGCAATTATGCGCGTTAATGGGTCCTTTCTGCGTGAGGTTGGAGTAGACTTGCCCAGCACCTTAGCTTAGTCGACCGTGTCCAGAGAAAAGGAACTCGTCAATACAACTGGAGCCAACTAACGGGTTTCTTCACGATGTATGCAGTAGCGAGGTGTGAAATTTATTTCAAAGTAAGCCAATAAAACAAAAAGATTTGTATTGTGTCATATTGTTTGGCTTTTTAGCAGGAATTTATGTAATAATTAAGGTTATAAATGGTACGATTAAGAATTATTATTTATCTATCTATCAGTCAAGAGATTTCATTCTACTTAAATGGCGCAAAGAGACCTAGCCAAGAGAAAAATGTTACGCGTTACGAAAACGTGAAACAAAAAACGAACAGCAAAACAGCAAAAAACGTTAAAAAGACGAATTAAATATAGGTACTTATAAAGCGTGTTGTTCGTTCCCGTACTCCTCCGAAACGGCTTGACCAATTCTCATGAAACTTTGTGAGCATATTGAGTAGGTCTGAGAATCGGCCATCATCTATTTTTTATTTGTTTATTTTAGTTTTTTTTTAATGGCAAAACAGCGTTTGCCGGGACAGCTACAGTAGATATAATTAGCAACAACCCTATTAACAATGAATGAATGACATAATATAGCTCGAGCTACCTATACATGGTACTATGGTATACATATTACCAATGAATGCAGTCACGTGCAACTGCATAGTTGTGCCGATGACTGTATTATTTTAATTCTAATGGCTACCGCACCTAGGGCACGCAACGAATGTGACTCAGTGACACGTGAAAGTTTTGTTAATTTAATTTCTAATTGTTTATTATCGATAATATTGGACTGAGAATAACATAGCTTATTTAAAAAAAAGTAATAAAATATTCTAACGAAGTCAAAAGACGCAAATTAACTTGATACCCCACTTGGGCATAGGTATCTGCTAACATCCGGTTGTTAAAAAAATAAATATTACAGGACATTCCACACATCGTCATCTAGCCCCAAGTTAAGTTCGAAACCATTTCGATCAAATATAGCTCCCGACTAATTCGCCTTTCAAACAAAGAAAACTAAATCAAAATCGGTTCATACGTTGGGGAGCTACGATGCCACAGACAGACACAGACACGACAACCTTATAACACCCCATCGTTTTTGCATCAGGGGTTAAAAATAAATAAATATTGCAGGACATTCCACAAATCGCCATCCAGCCCCAAGTTAAGTAACTAGACTTGTGTTATGGGTGCTAAACAACGGTTATACTATACTTATATAGACTTTTCTTTTGTAAATATATACTTATAATACATAGCGACAACCACACCACAGACAAATATCTAAGCATAAATACTTGTCTGAGGCAGGAATCGAACCCGCAACCTTGTGTTTGTGAGTCCGGCATGGTGACCATTGTGCCAACTGGGTCGTCACATATTCCATAATGTATTGTGAAACTAAGTATTTCAATACATATGGAATATTTAAGTTTAAATCATAGAAATAATAAATTTCAAGTACATATTATTTCTATGGTCTAAATATAACTTTATCAAAGGCTAACAGGACAAACAAGTGAACACTTCTTATACTTTATTATGACGTTTATATTCAATAGTGAGACTATATTGATCTAATTGTGTCTGTCAGTCTACAGGGTTATTGGTAATTATACGATCAAGCCGAGGGCACCGTAACAAACAACTTTTGTTCTACGACTTTTGGAATATCGTTTTTATTTATCGATTATTTTCACTTTTTGGACAATCAATTAAATTTTTCAACGTGATGCACTAGCTCTAGGTGAGTAAAACTTGCAGGGTTTTATTTTTTATGAAACTCAGTAGTTTTTAAGATAGGTTGCAGAAAAAATTAATATGTGAATTTTTTTTAGAACCATCCAAAGATAATTTAAACATTAGGTTTTGATAAAAAATATTAGTTTAATGGTTTTATTTTGAGTTTTATAAATCTAAGACTCTGATTGGTTTCGGGGTACAAAGGTCCACTATTGAACTTGTTTCACAAAAATTCACAAAAGTTCATGCTGAAATCTGATTTTGACTAAATTTTCACTAAAACCCAAATAACTTTTGAACCACTAATTATTGCAGACCATACAGGGGTTTTAAATCGATAGGTACTGAGGTCCCCTACCTCCCAGCAACCGATGATCCACCCCCCCCCCCTCTTACACCGTGAATATAAGAAAGTCGTATTAGTTACACCATTTATACCTCGAAAATCGGCTGAACCGATTTGACTGAAAATTGGTATGGAGGTAGCTTACAACCAGGAGACGGACAAAAGATACTTTTCGATTTTCCCACGGGATCGGGACTTGTCAGCTAGTCATATATACAAATAAAAAAAACAAATGGTTGTCAGTAATATCGGTTGCTAGTAACTAACCACAAAGAGGAGAAAATAAAGGGAAAATATATATACAAAGGAAAAACAAAAAAAAACTTAATTTTTCATCGTTTTCTTATGACGTTATTACGTCAAAAATATGTTGAAAGTCTTTGGCTCATAAAGTCAAATAAATATAACAGAATATCCTACTAATATCATAAATGTGAAAGTTTGTGTGTGTGTGTGTTTGTTACTCCTTCACGCAAAAACTACTGCACCGATTGCGATGAAACTCGGTATCTAGATAGCTGGAGCCCTAGATTAACACATAGGCTACTTTTTATCCCGATATTCTCACGGGATCAGGACTTACGCGGGTGAAACCGCGGGGCGCAGCTAGTATACTTAAATACCTATTTACATACCACTTTAATCTCTACTTATATACTGATTAGTAATACTTACAGCTTAGTACATGCTTAGCATAAATACCTTTCAACTTAGCTACCTATATCCGTGCATATTTCCACAAATAAACTCTCAAAGGAATTCCCAAGCGAAGGTATTCCATACAAAGCCTTCTTTGTTACCTCAAACATAGGAAATTAAGCTTTAAAGTTTAGGTATTAAAGTTGAATGTTAAGAAGGCATAAATCTAGGCAATTCAGGTAGGCTGGAAGTAAAAGGAATTCCTGAGCTTTTTTTTAGGAACTTCGAGTTAAGAGCTGTGGGTGGAACATACATTGAAAAAAAAAAACGCAATTAATAAATAATAAATAAATAAATATTGCAAGACATTCCACACATCGCCATCTAGCCCCAAGCTAAGTAACTAGACTTGTGTTATGGGTGCTAGACAACGGATATACTACTTATATACTTTTCTTTTGTAAATATATACTTATAATACATAGAAACAACCAGACCTCAGACAAATATCTAAGCATAAATACATGTCTGAGGCGGGAATCGAACCCGCAACCCTGTGTTTGGCAGTCCGGCATGGTGACCATTGTGCCAACTGGGTCGTCTTTACTTAATTAATTACTTGAGAACTTCCTGCTATTTTGAAGTCGGTTAAGAGGAAAGGGTACCGGGCGCTCTCTCCATACAAACGTAGTCGACTGTTTCCTCCCTGGATAATGACACTAGAGCAAATAATTTTGTTGCATAAAACTTATAACTGCCATGACCATGCCCCTATGTTTTGTTTTAATATCTTAATTTCTATGATAATTAGAAAATGAAAAAACCAAGATATAGGGGCATATTCATGGCAGTTATAGGTTATATGCCACAAAAATATTTGCCAGGTAAGAAACAGTCGACTGCGTTTGTATGGAGAGAGCGCCGGTACCCTTTTACCTTAATAAGATAAGCCCTTTTGCTTAGGTTCGCTCATCTTGGCGGGGCACTACGAGCCTTTAGGTTTAAATTGCGTATTCTAGATGGTTTTTTTTATGTAATTTGGGGGTTTTTCTCCTGTCAATTATAACAAGGTCAGCGAAAAGGGGCTAGACGGAAAAAATTAAGACCCAAAGTTGTAACGACACCCTTTGATTTTATTACAATTCCTACACTAATTAATCGGAAGAAACTTCGTTTTTTTTAAGTAGTCCTTTCCCCTATTTTTATGAAATACTAGCTAAGCCACGCGGTTTCACCCGCGTAATAATTTTCTGCGCAACTTTCTTAATTTTTTATTTCATAAAAACCTTCTCCTGATAATAACAAACAGACCAAAAAAAGAATTGTCCAAATTGGTCCAGGCGTTGTTGAGTTATGCGCTTACCAACACATTTTGCGATTCATTTTTATATCATAGAAGATTTATTTTTTAATTATAAGAAGGTAGGTGGACCTTATTACCCGCACGTACCCTATTTATTGTTATCCTCAAATATACTAAATAATTGACTTATAATAGAAGACAAAACCCATAGAATGTGGTTTCCTGCGTGACGTCACTGACGTGACGGTCTGTTTGTTCCATTGTACGTGTGTTTACCTGTTTGTTTGTTAATGTGTTTGTTTGTTGAATTGGATTCCCATGGTCGGTCGAACATTAGTGGATTTCTGGTATGAAAATGTATGTGCGCATTAACATTGCTCTTACGGTGAAGGAAAACATCGTGATGAAACCCGCGGCTTAGTTTCTCCATACGTATTGACGAGGTCTTTCCTCTGGACACGGTCGAGTAAGTTGAGAGGGGCTCGTCTACTTCTTCTAATACATGTCCCAGGCACTACAACTATTATCATTAATTAAATAATAATCTTATAATATAAAAATGAATCGCAAAATGTGTTGGTAAGCGCATAACTCAACAACGCCTGAACCAATTTGGGCAATTCTTTTTTTAGTCTGTTTGTTATTATCAGGAGAAGGTTTTATGAAATAAAAAATTAAGAAAGTTGCGCAAAAAGTTATTACGCGGGTGAAACCGCGGGGCGTAGCTAGTAAATAAATAAATATTGCAGGACATTCCACACATCGCCATCTATCCCCAAACTAAGTAACTAGACTTGTGTTATGGGTGTTATGCTAGACAACAGATATACTTCATACTATTCTTTTGTAAATATATACTTATAATACATAGAAACAACCAGACCACAGACAAATATCTAAGCATAAATACATGTCTGAGGCGGGAATCGAACCCGCAACCCTGTGTTTGGCAGTCCGGCACGGTGACCGTTGTGCCAACTGGGTCGTTAAGAGTCAGTAATTATCTAAATTAGATGAAAAATCTAACATTAGGTATATTTGAGAGCTAGATGACGTTATGTGCAATGTAGATAATAAATACCTACAAAGTAGAGATGTTAATTAAACCGGTTTTTCGTATCATAATGATTTCAAGTACTTTTAGTTCAGTTGTACCGAGGATTATCTACCGCATCACAAATAATTATTTTTCTACGCTAATATTCAATATTTCAAATTGAAAAATGCCCGTTTAAGGCCAGGTGCTACCCAAATCGACCTTGGTTTTAAGCAACTCTGAGTAATCAAATACTCTTTTTTTGTAATTTGGATTAATAACCATATTTTTGTTTATTGTGGTTGAAAACATGATATGAACAACTTCGTTTGATAAAAAAAATGTTAGAAAACAGAGAATTACTAGATCGTTTATCGGGTTTTATTCAAAAATAGTTAACGTTTGTTTGTAAAAATGAATCAAAATATGATAGGTTTGTGGATAATAATGCTAAAATGTTTTGCATATCGATCAAATATAACAGTTAGCACGCAGCACGCTACGTCTTTGAGAGCGGGGGCTAAGGTAATGTGAATACCTACACACGGTACTGGAAGAGCGCCTTAAGTCTCGATCACGTGGAAATATCAAAATAAAAAGTAGCCTATAACCTTCATCGATAAATAGACTATCCAACACAAAAATAATAGGTTCAAACATACATACATACATAGACTGATGAACACAATACTACTCTTTCACGTCACGCAGTCGGGTAAAAACCTTCAAAATCGGTTCTTAGATACTTAACGAATTTATGCCCGAACAGCCATAAAAAAAAGAAAAATATATACAATCGAATTGAGAAGGGAATTAAAGTGCGGAACCCTGTTTTGGGTTCCGTAAGGTAAGGTAAAAAAGGAAAGGATCACTCTCTTGTTTTGAAGTCGGATTGAAAACAAAAGGAAAACTTGGCTAATACTAAAGTCTACAACTTTCAATGTGTTTGACCTTGAAAGTCTGTGTTATTCAAACGTTATTATCTTATTATGAAAATTACAGATGAAACTGAAATCATAATATGAACTTGTTAAGGTCGAATTGCTAAGAGAAAATACAAATACTCACTAAAATAATCGTCCTTGTGCTGCCATCTAGTATCGAGTAGCGCTATATGTTTAACGTAACTCAGTAGCGCCATCTGTGTTTGAATAGCTAAACTATGGTTGGGAAAAACTGCTTTAATTACGAGTTATTAGCAAAATAAATGTTTATTGCAAAATAGCAACATTGTTGTATTTGATACCAGTTCCGCGGTTTCACCCGCGTAAGTCCCGATCCCGTGGGAATACCATAGCCAAAACCTTCCTCGATAAATGGACTATTCAACACAAAAATATGTTTTCAATTCGGGCCAGTAGTTCCTGAGATTAACGCGTTCAAACAAACTCTTCAGCTTTATATTATTAGTATGTATTATAACGTCTAGATCTTGAAAAAACTGTAGTGCATTTTCATTTTACAGGATATCTCACTAAGTAGGTGCAACTACTTACCTAAGTGTTGTTATAAAAATAAAATTTCAATTATAAAATTAAAATAAACATCATTTTAATTTTTATTAGTTTTGTTTGAACTTGTCTAGTTGTTTTTTCGTTGTAGCGGTTTGTTTGAAAAGTTGTTCGCGAACAAAAACAACGTCGTCCCATAGAACTTTAAACAATAACAACCGCATCCGTCAAGCCGGTGCCGGTGGATTACAATTTTTTAATTTGAAATTCGAACACTCGCTGAGTTCGTTCAAAGTAAATCGCAGTCAGTCGACGAATGCAATACGCGGTAACCGTACGTGTGTACTAAACCCCGCGATAACTCGACCACGATCGAAATATACTTCGAAATTTGAATTTAAATTCCGAATTTTGTTTTCGATTTAAGCTTCTGTTTTTTCGAATTTTAAACGTTTTACGATTTATTTATTTTGAGTGTTCCGTTTATGTTTTATGTTTTTCGAAATTCAAATTGGAAAAATGGTTTTCGATTTTCAAGCTTTGAAAATCTGAATTCTTCGTGGAAGATATTGGATCAGAGTGATTTTTCTTGGGTAAGTTATTTTTTTAGGAATTAATATTTTTTAGTTTAGCACCTAACATACTTCCACTATTTATTATTTACTTTATCTACTAATAGAGTATAAAAATTACAGAGTTTGTAGCACTTACCTACTAGATCAATTTCTCTACAAAATTTTCTTTTTTTTTGTTTTTTTTTTAAATAATTAAGTTAGATTTCGAAATTTGCCATTAGTATTTTCTAATCCACAACTCAATTTTCAATCAAATAAAACCTTAGACTTTGAAACTATTCCAAATTTAAATAGAAAGTAAAAAATCATTTTTATTTTAGGATAAATTAAAACCAAATAAAGATGTTAATAGTTATTCAATTATGTTCACAAATCGCGATTTTTAAGTACTTACCTAATACTTAATTTCGATTTTTATTTTTCATTATTACGTCAGTAGATCGTACTTAAAAAGCCAATAAAAAACTGAATAAAGTGTTCAAAAGTTGTCTATAATCTATATATATAAAAGAAAGTCGTGTTAGTTACACCATTTATAACTCGGGAACGGCTAAACCGATTTGGCTGAAAATTGGTGGGGAGGTAGCTTACAATCATAAGCCGGACATAGGATATTTTTTTCGATATTCCCACGAGATCGGGACTTACGCAGGTGAAACCGCGGGGCACAGCTAGTTTCAAATATAAACAAAAAAGCAAAGTCTCGCTTGTCAGAAAAAAAAAGAAAAAAATAACTCAGTAAAACTTTTAGATAGAAACCCACCGTAACAAATACATTTGAAAGCTCTATAAGCTTTTTAATCTGTATTGTCCTTTAAATTACCTTTTTATTTATATAATTTTAAACATTAACTTGCGTAAGTACTCACTCATTGATTAGGAATTTTCCACGTTTAATGGACAGACAAAACTAATAATAATTAGTACGTATTATGACCATTCCTTCAACCATATAACTAATTAATAGTTACTTTCTCAGTAACTTACTCTATGGTTATAACTATTAAGGTAATTAATAGACAAGAATCTTTTCGGAGTTTTGGCGGGAACGAGTTAACAACATGTCGTGCTGCAGTTTTATTTTCATGAAACTTAGTTGTAACCCGAGTTGAATTGTATAATTCTGGTGGAATGTTATTCAATTTAGTTCTGTGAAAGTGCACAAGTGTAGTGAAAGTAAAAATCAGTGTCAAACATGAAGTTTTCTCGTCGCTTCCAAATCTCCTATTAAGGTTATGGTAAACTTGCAACCGCTTTACTATAGCCCCTGACTTGACGGACTATGACGACTTTGACTTTTTTGAAACACTTTAGGCCCGATTTATGAAAAATCGGGTCATAATTTGACACTGGCTAAATGCACAAGCTGTGCGAAGCCATTATTAAAAGCAAAAAAAAAATCTTTTGTCTATGGTATTAAGTAACTTCTTCTATTCGTTTTCCTTGTACCATTTTTAACCCTCGACGCAAAAACGACGGGGTGGTATAAGTTTGACGTGTCTGTGTGTGTGTGTCTGTCTGTGGCATCTTAGCTCCCGAACGGATTAACCGATTTTAATTTAGTTTTTTTGCTTGAAAGGTGATCTCTCCTAAAATCGAAATTAACATTCAATTCAATTTCTTTATTAAAATAGTTAAAATCGTTTTACATAAATCTATAATATAAAAATGAATCGCAAAATGTGTTGGTAAGCTCATAACTCAACAACGCCTGGACCAATTTGGCCAATTCTTTTTTTGTCTGATTGTTATTATCAGGAGAAGGTTCTTATGAAATAAAAAACTTAAGTTAGTTGCGCAGAAAATTATTACGCGGGTGAAACCGCGGGGCGTAGCTAGTTATACATAGAAACAAATCATTAAAAAGTATGAAAATTAAATTAAATTATCAATTAAAGATAAATGAAACTCGTCAAAACAATCAAAACTCAATTAAAACTAACTTAAATTCAATGGATAATAAAATTAAATAAAAATAAAAAACACAAATATTTAAATAAATAAATCTATGCACTCTATTTTAATAATCTTTAAACATCTAGAATTAAGAAACCTTTTATTACCAAAGCTCCGCGGTTTCACCTGCTTAACTCCCGATCCCGTGGGAATATCGGGATAAAAATTAGCCTATGTTACTCCCATTTAATCAATGTATACACATACCAAGTTTTATCAAAATCGATCCAGTAGTTTCGGATCATATTCAATGAAAACAAACAAAATTAAATCTTTGCTCTTTATAATATTCAATTATAGGTTATTACGTGAAGCTTATCAGAATGACCTCCTTACTATACATATATGTAAAATATAAGTAGGTACAAACAATAACATACATCATAATACATAAATAATCATAAATATTGCATAATGAATCTAATGCCACCGGAGTTGAGGAATACCAAATCATACTAAATGTCTAAGAGATAAAACATATTCGCAATTTGTCCATTGACCAAACCAGTGAAAGATCTAAAAACAAAAAAATATAATAATCATTCTGGACTGAAATTTTTAGGCAACCCATTTTAATTTATTGGCCTATTTAATTTGATATAAAATACTTTTCATCCATTAAATAGCTCGATGAAGGTCGTTGTTAAAGGGATCTTCGACTATTATATCTTTTTTCGACATCTAGTTCACGAAATACTATCATTTTCATTAAAATTTAGAAAAAAAAAAACGGAGAATTTTATCTTATTTTTCTATAAGTCCATTAATGCCTTGCCATCATTTCTTAAACCTCCTTCATTTTTTCTCCTTCTTTTTGTTGAATAAAAAAAGAACCGAAAAAAATGTAAGTTACCCTTTTGTATCTTTTTATAATGTCTCGGTCACAGGTTATCCAGTTGCATTCCATTGAATCATTCATTCAACTCAGTTCAAGATGATAACACTTCATTGTATGTTATTTGAACCCTTCCATTGTTGGAGTAGGTTTAATTGGATTAAAACAGAGATAAAATACTTACAAATTTATTTCAAATGGGGTAGGTATTTACCATGTTTGATGAATTTTAAAAAGTGAAAATGAATCGTTTTTAGGATTCCGTACCTCAAAAGGTAAAAAAGGAACCCTCTCTTATAAGATCACTCTCACTCTTAAATTCTTCTTGTTTGAATTATTTTGATCGACTCTCAACGTCTCCCCTACTATCACAGGACCCCCTGTTAAGAACTCTTTAGTCTCTTATACGTGACAGTATTTCGAATAAATTGTGACAGTAATTATTTTCCCAGGTCTTAATCACGTAATTTAAAATAAAACTAAAAAAATACTACTATATTAATAGTTACTATGAATACAAACGTGTGAGTTTAAATTGTGACAGTATTTCGAGTAACTAACACCTGCATTCTGGTTTAAAATTTTGCCAAGTAAATTGATCTTTATTTTGGTTATTTTTTATCTCTATGATTAAATATTTGTAGGAAAGAAAATTATAGTGTTATTCCTAGAATAGGTTCTGTGGGATATCTTAATAAAGAAGCATACCTACAAACTTTAACACTTATAAAATTACTAGCGATCCGGCTTCGCACGGCTATATGATGCATGTATTATACATAGTACCTGGATGACCGAGCTTTGCTCATATTTTTTTTTACTTAGTCTAACCTCAAAGCAAACACTCATTGACTTCGTGTTACTTAACAACGTCATCTGCTGGAATAACTTTATTGCTCACAAAAATAGTATTAGTAGTTCGCCAATAGATGTCAGGAAGAGTCATATTTTTCAGATAAAAAAAAGTAAGTTTCGATAAAACACGAATAAAATGACATTTTCTAAAAATGATTCCTAGCTAGATCGATTTATCGTCCCCGAAACCCCCTATATACCAAACTTCATGAAAATCGTTGGAGCCGATTCCGAGATTCCAATTATATATATATATATATATATTTACAAGAATTGCTCATTTAAAGATATAAGATAAACCTTTCTCTTGAATCACTCTATCTATTAAAAAAACCGCATCAAAATCCGTTGCGTAGTTTTAAAGATCGAAGCATAGAACAGACAGTGGAAAGTGACTTTGTTTATACTATGTAATGATAACCTTTTGCCCGCGACTTAGTTCATATAGGGTTTGAATTTTCCAAAATCCTTTCTTAGCGCAACCCTACGTTTAAAAACTTGTACCAATGTATACCCTTTTTTAAGCACGATCCGTCGATTGGTTTGTGCTGTGTTTTGTTGTATCATTCAGTCAGGACTTTGAATTTTATGTATATAGATTACTAGCAGCGTTCTGCGGTTTCACCCGCGTAACTCCCGATCCCGTGCGAATATCGAAATATAAAGTATCCTAAAGCCATCCTCGATAAATGGCCTATTTAAAACAAAAGAAAATTTCAATTTGAACCAGTAGTTCCTGAGATTAGCGCGTTCAAACAAACAAACTCTTTAGCTTGATAATATTAGTCTAGCTTACTAGCAGCGCTCCGCGGTTTCACCCACGTAACTCCCGATCCCGTGGGAATATCAGGATAAAAAGTAACCTATGTGTTAATCCACGTCTCCAGCTATCAACATACCAAGTTTCATCTAAATCGGTCCAGTAATTTCGTAGACTGTTCGTTACAAAAAAAAAAAACAAAAAATGATTTCCTCTATATAATATTATTATAGATTTCTAAACTAGTGCTATATAAAATTTCAATATTTTATTAAACAAAGTCGAAATTATTGTTTATCAACAGACAGGGTAGCACGGAACTGCAGTATCACAAGTTGAGAATCGTGTTAAAGTTCAAGGCACTCAGATAAAAGAGGAACCTAATTTAATTCAACCAACATTTAGTCGTGCAACGAATTTCTTCAAAACTTCGGAAACGGCTGTGCAGTTAAACATCAAAGACATATAAATACACTAAATCTAATGACTTTCTGCACTTTGTTGTCGGTATGTTTTAAAGTTGTCCCATTGATAATTATGAAACTATCACTCTGAGTGTAAATCCATTTTTACGGCTTCCTCCAGGAACAAAATTACCTATATGGGATTCTAAACAACATTTGGGTTCCATTATGTTTTAAAAGTGCTAAAAGAAGGTAAAAGGGATTTAAACTGAAATACTATTATAAGTATGACAAAATAATTTTAAAACTATTTAGACTTCCGCCGCGAGTAAAATTATGTTCAAGGAATCCTAAATGACTATAAAAATGGTTTTAGTGAAGTTAAATAGTTTTTACAAGAGACAGGTATAATGCTGCTAAGAAGGTAAGAGGGATTCTAACTGAAAAACAATTATAAGTAACTATGACAAAATAATTTTAAAACTATTACGTAACGACTTCCGCCGCGAGTAAAATTATGTTTAAGGGATTCTAAATGACTATTAAAATGGTTTTTGTGAAGTTAATTAGTTTATACAAGATACAGGTATAGTGCTGCTAAGAAGGTAAAAGGGATTCAAACTGAAAAACAATTATAAGTATGACAAAATAATTTTAAAACTATTACGTAACGACTTCCGCCGCGAGTAAAATTATGTTCAAGGGATTCTAAATTACTATAAAAATGGTTTTAGTGAAGTTAATTAGTTTATACAAGATACAGGTATAACATATCATTATCATAAAATCAAATTCATGCATGTCATGGTGGCAATAATTAATAATATATATATTTTTTAAATAAATGTCAGTTACTATCTTCATGTCATTTTTTCATGTCAAATTTAAAAAATCATGTATCGAGTAAAAACGTTCATCGAATGACTATCACATAATTTATTATGTCTTGAAAATGGTGCTCAGAAGGTGGAAGGGATTTACACTGAAATATAATTATGTCAATGATTAGATAATTTCAAAGAAAACTCTGAAAAATCAAGAGGCAACAAGCCATTTCTTTTTTTTAAATAATGGCTTTGCCTGCGTTATGCATACGCATAAGTTTACATTTTTAGTCAAATAAAAAAATTTAAATAAAAGTAAAATTTGTCAAGTAGGTTGAGTTATTTTCAAACTGTTTGTTATTACCTAATTGAACGAACATTTAGCATAATAAAAACATAAGCTTTTTATAAAAAATCTAGCTAGATTCATGCCATCCATGCTTGAGCATGTCCAGGGCGTTTTAAATCAAAAATAGTTTACAAAAACGCCGTGTAACCAAGCCCATAAATAGAAAAGTAATGGTTTTATTTCCCTCTAAGTTCTTTGATCATTTTAGCAGATGAGTTTTGACCAATTAATTATGATCAGTAATTCAATATCAAAGGCATTTGAATTAAAATAGAGTTCCAGAGTCATATTTTACGGTTTTTATTATTATTTCTTGAAACCGTATGTTTTATTACAGCTAAGCTAATTCGATGAAGTAACTAATATTTTATTAATAAACAAACACAATGAACAGTTACTTGGTAATTTATTTGTTATAAACTCCACAGCATCTTAAATAAGTAAATATTCTTGGACAAGTCGTACAGCGCCATCTAGCCCCATGGTCAATTTCTAGGCTCGTGTTATGTTAGCAAGACAACGAAGAGAATATTACGATACTTTTTTATGTAAATAAGTACAAAGTCAAAGTCAAAAGTACAAGATCACATGGACATAATCATACCTACACATACACAGACATGTTTTACTGTACTTTAACATAAAGTTTTTAGTGTCACTATGTAATTAAGTTATTGAATAAAAGGAAACAGGGGAATACATGGAGAAAGTAAGTAAACCCGTCTAAGTATTAGAGCCGCTCATATCAATGCCTGCACCTAAATAATCACAGAAACATTGTCCCACAAACCAATAAAAATAACTTACAATATCGTAAAAGAAAACTACTTACATTACGGAAGTGTTTAAAATTTATTGCTTTATTGTAACAATAAAATCGCCGCGTTCATAGCATAAACACTTTATTTCACTGGAGGAATGTTACGAAATTGAATGAAAATCACGTGAATTTTGTACTACACGTTTTTGTTTATTATAAAATCGTGAAGTTAGGATTTGGGTGGACGTAGAGACGTACTATGCAGATTTTTATATATGTTTGTTAAGTTAGCTACAAAATCCCTCGCGCTTTCCTTTGATAATAACAGGGGATTTCGCCACTTAAATATCCATATCCCCTTCGCAGGAGAAAGGGGAAAGGGATTTTAGATGTAAGCCCTATTGCCCAATCAATAAATAAAAACCAAGAAGACAATGAACAGAAATAAGGGAAAATAAAAAAAATCTATATGTAAATTAAATTTTACTATCTGTGCGCATTTTTCAATGCTCAGCCTACAAGTGCAGGCATTTAATTTCTATATGGATTTAAAAAAATCACCCAACCCCTTTGCGATGCATGGTAATACAATTTTGAAAAAAAATATCTAAAAGTAATTTGCTTTGCATTTTATTTTATTTAATCCAAAATATTTTAAATCCAACAAATTCTCAAAAGAAACATTTTGCAAAAGACTCTAACAACGAAATCTTTGTAACCACAACATATTTCAACTAAGGAAGTACTTATTATAAGTTTTTGCATTACCTACAGTAAGTACTTGCCATAAATAATCATTGCGAAAGGTTTAATTTCTAACAACAAATTGCCTGCAATTTATCACAAATATGCTTGCTTATTTACCACACCTTCGACTGCAGAAAAACTTATTTCGCAATATATGCAAAAGCAATTTGATTAACATTTTGATTGGTTAATCTTTGAAATTAATCGATACGTTTAGTAATTAGAATTACTAAATTAATTAGTGGATTTTATTGAAAGAAGTTGTCGTGTGGGATGTGAATTGCATATAAAGCCAATTGGCCATGCTGAATAGAAATCTTTAAAACATTTCGAAAAATTTCTACTTACAAGATTTTAAAATAAGTCTATACTTTTAAGGTGAAAGGGCTCTCTCCATATAAACGTAGTCAACTGTTTCCTCCAACTGGATAAAACCAAGACATAGCGGCATGGTCATGGCAGTTATAGGTTTTATGCCACAAAAATATTTGCTCTAGTCATTATCCAGGGAGGATAGTCAACTACGTTTGTATGGAGAGAGCGCCCGGTACCCTTTCCTCTTAAAGAAATTCCATAGCCTACCTGGAAGAAACCGCCTTTAGCGGTATTACGGTCGCCTATTTTGCCACAGTTTTTTGTTTTAATATTTTTTTTTAATGTGTTTTATATCTTGTGTGCATAAGAAAGCGTTATCCATCTACCTATGTATATATGTACGCTGACCCAAAGCCTATACCACCCTCTCAGCTTAGTCGACCACGTCCAAGTGAAAACACTTGTCAATACATGTCCTAGGCACTACAGTGGCCTGATTAAGAATTAAAGTTCCTGGCGCTATTACCAATATAATTTTATTTATATACCTATGCATCTATCTATCTATCTAGGTGAATAAAGAATACAAAAGTAGAGTTAATCTATACTAATATTATAAAGCTGAAGAGTTTGTTTGTTTGAACGAGCTAATCTCAGGAACTAATGGTTCAATTTGAAAAAATATTTTTGTGTTGGATAGTCCATTTATCGAGGAAGCCTATAGGCTACTTTATCTATACTAATATTATAAACCTGAAGAGTTTGTTTGTTTGTTTGAACGCGCTAATCTCAGGAACTACTGGTTCGATTTGAAAAAATATTTTTGTGTTGGATAGTCCATTTATCAAGAAGGCTAAAGGCTACTTTTTATCCCCAAATTCCCACGGGATCGGGACTTACGCGGGTGAAACCGCGGGGCGCAGCTAGTATAAGTAACTCGACTTGGTCGTTCATAGACCCGTTTGCCTACAGACGAGAGTCAAGCTGTGAAGTGACACAAATAGTGTTAATTTTCAACTGTTTAATGCATTTACATGTTGAAAGTGACTGCCTTTTGATCTGTTGGGAAATTAACTGATTGACTAACTAAGGCCTACATCCTACTAATATTATATCTTTAAATGAGCAATTCTTGTATATTTATATATATAATTGGAATCTCGGAATCGGCTCCAACGATTTTCATGAAATTTGGTATATAGGGGGTTTCGGGGGCGATAAATCGATCTAGCTAGGAATCATTTTTAGAAAATGTCATTTTATTCGTGTTTTATCGAAGCTTACTTTTTTTTATCTAAAAAATATGACTCTTCCTGACATCTATTGGCGAACTACTAAAACTATTTTTTGTGAGCAATAATGTTATTCCAGAAGATGGCGTTGTTAAGTAACACGAAGTTAATGAGTGTTTGCTTTGAGGTTAGACTAAGTAAAAAAAAAAAAATATACCGAGCAAAGCTCGGTCATCCAGGTACTATTATAAATGTCGCAAAAACCGCTGAAGACCTGGATTACACATAGGCTACTTTATTCCGATATTCCTACAGGAATTTACGCGGGTGAAACTGCGGGGCACAGCTAGTGATCGTATGCTTCCACTTTTATCCAGGGAACAAATCAAATCAATTAAAAAGATCTTTTTCTACCTTTTGTTCCACTTTAATCTATACATGGATTTATTTAGTTTGAGTTCAAGAGATAATGCCATATTTGTTACGTATCTAGTATCTACAGGAAAAAAAAAATTTAAACAAGAAATAATCTTGGTTTTAGTAACCGCCCTCCGTTCAGAAACGTGAAAAGAATTTGTGAGTAAAACTGAACGGCACAGCTTGTATGGGACCTTTGGTCAATAAAATCAATATTGATCGAATCAATTCCATATTTGCGAATATGCCGAATATATTTTTTGGTAGAGCTAAGTTTAAACTTACCTATAAAAAAATATTTTATTATCTTTTTCGAAAAATATTACTTATATGAGCTTTCGGATGTCGGAATGCGCGTGAAAGAACACGGATTATATACCATTATTTATTTTCTTTTCATTCGAGCTTTCGTTGATGAATATCGAATTGATTGAAAGTTTTGATACAGAATATTCTCACGGCATAAAAAATAAAGCTATTTTCAAAAACTTTATTTAAATACAGTCGGCAACAAAAGTGAAGGCCCTCCGTTGAGTCTTTAAAGTTAAACGATTTTAAGTGGAAAGGGTACTGGCGCTCTCTCCATACAAACTGACTATTTCCTTCATGGACACTAGAGCAAATATTTTTGTTGCATAAAACCTATACCTAACTGCCATGACCAATATGACCATGCCCCCATGCCCCATGAATTATGATTAAAAAAGAAACATAGGGGGCATTCTCATGGCAGTTAAAAGCTTTATGCAACAAAAAGATTTGCTATAGTATCCAGGGAGGAAACAGTCGACTACGTTTGTATGGAGAGAGCGTCGGTACGAAATTGTACCGACGCTCTCTCCATACAATAATCTTAATAATAAATAAAATAGATCATTCAAGACAATGTACACCGTGCTATCTAGCCTCAAGCTAAGCAACTAGGCTTGTGTTATGGTAGTCAGATAAGGAAATAATACATAAACACACTTAATATCCCAGACACTAAAGTATGTAGATATTTGTATGAGGCGAGAAACGAACCCATAGCTACTTGCGTCGCAGACGAGTGTTCTTCCACCGCGCCATAGAAATTTTCGTTTAGATTAGTTTTTGTTTTATATCTCAAACGGAAATATAAAAGAACATAAGAGAATTCACGAAAGAATTAACAGGAAATTGTATTCGGTTATCTGTGAATGAGCTTTGTGTTCTAATAAACACCTGCTTCCGTGGAAATTTTATTATTCTAAGTTTCTTTAGAGGAGATACAGACTTGAAACTTTTTTGTCGGGCTGTAGGTGTAATAAATAAATAAATATTGCAGGACATTCCACACATCGCCATCTAGCCCCAAGCTAAGTAACTAGACTTGTGTTATGGGTGGTAGATAACGGACATACTACTTATATAATTTTCTTTTGTAAATATATACTTATAATACATAGAAACAACCACACCACAGACAA
Organism: Idaea straminata; assembly: GCA_951213275.1. Classification (NCBI taxonomy): domain Eukaryota; kingdom Metazoa; phylum Arthropoda; class Insecta; order Lepidoptera; family Geometridae; genus Idaea; species Idaea straminata. Next base: position 11,313,901 of record OX577863.1, on the reverse strand, counting down.
ATACCTAAAAACAAAAATTTGTCTTAGATTAAAATTATACTTATTTTAAGTTTTATCTACTGTTTTTAGTCTGAATGACCTTTGTTTTAAAAAATCTGTTGTTTTTAGAATTTACATGACCTCAAAATTTTCATATTTTTTTCGATTTTCTAAAAGTCGTAGAACAAAAGTTGTTTGTGCACAGAAGTAGCTCTCAACGGCTTGCTAGTACAAATACTAAAAACAGAGTAAGGCTCTCATAAAACATGGCACCCTTCGCACTTTTGTGCATTACTTCTACTTATACCTAGAATGAATAAATCTTCCAGAATTTTTGCTATGGTAGATATTGAGATAAAGTTTTGAGTCGGTCGATAAAAAGTTTGTAGTCTGCTGTTAATTTCATTTACATTTTAAGCTTTTGTAAGCTCAATCGTATGTCTATTAACGTTTTCAAATCATATTCGTAGAAAGTTTAGGGTAACCATAATTTTTAATTTGTTTTCAAAATTCGTAGATGATGTAAAATATGTTTAAGAGCATCACATACTAATGACATTTTCGATGGAATTTTTGTTACGTAGCCTTGTATTTTCATCCCTTATCTATACATATAAAATTCTTTGTCCTGAATGACTGATTGACTGACTGACGGATCAACGCACAGCCTAAACCGCTGATTGTAGAGACAAACTTGGAGGGTGTGTTCTTTGTGTGACGTAGGCATCCGATAAGAAAGGATTTTCCGAAGTTTTACTCCTAAGGGGGTGAAAAAGGGAGGTAAAGTTTGTATAGGACAACGTGATTCATTGGTCCATTTTCTACTTTTGCGCGGACGAAGTCGCGGGCAAAAACTAGTATTACTATAAAATTATATGTTATTGATGTCAATCACTTGAATAGTTTGTATTCTATGCTAAAGTTATAACTTTAAAATGATTTATATAAACTTTTTAAACTCACGCGTTTTGTATTCGTAGCAATTATTTGCCCGGGTCTTAATAAAAATAAAAATACGCGTTTATGACCCGGGAAACGAATTATGTAGGTACTATGATTTCAATAATTTAAAGGAAGAAATACAAACCTAGTTTAGTAACGAATTAATAACACAAAAAAAACGGTAGTGACAGACATACAGACAGACGGACAAGAAAGTGATCTTATAAAGGCTGCTTTTCTTTATTTGCACGACTAATGTCAAAAAAGAAAGAAGCTGCTTAATAATACCCAACTATGGAATCGCCCAATCGGAAAAACGTCCAAGTATAAAAAAGGCTCTTTCCTTTTGTGGTATAAAACCCTAAAAACATCGAAATGAAATAATATCGGAGGAACTAAATATTCATTTTTGTATAGATGTAATCATCTTAAGTACCTATTCTAAAAACCTCATTTTGTTAAAAACTTATGTTAAACAAAAAAAAGTAAAAGTGTTTTAAGTTAATAAAAAAAACTACTTAAGCAAGATCGAACAGATGTTTTATCTTGAAGATAAATGACCCGCTTAGAATTTTAAAAAGTTAAATTTATTTATGTAGGTACCTACTACCTACCTTTCTAAATATTTTATGGTGTTTTGATAGTTAACTCATAGAAATAGAATCCAAAAAATAAATAAATAAATATTACAGGACATTCCACACATCGCCATCTAGGCCCAAGCTAATTAACTAGACTTGTGTTATGGGTGCTAGACAACGGATATACTACTTATTTACTTTTCTTTTGTAAGTATATACTTAGTTATACTTATATATTTTACTAGCTGTGTACCGCATTTTTACTCACATGTCTCTTTAAAAGTGATATGCATTCCTATAAACACAGAATATAGTAGTTACGAACTACAAAAAAAATGTTTTTAGTGCTAGCCTAAGTCTTAAGAGGAAAGGGTACCGGCGCTCTCTCTATACAAACGTAGTCGACTGTTTCCTACCTGAATAATGACACTAGCATAAATATTTTTTAGTGCATAAAACTGCCATGACTATGCCCCCATGCTTTTTTCATTTTCTAATTATCATAGAAAGTTAGAGTTAAAAAAAGACATACGGACATGGTCATTGCAGTTATAAGTTTGATGCAAGAAAAATATTTGCTAAAGTGTCATTATCCAGGGAGGAAACAGTCGACTACGTTTGTATGGAGAGAGCCCCCGGTACCCTTTCCTCTTAAAAAGCAAACGTTATTTTTTATATCTTGCAATTTCAGACATAAATGGTTTTAATAACTTTCTAGGTGTTACATGATTTAACACGTAAAATTAACTCTGGAAAACAGTATTTAGTCAAAATGTACCTATTAATAAGATGTGTTTTTTTGCCGTTTGTTTTTAAATAAAAATAACTGGTAATATGTCATCCTAGTACGTAAACGAAACCTTTTCCTGTGACGGATCTTTTTTTTAAGTTTTTTAATAAAAAAGCAAAACTTAAAAGAAAAAGTTTACCTATCCTTAAATATTTATCCAAGAATATTTCGAAATCCAAACTTGTTTACTAAGTAAGCCCTATATGAAATACGATTGATTTCTATGACTTAACCTTTTTAATCTTTGGTTTCATCACCTCCGTTCCCTCTGACATCAAACGATTCAGAATCCAAAACAAAATCCGTGATATTTTTAAGAAAAACAATGAATATTTCTCAACACATACCGCAGCGAGCCACAATCGATAGATCACATCTCCCTTCATGGTTTACGTCAATCATCTCGCCTCTTGATTTGGCCTTCCCCTCTGGGCGATGCACTTTGAACCAGGGGGGGACTAAGGGACTGGGTTATGGGGCTAATTTTATTTATTTACGATATTACATTTTTTTACGAAATTATAAACAAAAATATACATACAGTTTATTTTTGATATTTTTATCATTCATACTTTTACTTATATATTCTGTTGACATTGCACACATCGGCACGCCGTCTCACCCCAAACTAAAGCAATTAGGCTTGTAATAATTTAATCAGATACCGGATATAATACTTAATTTTTTTTACCATTGCAAAATTTATTCAAAAGCAAAATCTTTGAAAAGTGCTAAGTGGCAGGGTTCTGCAGCCGATCAAAAGTTAATCTAAAAAAAAATAATTAATAAATCGTTTACTAATAATACCGATTGTCTAACATTTAAATTACGTAGCTGTACTTGAGTTCTAAGAAGTTACTTAGAACTCTTAGTTAAGTAATAGTTAAGTAGGCCGTTATATGGAACTACTGTAGGTAGTATTATAGGTTATTTGTGTGCCATTTTTAAATTACGTACATAATTGTTAATGTTTATGGTAAAAGAACACAATAAATCCGTAAAATAATGTTCTATTTACACATAAATTACAAGGAATTCAGTAATTAATAGTTTTAATTTTAATAGACGATGGTTTTCTGCCACCTTTTATTATTTAAAATACGAAATTCATTAGTCATTTTTGATTAATTATATTTATGGACAATTTAACAAATGACTAGCTTTATAACAATTTCTAGAGTATTAAATCTAAAAGTTGCTGTAAGGCTTCGTTACACGCATAGAAATATATTTCTTACGTGTGTAAGTGAATTTATTTTGTAATTGTATTGTGTCTTAGGCAATTGTGACTGTTTCAAAATGTGTGAAATGTCACCTTGACCAGAGAGTTAGACAATTTTCAAGTAGATGGTATTTTTTTTAAATGCACTTAAATATAGAAAACTAGCTCCTTCTGGCGGTTTTACCCGCGTAAGGCGTGATTCCGTGAAAATTTCAGGGTCATAATTATGCGATTCTCCTTCATCCTCTAAACTACCACTATGCCTTTTTTATCCAAATCAGTTTAGTCATTTTAACGTGAAGAGGGTACAAAGAAATAAATACACAAAATTTCGAATTAATAATACTAGTTAGGATAGAAGAAGGAAAATAGAAAAAGTGAAATGTAATTAGTAATTGTGCAAATTAATCTTTTAGACGTTTTGCAACGAAACCTTTTCGTTTTAAAACTGTAATCTCTGCTTTTATTAACGTAAGAGAGTTCCGTAACTTTCTCTATTGTTATAGAGTTTTTATGTAACACGTCATTAGTGCATTTGATTGCGATTGTTATGTAAAATACCGGGTTTTTCTGATGGTCCCCAATTGTTTCTTTATTTTCATCATACATTAAACTTCCATAAAACCATTAAAATTATTACTTCAATAAAAACTTATTGATGGATTTAAAAAAATTCAAAATTTAACCATGTTTTTTGTTTTAATTTATCGAGCCAAAAAAGCCAAAAAAAAGTGTTAGTGAAAAATAATTTGCGTAATTTTTAGTAAGTATGTAAAACATGTTTCTATATCAAATTTAAATGACATAGTTTTAATTCATTCATTTATTTGATGTCTAAAGACAATCTATTTCCTACTGTATATTTTTAAGAAAAGCCTTTTTATATTGTTTTATCACACTTATTTACTAGCTTCTTGCCCACTTTTGCCCCATACCTAAATCCGACCCTGTACCCCCAAACATCTTTATAAATTACACAGTCAGTTTGTTCAGCTGTCTATTTGTCTGTCAATCGACTGAGTGACGAGACTTCTTGTTTAATGGATATTTCATTATTGATTTATTGACTGTATGGGTTATTATTTTAACTCCATCCTCCAAAAAATGTAGGTACCTACTTACTTACCTACTTAAGAGGATCACATACCAATTTTTTGATGAAATTTTCGTCCCAGAGCATAGTTGTTTTCATACCTTAAATTGCAAATAAATAATAAAATAATAAATTAAATAGCTTTATTGTTCCCTTACACAACATTTGTTTGTACTTATATCTATCTTAGGTAGGTAATTGTATTTTTTTTATCTTTTATTTTTATATATTTATTTTATGTAGTGTTATGTGTGGGTTAGTTTATAAGTAATTAAATGTTAGTGTTGTTTGTTAGTTTTATTGGTAAGTATGTATATTATTTTTATGTATTTATCTGGTTAGGTTAGTATTTGTTAGTTTTGTGAAGGGACCGCTTCCGCGGTAAAAGCCTCCTCCACCTGTCTCCATTTCAGTCTATCTCTAGCGACTCTACTCCATGTCTGGCCCACCGTCTTTGTTATGTCGTCACTCCATCGTTTGCATGGTCTTCCTCTTCTTCTCTTTTTGTCTAACGGGTGCCAGTTAAGGATTGTTTTTGTCCATCTGTCGTCGTTGGGTCTTTGAACATGGCCTGCCCATTTCCACTTTAGGTGTAAAACTTTTTGTGCTACGTCTTTAGCTTTTGTTCTTTCTCTAATAGTGCTATTTCTGACTTTGTCTCTTAGTTTTATGTTTAGAAAGCTTCTTTCTATGCCTCTTTGACATACCTTTATCTTCTCTAGGTTTTCTTTTGTTAACGTCCATGTCTAGCTAGCGTAAGTTAGGCAGGGTAGTAGACACATCTCCATGGCTTTAGTTTTCAGTTTTACTGGTAATTTGCTTTTGAAGATCTCTTTCATTGCCCAGTACTTGTTCCAAGTAGATTTGGTTCTTCTGTCGATCTCTCTCTCTGTGCATGCTCTAAAGGTGATAAGGTGGCCCAAGTAAACGTATTCATCGACATATTCGAGGTTTGAGGATTGCAAGGTCATTGGAGTCTTCTCTCTGTTTGACATCATTTTTTATTTGTCTTCATTAATTTCTAGTCCGATCTTACTACTTTGTAAACAGAGGGATGTTACCATTGAAAGCATTTCCTGCGGACTCTCTGAAAGTAGCACTATGTCGTCTGCAAATCTCAAGTGTGACAGATACTTTCCATGTATTTTCAGCCCCTTGCTCTCCCATTTCAGTTCTCTGAATACTTGTTCTAGTACGCTTATAAAAAGCTTTGGTGACATCGGGTCGCCTTGTTTCACCCCTCTCTCTATGTTGAAGCTCGGTCCTGGTTTGTCAAACATAACTCTAGATGTACTGTTTTTGTAAATAGTTTTTATCAGTTCGATGTACTCTTCGTTAACTCCTTGATGTGACAGAGCTTGCCATATTGAGTTATGTGAAATTGAATCGAAGGCTTTCCGATAGTCTATGAAGCATATGTATAGCGGTTTATCGTATTCTTGGTATTTTTCGATTATGGTTTTTAGAGTTTGTATGTGGTCTATGGTGGAGAAAGATCGTACAAATCCTGCTTGTTCGATTGGCTGTTCCTTGTCGAGAATTTGTCAGGCGGTGTAATAATGTCGCAGCAAATAGTTTATAAATGCAGGACATAAGACTTATGGGTCTGTAGTAACTAATAAGTTTACGGTCTCCCTTTTTAAACAGTAGAATTATATTCGAACCAGTCCACTGCTTAGGTATTTGTTTGTCATGTAGTATAATGTTGAAAAGTTTTGTAAGTGGTTTCGTTAGAGTCTCTTTCTATTTAGTCAACATCTCGTTTGTTATCCCGTCTGGACCTGGGCTTTTCTCCATCTTTAGCTTGCTTATTGCGCGTTCTATTTCGTTTTCCATAAACGGTAGTATGGGGTCTGTATTTATTGCTGTGGGTTGTATATGTGTTGTATTGTTTTCGCACTTGTAGAGTTTTGCGTAGAAGTTAGTATTATTGCAAATAAATGCTTCCCTTAAATTGGAGCAAAATGTTATGTTATTGATTTCAATATCTTGAAATAAATTTATTTGAGGCTTACCTACATCACCTTTTATTATTTAATTTAAAAAAAAAATGGTTGTCTGTAAAGTCAGTTTACGGACGAAAATTTTACCTGATAACGTCTTAAGAAAACATTATGGTTACCTTGTCAATAACAAGACGTTGCTATAGAACGTGACCGATGACGTCACACTTTTTTGTGAATAAATAAATAAATATATGTCGCAGAACATTCCACACATCGCCATCTAGCCCCAAGCTAAGTCACTAAACTTGTGTTATGGGTGCTAGACAACGGACATACTACTTATATAATTTTCTTTTGTAAATATATACTTATAATACATAGAAACAACCAGACCACAGACAAATATCTAAGCATAAATACATGTCTGAGGCGGGAATCGAACCCGCAACCCTTTCTTTGGCAGTCCGGCATGGTTCCAACGGCCGGTGCCGGAATGCCGGTATTCATCGATTTATAAGACGTTATCACGTCAAAAGTACTTAATCAACATTGCTCTTACGGTGAAGGAAAACATCGCGATGAAACCCCCGACTTACTTGGCTCCAGATGACATGGTCGACTAAGCTGAGAGGATAGTATAGGTCCTGGACAAGCCTACTCCATCTACATGTCCCAGGAACTATCCCGGCCTGAAAAGCATGGATTAAAGTTGTAATAATCATTTAGCTTAAATATTTATAGTCCAAATATTATTATTTTAAACGAAAAATATATATTTAAGGCGAAACCTATTAAAAAAACATAAACATTTAAAACATTTTCGATTATAAATAAAATGTCTTTTTCTGCATCTGTTGACATTATGTTATGTGGCTTTTTATGTTTTACTAGCAGTGCTCCTCGGTTTCACCCGCGTAACTCCCGATCCCGTGAGAATATCGGGATAAAAAGTAGCCTATAGCCTTCCTCGATAAATGGACTATCCAACACAAAAAGAATTTCTAAATTCGAACCAGTAGTTCCTAATATTAGCGCGTTCAAACAAACAAACTCTTCAGCTTTATAATATTAGTATATATACAGGGTGTACAGGGTTATGGAGCAGCTGCTTGTGGAAGTTGTAGTTTGACAGTTGTAGATCGTAATTAAAATGTATTATTGTACAAAAAAAGCAAAACATAAAAGTTATAGTGATTTCAAAATTATGCATATAAGATGCTTCGCCTTAACAGATCCTCACGTAGGTATTAAAATTCGCGCTTATTACACCACGGAGTAGGTATGGAAGGAGTATGTAGGTATTAAGTAATAATTTAAAATGAACTAACATTCTTGTTTACATGAGGTTTAAATTCGTATTATTTTATTGGGTACTTACACCTACTTATGTAGGTACATTACATCGCCGCCGGTATCCACATTACGAATCCTAAAGTTTCCTGTATCTCGTAGTCTTTGCACAACACACATGATCACTCTGCCACTAGTTGGAACATGTTCATCATTGCGATGTCGAAAGTGGTTCAAATACAAACCCAACGCTTCCGTTTGATCACCACAAGCCATTCCGTAGGCCAACACCATGTCATTGTACTGCACATTAGTAAACCGAAAAAAGGGCATTTCGAAATCACTTTATGTCACTTGTTTTGCTAATTGTTCGTACGTGTCACTCGTATGGACATCCGAAATACACTAAGTAAATAAAAAATGAATTCAATAAAACTGAATTTGTTGTAAAGGTAAGTTCACATTGAGTACAAAATAATAGCTAATGAATAGGTGCTTACAAGTAATAGACAATTTAATAGGTATAGCTACTTACCGGCAAACAACTTGAAAACAAATAGCGGTTCTGCGCATGACTTTTGTTAGGAAAACTCATGCGCAGAACCGCCCCATTTGTTTTCAAGTTCTTTGCCGGTAATAATAAAATTGTCTTCCACCGACTTGATGGGCACAGAAAATGTCATTAAAAAGATTTTTAGTAACCCATTAAAACAACAAATTAATTTAGACTTTTCTTAAATTTAATAGAAAACAAATAATTAGTTCAGCTCTGGTTCTTAAGGACATCCAAGATACACTATGTAACACTAAGTTCAGTGTAACTCCAATCTAATTAATTATTTAGATTATTTTAAGGTCACCTGATCAGAATCGTTCAACACGCAACAATCAAATACATCCATTACATATTTTGTGAACAGTGTAACGCAGCTTTATTTGCCTCGTGCCGTTCGCTCTCACAAAGAAAGCCGACACACGGGGCGCCGCGGCGGCGTGATGTCGGTGCCTTTGACATTTTTGTCTTAGGCGAAATGTAAAAACAGGGACAAATTTGACTTGCGATCAAAAAAAACTACTGTTTGGATTTTAGATATTGTTGGTAATTAGGATTTCAATTAAATTGAATAAGAAAGTTTAAATAATAAACCGATGTCTGTAGTAATGAGCGACTAACTTGGTAATAAGTTTTAATTGAGAGAACATCTTTTCCTTAAGAAAAGTAAAAACTGAAGGTAGACCATGAAAGAACGGGTATGTCTCCACAGGCCTCTGTATCAGGTTAAGTTAGAAACCAATCACATCAATTTTACCCGGGCACCGAGCCATAGCAACCATATTCCGAAAACTTTTTGTCGTTTTTATTCTCAGTACACCCCTGTACTGAATTCGTGGAATAAAGCCGGCATTTCCATGTATTTCTTTAAAAAAGTGTAAAAAGAATTTTTTTTGCTAGAAACTGCAATCAGCTGATCGCAACTTTGTAAACACTGTTAAGGCGAAGTTTGCATTGGTTATGTGACGAAATCATTGGTTTTTTTTTCAATTCTCATGTGTATTTACCAAAGTAAAAACTGTTGTAGGTTGAGTTTAGGTAGCTTGATACATTTCAACCAGATTCATGTGAAAAAAGTTGATAAAAATCTAAAACTTCAAAGCGTCGTAACTCAGTAACGAATCAATATTTTTACATCAAATTTTTTTCATGGGTTCCTACCATCATGGTCTAGCACCCGTATGAGCAGCTGTTCCATTCTCTCCTACACCCTGTATAGATTGAGTTTCATAACGGATATGCTACTGGAATGCGCAGAACATTCGAATTTTTTCTTAGTTTTCTTAAAAATATTATCAAAATAATAATATTATTATGTATTAACTGGTATTAGCTGGTAAAGAGAAACGTTCTTGTTTATTACGACCCAGTTGGCACAATGGTCACCATGCTGGACGGCCAAACACAGGGTTGCGGGTTCGATTCCCGCCTCAGACAAGAATTTATGCTTAGATATTTGTCTGTGGTTTGATTGTTTCTATGTATTATAAGTATATTTACAAAAGAAAAGTATATAAGTAGTATATCCGTTATCTAGCACCCATAACACAAGTCTAGTTACTTAGCTTGGAGCTAGATGGCGATATGTGGAATGTCCTGAAATATTTATTTATTTAACTAGCGACCCGCTCTGGCTTAGCACGGCTATATTATGCATATACCTATTCAACATTTATAGTGTTGTTCGCAGATGACACCTCCTTGGTGTTCAAGGTTAAAAGGCGTCAGTCGAACATTGACGATGTGAACAATGCTCTCTCTAGAATAGTTGATTGGTTCAATTCCAATAATTTATTACTGAATGGATCCAAAACTAAATTAATTCGGTTCACACTTACAAATGTAAAACAAGTCAAAACTGCTGTAAAAATTAATGATGAGGAAGTTGAATTAGTCAGTAAGGCTGTCTTTTTGGGTATAACTTTAGATTCTAAGCTTCAGTGGGGCCCGCATGTGGAAGCACTGTCCAATAGACTTAGTTCTGCCGCTTACGCCGTTAAGAAAATTCGCGAATACACGGACATTGAGACTGCTCGCCTAGTCTATTTCAGCTACTTCCACAGTGTCATGACTTATGGCATCCTGCTGTGGGGGTGTGCTGCAGATATTGATACTATTTTCATATTGCAAAAGAGAGCTGTCCGAGCCATCTACAAAATGGGCCCCAGGGAATCACTTAGAGAAAAATTTAAAGAGATAAATATATTAACGCTCTATTCTCAATATATTTACGAAAACTTGATATACGTTCACAAAAATCCTGAAATTTTTCGTAAAAATAGCGATATTCATAATTTCAACTTAAGAAATAAGAATGAACTGACCGTGCCCGGTAGTAGGCTCCGGAAAATAAACAGGTCGTTTAATAGTACATGTGTGCTCTATTATAATAAATTACCCAAAGATGTATATGACATGTCCATTACCAGGTTCAAAACTTTTATAAAGCATAAATTGTGCAGTAAGGCGTACTATGATACTTCGTCTTACCTTAATGATAACAACCCATGGACGTGACTTTAGTTGCTCCATTTCAAATAATACTTTCAAATATTTGTAATATTGACCTTTGTGAACGTGATCACTTAAAAAAAAAAAAACCCCATGAGTTTCTTGTGCCTTCTTCTCATTGGTGGGCGCGTTCCGAAGGCACACATCCTAACTTAGTTTTTAAGACGATTTCAAGTGGTCTATGTACAACTGTATTAAGCATCCCAAGAAATAAAAGAATTTTGATTGATTTGATTGAAAAAAAAAACATATAAACCTTCCTCTTGAATCACTCTATCTATTTAAAAAAAACCGTATCAAAATCTGTTGCGTAGTTTCAATCTAAGCACACATAGGGACAGACAGCAGAAAGTGACTTTGTTTTATACTATGAAATGATATTCTTCGAAACTACTGGACCTATTTAAATTAAACTTGAGATTATCAGGCTCCTTTTATTTTCCAATACTTACCTAATCCTTGAGAAAAACGAACTACTGGTCCACACTCACTATGTGGATCACTTATTTATAAAACTTAATCTCATGAAAGAGCTATTTCTAAGCACTAAGCTTAAGCTACGTGAAACGCAACTTGAATTAGCTTTCAGCTTAAAATAGTCAGTTTATGACTTGACCGTTTATTATGCCATTTTTTTGTTAGGTACGGAAAAAGTTCGTATTAGAATGTGTTGGAACACATTGTATAAAACAAAGTCGTGTTAGCTACACGATTTATAACTCGGAAACGACTGAACCGATTGCGATGAAACCTGATACTTTACAATATTCACACGGGATTGGAACTTACATGGGTAAAACCACTTGGCTCAGCTAGTTTCAATAATATAACTTAGTAGATATTAACTACTAGCTGTGCCCCGCGGTTTTACCCGCGTAAGTCCCGATCCCGTGGGAGTATCAAAATGAAAAGTAGCCTATAGCCTTCCGCGATAAATGAACTATACAACACAAAAAGATTTTTTCAATTCGAACCTAGTTCCAGAGATAAGCGCGTTCAAACAAACAAACTCTTCAGCTTTATAATATAACTAGCAGCGCTCCGCGATTTCATCCGCGTAACTCCCGATCCCGTGGGAATATCGGGATAAAAAGTAGTTTATAGCCTTCCTCGATAAATAGACTATTCAACACAAAAAGATTTTTTTCAATTTGAACCAGTAGTTCCTGAGATTACCGCGTTCAAACAAACAAACTCTTCAGCTTTATAATATTACTAGCAGCGCGAGCGCTCCGCGGTTTTATCCGCGTAACTCCCGATCCCGTGGTAATATCGGGATAAAAAGTAGTTTATAGCCTTCCGCGATAAATGAACTATGCAACACAAAAAGATTTTTTCAATTCGAACCAGTAGTTCCTGAGATTACCGCGTTCAAACAAACAAACTCTTCATCTTTATAATATTAGATTACAATTTAACATACTAAACCAGTTTTAGTCATAACTAACATTTTAAATCGATTTACAAGCAATTCTATGTTTGTTCGTAGCATGTTAATCGAGATTGAAACACGTTTCAATATTCTACCGTAACGGAAATACAGAAACAATTTACAAATATGCATATTGGCGGAAAATATGGTTCCGTGATGTAACTAGGATAACTGGTAGCTTTGTTTTATGTACATGGGCATTTATAGCTTCTTGTTTTGTAGCTTGGTTTGGTAGCTTCCGAATATAGTACAAAAAGAGAAATCGATTTTTAGGATACAGCTTTTCTTTTATGTACAATGGTATTTTTAGCTTCTTGTTTGGTAGCTTGGTTTGGTAGCTTCCGAATATAGTACAAAAAGAGAAATCGATTTTTAGGATACAGCTTTTCTTTTATGTACAAGGGTATTTTTAGCTTCTTGTTTGGTAGCTTGGTTTGGTAGCTTCCGAATATAGTACAAAAAGAGAAATCGATTTTTAGGATACAGCTTTTCTTTTATGAACGAGTTATTTTTAGCTTCTTGTTTGGTAGCTTCCAAATAGAGTGCAAAAACAAGAAAATCTATTTTTTTATGAACACACGTTAGCTTTTGTTTTTAATACTAGCACTGCTCCGCGGTTTTACCCGCGTAACTCCCGAACCCGTGGGATTATCAAGATAAAAAGTAGCATATAGCACTCCCAAATAATCAATGTAACCTCATACTAAGTTTCATCAAAATCGGAGTAGTTTCGGAGCCTGTTCAATGCAAACAAACAAACAATAAAATCTTTCATCTTTATAATATTAGTACCTTTAGAATATTATGTAGATTTTGTTTTGTGCTCAGAATTATTTTAGCTTCTTTTGTGGTAGTTTCCGAATGGAGTATAAAAACAAGAAACCCAATTTTCTAGAATACATGTAGATATGTTAGTTATGTTATCAGAATATTTTTAGCTTCTTGTTTGTTAGCTTGGTTTGGTAGCTTCCGAACAGAGTGCAGAAACAAGAAAATCTATTTATTAGGATAACAGGTTAGCTTTTGTTTTATGTACAGGATATTTTTAGCTTCTTGTTTTGTAGGTTGGTTTGGTAGCTACCGAATAGAGTGCAAAAACAAGAAAATCAATTTTTTTTAGGATCAAGTAGGTTTTGTTTTGTATACAGGATATTTTTGCTTCTTGTTTGGTAGCCTAGTAGCTTCCGTCTATAGTACAAAAACGAGAAACTTAATTTTCTACAATATAATAAAATGTTTGTCGAATTTTAGCTTCTTGTTTAGTAGCTTCTGAATAGAGAATAAAAACAAGAAAATCTATTTTTTTAGGATTTGTTTTTATTTTATGTTCAGGATATTCTTGTTAGGTTAGTCACTAAGGGAAACTGAACTCTATTGGCCAGGAAAATTAACTAAAGTACTTTGGGTAGATATTATAAGAAATCCTTCTGCTTTTTTTTTTAATTGAAAACCTACCGACGTCCCATTGGGTATATCAAAGTATATACTATTGTGTATTGTAATGTTAGTTATTGTTATCAATAAAGGCGAGGTTTTCATTATAATTTATCGTTTTATACAATTTCGTGAGATTTTAGTATCGTATGCAGGTCAAAATTTGCATCGAATAAACATTAACTTTAATGCATTTTGAGGCATTCTGATGGGATGTGCATTATGCCTATATATCTTACTAGCTGCGCCCCGCGGTTTCACTCGCGTAAGGCTACTTTTTATCCCGATCTCGTGGGAATATCGGAATAAAAAGTAGCCTATATATTAATCCAGGCCTCTAGCTATCTACATACCGAATTTCATTGCAGTCGGTTTAGTAGTTTTAGCGTGAAGGAGTAACAAACATACACACAAACTTTCACATTTATAATATTAGTAGGAGTAGGATTTAGAGCAAAATATTCAATTGCATTTAACAAATCATTAAGTTTTCTTCTTTATTTGTTAAATCTGATAATATCTCTTAGTATGTAGGTTTATGTACAAATGAACACAATCGTAAAGTCAACTGTGTAATAAATAACATAAACCATAAAGTACGTACCTATTTAAGAGGATAGGGTACCGGCGCTCTCTCCATACAAACGTAGTCGACTGTTTTCTCCCTGGATAATGACACTAGAGCAAATATTTTTGTGGCATAAAACTTATAACTGCCATAAACATGGCCAGTTTTGTTATTTTTTTTTATTCTTAATTTCTATGATAACTAGAAAATGAAAAAAACCAAGACATAGGGGCATAATCATGGCAGTTATAGGTTTTATGCAAAAAATATATTTGTACTAGTGTCATTATCCAGGGAGCAAACAGTTGACTACGTTTGTATGGAGAGAGCGCCGGTACCCTTTCACCTTAATCATTAAAATAAATATGTCTTTGTGTAAAGTTATTCCTGTGTGTCCTTGATTTCTGATGCCAAATTCAGTACCTACCTATAATTATTGTTTTTCGAGTAAAATAACATTTGGATATTAATACTATCTTTCAATTTATAAAAAAATATATATTGTAGCACATTAAATCGCCATATAACCTTGTACTAAGCAACTGGACTTGTGTTATGGTGACCAGACAAAGGATAGACAACTTTTTTTTAATATACATCCTACTAATATTATAAATGTGAAAGTTTGTGTGTGTGTATGTTTGTTACTCCTTCACGCAAAAACTACTGGACCGATTGTGATGAAACTAGGTATCTAGATAGCTAGAAATCTGGATTAACACATAGGCTACTTTTTATCTCGACATTTCCACGGGATCGGGCCTTACGCGAGTGAAACCGCAGGGTGCAGCTAGTACCTAATATACTTAGAGAATATAAAACATTTACTATACGAGTTTATTAAAACTAGCTATCCTAAGTTATATAACGATGAAGAACCTATAAATCTATGTCAAATTGATATAGAGACTTGGCAAGGGTACAGTTAGTTCATCCGTGATGGTACGGACTCCGAATACCAATACCACGGGAAAGCAACTCGCCTATCAATGTGTGGTATGAATGGTCTTCATCGCAAAATTATTTACACAGTAAAACCATAATTATTGGCTGTGAACATTCTATCCCACGTTGAGTTAGAGTCCTTGCTACTCAATTCAAAAACTAGATTCAGTGCGTTTAAATTTCATACTCTTGCAGCAACATTGTAAAATCTCGAGTTTTACTAAACCTTGATTTAGTTCTTTACATTTTGATATAACATCCTACTTCCTACTAATATTATAAATGTGAAAGTTTGTGTGTGTGTGTATGTTTGTTACTCCTTCACGCAAAAACCACTGAACCGATTGCGATGAAACTCGGTATGTAAAATAATGTAGATAAATGTGTTTCGATCTAGCGTAGTTAACCCACAGTTAAAGGCTTAGTTAAATTACCTGTACGTACAATTAACGTTCAAAAGTCCACGGGCACCATAACGTTTACAATCCTGTGCAGAACTATTTAATCCTACTAATATTATAAATGTGAAAGTTTATGTGTGTGTGTATGTTTGTTACTCCTTCACGCAAAAACTACTGGACCGATTGCTATGAAACTTAGTATCTAGATAGCTGGAGACCTAGATAACCACATATGCTACTTTTTATCCCGAAATTCATGCGTTTATTTCTTTTACAATTGCTTAAATCTATCTACATTACGTTGAAACCTTTTAAGCATGAAATGCCTGTGTCAGAAGGCTCCGCTCTTCTATAGTTATTACATAAAAATTGTTAAGCAAAAGGTATACAATACATGACCATATACTATTTGAACATTATAACAACGTAACCTGTGGATCGAACCCACGTCGGTTGGTGTAGCGGGTCGCGACTTATACCACTCACACAACTAAATACATAGCTAACATGTTGAAAATAATAATCACACTGAGTGCTTTTAATTCACGTGTTTTTGTTTGTGTGTAACGTCTAATAGAAGAAGGTCGTAAGTCCAATACTTGTTTATAGTATTATTTGACGACCCAGTTGGCACAATGGTCACTATGCCGGACTGCCAAACACAGGATTGCGGGTTCGATTCCCGCCTCAGGCAAGTATTTATGTTTAGATATTTGTCTGTGGTCTGGTCTAGTAACTTACCACCAAGTCTAGTAACTTACCTTGGGGCTAGATGGCGATGTGTGGATTGTCCTGTAATATTTATTTATTATAGCAAACTGGTAGTGTACTTATGACGCATAGTGTACAATATATACACCCAATGTAGCTAACTATTTTTTCCTTATAAAAACTGCAATGCATTTTGCGTGCAAGTATCGATCACTCCATATCGCCTGCACCGTCACCAACTCACCACCACAGGTTAGTCATTAAAAACCCCACGTTTCATTAATAATAGTTCATTGTTCAGAGCTAATGGTCTTTCCTTACATATATTATGCTGTGGTAATTGCCTTACCTAACTACTTTGGACCTTTATTTTCTTTCGTATATTTTCTTTATTTTTGTCATAGAATAGAAAACAGATTTGACTGCAACTTCTTTAATATCACGATCTTTCATATTTTAATCTTGTTTTTTTTCCATATAAATTCCCTACATTTTGTGCCTTCTAAAATTGCATAAATTAACACCAAAATTAGAAATGGAAATGCTCAGATTTGACTGCACCCGAATGCAAAAATTAAACGTTACAATATTTTCCGCCTTGTCATTTGTTTACATTGTTATACCTTCTAATGCTAAACTAAATAAAATAATATATCACCAAAATTATACAATTTAACTTTAAATACAAGTATAAGATTTCTACCAATCTCTTTTACAATCTTACAACTTGCTGATGAAAATGAAAAGTTATTAATAAAACTTTATTATCTGTCTGCCCCATTGACTATCAATTTATTATTCTGTATGGTGTCTCTTTCATTAAATCACTAGCTGCGCCCCGCGGTTTCACCTGCGTAAGTCCCGATCCAGTGGGAATATCGAAAAAAATATCATATGTCCGTCTTCTGATTGTAAGCTACCTCCCCGCCAATTTTCAGCCAAATCGGTTTAGCCGTTCCCGAGTTATAAATGGTGTAACTAACATGACTTTCTTTTATATATATATATATATATATTATTATGCATAGAGCCTTCAATTTTAGCAGACATCCCGCAGTGCTTTTATGTCTGCATGTATTGATCAGTAATTAACTAACAAGTTAATGGTTATTTTAATGAAAGAGGCGAGGTAACGGTGCCGGCGTGCCAAATTTAATTTTCTTCTTCATTACGTACGTAAAAATTACAGAATTAGAAATATTTATTTTGTATGCAGCGTATAATTTTCCAACCACTCATGCTTTATTAGGGTTTTAAACTATCCTTTTTAACCATTCACGCTGAACGGCTAAATTCTAATGGCGTCATTTTGGTCTTTTCCATTTTAGATTTATTCATTGTTTCTCTCGACCGATAGTAATTTACGTCGCTAAGCAATAAATACTAAAAACAAAATATAAAACGGTACATAACCCTTCCTGCGCGAGTCCAACTCGCACTTGGCCGGTTTTTGTACAACTCTTTTATCTATGTAAGAGCGGTGTTGGCTTAGTGGTAGATTCCTCGACTTTCATTCTGAAGGTCGTGGGTTCGAATCCCGGCCGGCCGTGCACCAATGTATTTTTCTTAAGAAAAAATTATGTGCGCTAATTGACATTGCTCTTACGGTGAAGGAAAACATCGTGATGAAACCCGCGGCTTAGTTGGCTTCAGAAGTATTGACAACTTCTCTCCTCTGGACATGGTCAACTAAGCTGAGAGAGTAGTAGGTGCTGGGCGAGCCTACTCCATCCTCACGCAAAAAGGACCCAATTAAAAAGAGTCCAATGGCGGAAAACAGCCTGTATACAAGTACAAGTTTATCTATGTACTTTTCAAAACATTACAGCTATTCGAATTTGGCAAGCAAGTCCCTACCTAGGTTGAAATAACTTTTTAAGGTAAAAGGGTACCGCTCTCTCCATACAAACGTAGTCGTCTGTTTCCTCCCTGGATAATGACACTAGAGCAAATATTTTTGTGCCATAAAACCTATAACTGCCATGACTATGCCCCTAAGTTTTGGGTTTTTCATTTTCTAATTATCATAGAAATTGAGATTTAAAAAACAAAAGGTCATGGCAGTTGTAAGTTTTATGCATATAAAATATTTGCTCTAGTGTCATTATCCAAGGAGAAAACAGTCGACTACGTTTGTATGGAGAGAGCCCCTGGTACCCTTTCCTCTTAATTCATCAACTGGCACACAGATGGTGACATAATGAAAATGTATGAGTCAACCGCATCTGCCAGTTGAGAGGTTATTTTCTTGTTTTCTAACTTTGCGCCTGTAGTTTCCACTATCCAAGTGACTTTACTTCTAAATAGTTAGAAAGTTATTCTCAATAACTTTCGACCCTAAGATTCCGGGATAATAAATTCCAAAACTCTCAACACATGGAGTATTTTAATTAGTGTCCATGGCAACTAAATAGTAAGCTCATTATGCACTCGTTGCTTCGATGCAATTGGTTTTTCAAGCCAACGAATAATAGAGCTTATTTCAATAGAATTAAAGTTTACGTCCGTTGCACGGTCAAGGGCGAGAACAAACTAAATTTTTCTACTGATTTTTTCACCATTAGTTCTTATGTCGAATACATAAGGTTTAAAATCATCAGGTTGGTTGATTCTGAAGTTGAACGTCCAAAAGGTGTAATGTGTGAAGAATTTTACTGTGTTGAGTCCATACCAACTTTAAGTTCAAGTTTAGATGTTATTGAAAATTAACATGTCTTATGCCGCTATTTATTGCCTATGTAATTGCTATGGAAGTTCTATGGTTATACTGACTTTACTAAGACTCCACTGTCCGTCTGTCTGGCTGTCACCAAGCTATCCTACTTCCTACTAATATTATACTACGTGACGACCCAGTTGGCACAATGGTCATCATGCCAGATTGCCAAACATAGGGTTGCGGATTCGATTTCTGCCTCAGACAAGTATTTATGCTTAGATATTTTTCTGGGGTCTGGAAGTATATATTTATTAAAGAAAAAGTATATAAGTAGTATATCCGTTGCCTAGCACCCATAACACAAGTATAGTTACTTAGCTTGGGGTTAGATGCCGAGATGTTGAATGTCCTGTATTTTTTTTTTCAATATTTAAATGTGAGAGTTTGTGTGTGTGTGTGTATGTCATTGTTTGTTACCCCTTCACGCAAAACCACTGGACCGATTAAGATGAAACTCGGTATCTATATAGCTGGATACCTGGATTAACACATAGACTACTTTTTATCCCGAGATTCCCACGGGATCGGAACTTACGTGGATGAAACCGCGGGGCGCAGTATCTCATAAACCGTGATATCTTGATAGTTGAAATTTTCACAGATGATGTATTTCTGTTGCCGCAATAATAACGAATAATAAAAATAGAAAAAAATTAAAAGAGAACCGACTTAAAAAAAAACGCATTGAGAACCTCCTTCTTTTTTGAAATCGTTTAAAAATAACCCTACGTGCTCAAGTGCGACTCGCACTTGGCCGGTTTTTAATAACTTTACACTGCTTTAATTTGTAAGCGTGAACACTCTATCGATATTAAGATTAATGTCTCAATTACAAGAATATAGATTATAGATAAAGTTAACAGCTTTTTTAAACTGACTCCAAAATGGAGGCTCTTATTTTGGTTTGTTACGCCTTGTACTTGAAATTGCGGTATTTTAAGATAAATGGCTTGGATAAGTGCAATTCTTTTGGTGGGAAAAAAGAGAATAAATTATAGGCATTATAAATTTGTAGGGCTAGCAGCGCCTCGCGGTTTCACCTTCAGTACCAATCCCTTTGTAATATCGAGATTTAAACTATATGTTAGTTCCAAGCTTTCAATCTATCATCAATTCCTCTAATTTACCCAGAGTTTGGGGAATTTTCAATATGTGACAACACCATCTATACATATAAAATGCTTTGTCCTGAACTACTGACTGACTGACGGATCAACGCGCAGCCTAAACCGCTGATCGTAGAGACCTGAAACTTAGAGGGTGTGTTCTTTGTGTGATGTGGGCATCCGATACGAAACGATTTTCCGAATTTTACTGCAAAAGGGGGGCAAAGTTTGTACAGGACAACGTGACTCCTCGATCCATTTTCGATAATTACGCTGACAAAGTCGAGGGCAAAAGCTAGTTATGGAATACTTGAGAGGAGTCAAGGGACACCCGGATAGAACGAAGTTCCTTTTGATTAGCTAGTGAAGGAATTGTAATAAAATTTATTTTTACAAAGTTATTTTTTTTTATTATTAACAAATATAATGTAATATAAACTTAATCAGTAGGCTCAATTTTAGCTGGCTTGCTTTCTATGAGAGAGAGAGAGAGAGAGACAGACAGAGACACGCGCACGCCGCACGGCTTACAACTATAGCAAAAAGTGTCGTTACAACTTTTTGTCTTAATTTTTTCCGTTTAGCCTTCTTTCGCAACGCGCGATAAGGAACTTCGTTCCAATAATATAAGTAAGATATAAGGATAGTAGGATGTATGTTAGTCTATAAGGTATGTATCTATGGGTCTTTGCAGCCTGAAATAAATTATTTATTTGTTCTAAAAATAATCTATTAGCCTACCAATAGATTTATAATAAATAAATATTGCAAGACAATCCACACAGTGCCATCTAGCCCCAAGTTAAGTAACTAGACTTGTGTTTATGGGCGCTAGACAACGGATATACTACTTATATACTTTTCTTTTGTAAATATATACTTATATACATAGAAACAACCAGACCACAGACAAAAATCTAAGCATAAATACATGTCTGAGGCGGGAATCGAACCCGCAAAACCCTATATATGGCAGTCCGGCACGCTGCGCCCCACGGTTTCACCCGCGTAAGTCCCGATCCCGTGGGAATATCAATATGTTAATCTAGACCTCCAGCAATCTACATACTGAATTTCATTGCAATCGGTTAAGTGGTTTTAGCGTGAAGGAGTAACAAACATACACACACGCACACACAAACTTTCACATTTATAATATTAGTAGAATGTACATAAACCTACTTACGTTTTATCTACACAGATAGATCTACATATCTATTTATAGAGTAAAATTATAATTTTCTAATAGTTTCACTTACAATAATATTTAATAGCCTCACCTGGAATAATCTTATCGATTAAAAGACGATATTAATCCTACTAATATATATTATACTAGCTGCGCCCCGCGGTTTCACCCGCGTAAGTCCCGATCCCGCAGGAAAATCGGGATAAAACGTAGTCTATGTGTTAATCCAGATCTCCATCTATCTACATACCGAGTTTCATCGCAATCGGTCCAGTAGTTTTTGCGTGAAGGAGTAACAAACACACGCACACAAACAAACTTTCACATTTATAATATTAGTAGGAAGTAGGATTTGTATGCTAAATTTCATGAAAGATTCTGATTATTGACGACCCAATTGGTACAGTGGTCACCAAGCCGGACTGCTAAACCTAAGGTTAGGTTAGGTTAGGTACCATATTGTACCAACTGGGTCGTCAAGTTCGATTCCCGCCTCAGACAAGTATTTATGCTTAGATATTTGTCTGTGGTCTAGTTGTTTCTATGTATTATTAGTATATATTTACAAAAGAAAAGTATATAAGTAGTATATCCGTTATCTAGCACCCATGACACAAGTCTAGTTACTTAGCTTGGGGCTAGATGGCGATGTGTGGAATGTCTTGCAATATTTATTTATTTATTTATATATATACAAGAATTGCTCGTTTAAATAGATAGATCTAATTTATTAATTACAGACCTTCGGTTTTAATTGTACAATCGAACTGTTCAGTTAAACCGTACGGGTGTAGGCGAAAATGAACTGTACATTTGACTGAATATTTAATCGAAATATCATTTTATAAAAAAGAAAGACAATAGAGTAAAATTAAGTCAAACAAATGACATTGACAAGAATGCCAAGCACAGATGTATAAAAACGAATTTATAAGGTTGATTAGCGACGATATTCTATGTACTCTGTGGTTTTCTTAAAATGGCAATAATTACGAGGTTATCCTCGTAACCGGCAAAACCGACAAAACGGGGGTAACACTTATGTGTTACCCCCGTTTTGTCTACCGTGGATATTATATCCACCCTTACGCCCATGCTCGGGGGATGGACAAACTGACAGAGGGAAAGACTATTTTGTAATTTCCCTGTGGATAAAATGTCTCCGGCGATGCTAGCCCTGCTGGATAGTTAAAATTGAAGGTGTGTAGCCGCCTTTATCAATATCATTCTATTTTTCGAAACTTCCGTATCAGCTGTGAAATCGAAGAATTTATCACAGAACTATAATCTGTCAGATTTCAAAATAAATCCATTGTCAAAACACGTCCATAATGTTTGAAGTTTATTTTGTAAACGCATTCTTGTTGCTGTTATCCTAGAATTTATTTATTCAACTATTTAAAACTGCTTCATAAATAAGACTATTTACCAGTTGAAGCTGCAAATCGCATCGAGTTTGCTGCCTTTAGTGTCGGCACATTTGATAGATATCATTGCATTTTTAACAGAGTCCATGGCATTTTGTCAGCTCTATAATAGT
This sequence comes from Idaea straminata, assembly GCA_951213275.1. Taxonomy (NCBI): domain Eukaryota; kingdom Metazoa; phylum Arthropoda; class Insecta; order Lepidoptera; family Geometridae; genus Idaea; species Idaea straminata. The sequence goes on along the minus strand of OX577863.1, from coordinate 11,290,949 downwards.
TTTTTAACAGATATGCCATGACTTTTACAGCAATGATAGCACTTGTGACAGCTACGGCAGCATTTTTGAAGTCTGTGGGCGCAAATTCGGCATTTTGTCAGCTCTATGACAGTCTTATAACAGATATTATCATACCTTTGGCAGAAATTACGGCACTTTTGACAGCTACGACAGCACTTTTAGCAACTACAACTGCAATTTTTAACAGCTACAGCGACATTTTTGACAGCTGCGAATTATTTTTGACAGAAATGGATTCCCATGAGTAATAAAATTGAATGTAGATTTAGGTAGCAGAGCTTAGCATTATGTGGACTTTGATACTAACATTGATTCGATAGTAGGTAATAGAGTGCTATTGTTGACTATTTGAGACCATTGTGATATAAAAACTTGATATATTTCTATGTCGATGACATGATGATTCTATTGTCAATATGAATAAAAGTAAGGACTTTTCTTCAAATTGACAATAGTATTATAATCATGGAGTTTCTAAGGAGAAACTCCATGATTATAATAATAAAATAAATACATTTTAACTTACACTTGATATCTTTAATATTAATATTGTGTAAGTCAAATGTATTTACTTTATTATTTTTATTATTTATCATAGAGTTTCTAAAGTATTTGATTCTTATTTTAACATCTCATTATCAGACGATAAATCGCTTTAGTGTGGTGGAACATAAACTTTATCTTCGCACCAGTTTAATAATGGAACTGTTCCGTGAAGATCTGGAATATAATAAGTGCAACTATGATTCTCATTGCTCCCTTTGTAGTTTCGTTCAAAAGGCGATCGAAGCAGAAACGAAAGACGATCGATACAGTAACAAAAGACGATCGAAGCAGAAACAAAAATACCATCGACACAGAAACACAAGACGTTTGAAACAGAAACATACGACGATCGAGACCGAAAATAAAAGACGATAGAAGTACAAACAAAAGACGGTCGAAACAGAAACAAAATACGATCGAAACATAAACAAAAGACGATCGAAGCAGAAACAAAATAACTCACTAGACTTCCTTTTTTTGCAATGCGAGTAATGCGACTAATCTTGCTTTGCTCTAGAGAGTTTAAGAATGATCTTATTATTGTAACAGACACTTTACTAGCAATTTCACTTTACCGACTCAAGACAACCTACATAATGAATAGTGAAGCTTTCAAATGGGTTAGGGTAACCTATGGCTTTCTCTTCACGCCACAAGTGTTGACAGGGCAATCGTTTAAAAGACGAGGTAAAATAGAAGCGCGATATAGGTGTCTTAAAAACAGTGTTTTGGGTATCAACCACTAAAATCCATAGAATGATAATCCTACAGTTGTTAAGGTGAAGAAATGCTTTGTATTGTCATACACTTCGAAACACGATTAGAGTGATTTGCCTCTATAGAATAAAAACGTGAATATCTTTAAAAAATCGTAATTTTTTTGAAATTTTTAAATTTTACAGCGATTGTAAAGAAAAAACAAGTACAACATTTATATTTTCATAAACCTCACATGAAATCCCATAAGGTAGTAGGTAAATGGGTTTTCGCTGAAGTAGATGTTAGTCTTTTAATGACATGCGGGGGAAAAGGATAGAGTCATCGCGCGACGCGCGCGTGGGATAAGGATAAGGGTTTTCAGATCCTACTTCACCTTAACACTATTCTCTGTATATTAACTACCTAATAGGAATATTGTTTCCATATAGCGAATTGATTGAGTATCCATTTAATTCAAGTGCAAGTAATCGTACCTGTTGACAAAGCTAAATTGACAGGCATGATTCCTGGCTAGAGTGATGCTTTTATGGTTCTGTACATAAAGGGAACCTTTTAAGAAGACTCCGTCTGCCTGACTGACTGTCCGTCAGACTGTCCGTCTGTCTGTCACCAGGCTGTATCTCATGAACCGTGATAGCTAGACAGTTGACTGATTAAATATATATACAAAAATATTGCAGGACATTCCACACATCGCCATCTAGTCCCAGAGCTAAGTAACTGGACTTGTGTTATGGGTGCTAGACAACGGATATACTACTTATATACTTTTCTTTTGTAAATATACTTATAATACAAAGAAACAACCAGACCACAGACAAATATCTAAGCATAAATACTTGTCTAAGGAACTCGTAACCCTATGTTTGGCAGTCCGGCATGGTGACCATTGTGCCAACTGGGTCATCGGGAGGTACTATGGCGCCTGATGCAGTAACAATGTCCAACAAACACTTAAAAATATCAGTCTATTACTATTATTATTCAGTGTGGGAGAACTTTTTAGTTCTTAATTACATCTGCGTTTCTATTTAACAAATATCCAGGTCAATAAACCACTCACAATAATTTGATAGCCACTTGTACACTGCCGTGGATGGCGTCAATACTCGTTGTGGAGCTGTCAAATAGGGCTTATTAAATGTCTGAAGGAGCTGTTGCAATCGTGTTTAATGAAAACGGTGTAATAACAACGCGAAATGACTTTATTGTGCGGCTTAGTGTAGATATTTTGTTGTGGGTTAGATACTAGACTAGCAGGGTAGCTCGAGATACCGTTTCTCCATAGATTAAATAATCTTCTTTTGGTTCACGATTAACCGTCACGATTCCCTTACGGAAAACGGTCAAGAATTTTTTTGTATGAAACCATAGACAAAAAATCATAATAATAAATTAATAGCCACTTGTACGTAAACGGCATAGGCGTCACTTTTAGCTGTCAAATAGATAAAATAATCTAATTTTTTATATGCGATTTGAATAAATATTTGCATCTTGTTTTGTCTATTGTCTTACCTAGACTTCTTTTACACACTAAATCAGATAAGTGTGAAGATGGAAGCGCCATATTGCTGGTTTTCGTAAATGAAAATATCAAAAACAAAGACACATAAATATAATTATTTTGGTTCCTTAAATTCGTCTTATTTGGGACAAATCCAAGGGAAACTCTTCATTTATCAATGCTTCACTCCGAGAAAACATGTCGCACCTCCGCTCAAATAGTGTCATATCTCAAAAAAGAAAACTGTCGAGAAAAAGGTGTCTAAAGTAATAGTCTGTTTTTTCGGTTTTCTAGTCTTAATTTGAAAAGTAATAGAATAAGCGATATGAACATTTCAGTAGATTTGAATGATTTTTTAAGCTTTATTAGGCTTTATGGTGTATTAGGTTTCCTGAAAATGTGAAATAAATAGTATTTTTTTTGAGTTATGACACTATTTGAGCGGATGTGCGATGTGGAGACCAACAAATGAAACTAATTCGTACGTGTAAGTACATTTGAAAGGTGGTTGCTTATCTAGTGTTTAAAATAACAAGATATCTACTATGTTATGTCTTGAAATATAAACTAGTTCTATCTAACTTGTTTGCAACTTATTTGTTCTGTCAAATTATAATATAACTAGCTGCGCCCCGCGATTTCACCCGCGAAAGTCCCGAACACAGCGCCATCTATTGGATGTATTTGTAACCTAGATGTCAAACAATATTGAAGAATTTTATCGATGAATCAACGTACACCGCCATCTATGAGAACTTCATAAAACTAAACAGTAAATAAACACTTTCTGAAGAAACCATTAATTGATACATTTTATTCGTTTACATTCACGACATAAGCGTATAATTGAGATGATAATTATCCTATCCAGTAAGTTAGACCAAAATACGGGTACATGTGAAATTTGATTGAAATCGGTTCAGTAGTTTTGGAGTTTATTGGCAAGATACATTGTGACACAAGATTTTTATATATACATATTAGAGAGTAGACACCTGCCATTGGCTTCAAACTCACTTTAAGTAAATAAATGTATCTACATAACAAGATTGGAAACAAATTGTTTTTCTACATAACTATATCTATACGTATACTTGCTTCCAAAACGCTTAGTCTGTCTGAACGCGATAAACTCGAAAACTACTGAAGTGTTTTTTATACGGTTTTCAACAATGAACGAATGAATGGTTTGGGCGCCCATACAATGTAAGGGTCAAGTTAAATTGGTTTAACTACGTATATATGGGGAAACCCATTAATTTTCACTTTCCTTTATTTGTGCTGTAAGACCTAGCTTTTTGGTACGCAAAAGTTTTCACGAAAATGTAAATTTGCTCATATCTTTTTATCATGTTAACCCAAGACCTTGATTTTTATACACCTAATAGGGACTATATATCTCAGTATCTGGTATGAATTTCAACTTGCTAGGTCCACCCGTTCCTGAGAAAATAGATGGTGACACACGGACAGACAGACTGGACAGTGATCTTATAAGGGTTTTTTTTTACCTTTTGAGGTACGGAACCCTAAAAATGAAAATAAAACAGACAGAATTAGAAAACAATTACAGTCTTATATCTTTAAATGAGCAATTCTTGTATATATAGATATAATTGGAATCTCGGAATCGGCTCCAACGATTTTCATGAAATTTGGTATATAGGGGGTTTCGGGGGCGATAAATCGATCTAGCTAGGAATCATTTTTAGAAAATGTCATTTTATTCGTGTTTTATCGAAACTTACTTTTTTTTATCTGAAAAATATGACTCTTCCTGACATCTATTGGCGAACTACTAATACTATTTTGCGTGAGCAATAAAGTTATTCCAGCAGATGGCGTTGTTAAGTAACACGAAGTCAATGAGTGTTTGCTTTGAGGTTAGACTAAGTAAAAAAAAAATACCGAGCGAAGCTCGGTCATCCAGGTACTGAATAATTAATAGGCACAAAAAAAAAGGTTCGGGTATTCCTTGTGCTTCCCTAAATGAACCAAATCATAATATTATAGGTTTACATTATGTAAATGATCTGGCTTAAACCAGTAAGTTAAACGGTAAGCCGAGTCCAAGTTCAATGCCGAATAAATCATACAGTTTAATTGTTCTATCCATCTGCGCACACGCATATCTGCTCGTAACAAGATAGTTTATTTTCGTTTTATTGATATCATTGCCTAATTTTTAATTAGTTACACAACAACTTTGTAATATGAGCTTTACGATAGAGTAGACCTTAAACTCGTCCTGCATACCTACTGCCCACGATGGGACGAGTTTGGGGTAGGATCAAGAAATAATATTATTTTTGAAGCCTAAAACATATAGCATTTAGGCTTTATGAAGCTTTGATGTAATTAATAAAAACCCCGAAGTCACTTTGATTGACTGATAAACCATTCGATCGTCTTTTGTTTTCGTATTTCGTGTTTTTTTTTTATTTTTTTTTAAAATAATGTAAGATTTGTTTTATGGCTCCTAGACAACGAATATACTACTTATATACGTTTCTTTATTTATTTTTATTAATAGTCTATCATTAATCTAGTATTAAAGGCTAAAGTTAACATAATGAAATTTAAATTAATTATCTACTTAGCAAAATTATAATACGTTTATTTTGTAAATATACCTATACTTATAATACATAGAAATAACCAGACCACAGACAAATGTCTAAGCATAAATACTTGTCTGAAGCGGAAATCGGACCCGCAACCCTGTGTTTGGCAGTCCGGCATGGTGACCATTGTGCCAACTGGGTTTTTCAATGGAAAAAAGGCCTTTGCCCAACAGTGGGGAAGGGGTTCACTACGCTAGATCAAAACAAGTATATAGGCTCTAAATAATAATAATAATATTAGTTCAATTTCCTGGAGAAAGTAAAGTAATAGCTATTAAAGTTTTACGATTTCTCGATAGGTATAGTTTTGTATTAAATGAATAGTTTTATAACTACGTTGTAGGTTTAACGGTCTTGATAATTAAATTGATAAAGGAAAAGTGTTATTCTATGACACGATGTAATTGATTAATACAATGCCCAATGAGTAGGAAAATAATGAGCGCGAAATACGATCTATAGCAATTATTTAATCCTACTAGTATTATTAATGTGAAAGTTTGTGTGGGTTTGTTACTCCTTCACGCAAAAACTACGAGTTAGAGAGCTGGTAGAACTCAATCTCTTGCGTGTTTTTTTTAAATCTATTGTGTTTTTTTATCACAGTTGCTCATAAAGTGGATCTTATTCAACGGCTTTTAGGCTCATAATCCAACATATTATGCACGCGTGCGTTTTACATTGCCAACCTAGTGCTATAAAGTTATCCCGATAAGTTAAATACGTATCTTACTGCTAATAACATGTTAGGTAGGTGAAATATTCTTAATTTATCTGGGTTACTGTTTTGATGTATAAAAAAGGTAGGTACCAAAGAGTTTTTTTAGCTAGAAAAATGGTTGTCTCTAAACTCGGTTTACGAACGAAAATTTTACGGATTATCCCGTAAAATTTTCGTTAGACTTAGAAAACGATTAAAAATTGGTTATTTTTATTTTTTGTTTTTTTCTTTACTTAAATATATTGTTTTTCCGTACCATTGTATTTTGTTCTTAACCCCCGACGCAAAAACAAATAGAAAAAACTCTAAAAATATTGTTTTCAGACGAGGCTGTATAGATTAAAAGTCTTTAGCCTGGCCTTTTCGGAGCATAATTAACAAAAAACTATTGCCTTAAAAAAATGTAAACATAGACTTATCACAAATATTTTGTTAATTATTATTTTATTTTCTTTTCAAGTGTTTTCTTTTATTCGCAACTGTGATAAAAAACGTCGTACGATATACGTGTGGAATTAATCTTTGCATCTTGGCTTCTTAACACGCTCGCTACCGCTCGCGCGTCATAAACCGCCTCTATGCAAAGATCAATTTACCACACTTATATCGTAATGTACTATTATCGACTTTACGTAAACTATTACAGGACTAATTTCTGTGCAAATTATTCATCCATCACCACAGTATTGTGACTTCAACAGACAATTAATAGGAACGATAATCTGTGCAAAAATGTGTTTCTAAGCACAGTTATTTAACGTTTGTGAAGTTAAAATGACTCGTTTCAATTTTATATTCGAATAACGGAAGCACCATACCAAATTAAGTAGGTAAGCTGTCTACATTTTCCATGAAAGCCTTCAACTGCATAAGCCTTTAAGCCATATCAATGTGTTACTTGGGTCTTATATCACAAGCGCCAGTACAGCGTCAGAACAGGGTCGAATTAAGGAGTGGCGTAGGATGGGGAATATTGTTAAAAGTTTCGTTTAAAAACAATATTCTTAACGATGTTAACCACTGGCAAATCCGCTCTCAGTCAACTTCGCTACCTACATCTACACTGACCTGACACATCACCATTTACATCCATTTTACATCTCACTTGTCCCGAGAAATTATAAAGTGTAAATTTCTAATTATTAAGTCGGTGTCCCGCGATACAGGCTCTGCCTCGTGCGGGAACCCAAGGGCATTTTAATATTTGTAAGCTTTCTTGAAAAAATATAATTATTATTATTTATTATTATTATTATGTTTCAGTCGTCAGTTTCAGTCAAGTCAAATAAAATAACTAGTATATTGAATACTTCTTCCAGAGCGTCACCACTGGCATCGTCCTCAAAGGACTAGCGAAGTTCACCCTTTGAGTTTTCTGAAGTTTTGTATTTTGATAGATAGATAAATAAAACATTTATTCGAATAAAACACATAGAGAAAAAAGAGAGAGATAAATTATGCTTAAAAAGTAGGTAATATAAATAAAAAAACGTGTGGCTACAATGCTTAAATTGATCGAATACCAATCAAGGGTTTTCAGATGTTACCTTTCAAAGTTTTGCTATTCTAAAACATAATTTTAGACCTTTTAAACTATTATTCTTCAAATTACTTTTCTTCTGCTCGGCTTTTTTTCACCCCGTGTGACTACCTCCTTAAATTAAGAGGACCGGTTCTTATCTAGTACCACGTCTAATCAACAAACTACCACTGGATGTACGCGATAGCCTTACCCCCAAAAACATTAAATCCAAGCTCAAATTGCATTACCTAAACAATTTACGTAACTACTATAATATCGATGACCTATTATTATAATGTTAACTGTATCTACCCAACGCCTCACACAATTGTTACGTTACCTACCCACCTATACCTTTTTTGTGTACCTACAATACTTGTAGGTAATCATTGTATGTCGGTGGGTATTTTTATTTTATAATTGACTTTTATATCGATAATGTAGCATTACTACAAACCTCTGTGGTTTATTAAGCTACATATAATTAATGTTATTTAAGTTTCTTTTTACATTGATAATAAAGAAAAAAAAAAAAAAATACAACCCTGATTTCTTTAAAATAGGGCCTTCTAGCAACCTACTCAGGCAGTCAATTAAGAGTAAAAGCACATGATTATCGTTAGAAGAGCTTAATGTCAAATATTTATTTATATTCCTTTATTCAACTCAAAGTCGCCCAGGGCCTCTATCTCCTGAATATAGCCCTGGCATTTCTAACAAGTAATTTCAAGTAACTTACTCACGCAGTCAATCTTAGGAGTGAATGGAGGTGATTATCATTAAACTTACCTTCAATTCATTGGTTTTATATAAATAGCAATATTTTAATATATTATAAAGTAAGATTTGTACCTATTATTGAGGATTATTGAGGAAACTGTATAGCTTACTGCTTATTAAAGCAAAGTACCTATCTATCTAGATTTATATTTGATTGTTTGTTTACATTGAATAGGCTCTGAAACTACATAATCATAATCTTCATTTATTGCTTCATGTGTAGATACAGCTATTGGACCGATTTTGATGAAACTTGGTATGAGGATTTTTATCCCGATATTCCCAAGGTGTCGGAAGTTATGCGAATGATTTTTTATAAGATTAATGGAGGAGGGAAGGAACTTCCTACAAAAAGAGGGCCACCAATCAAAAATCCTAGACAGCAAAAAAAATCTACGTACTTAATCCTGTATACCTCTTCTTTCTTCTTTTTGTATTCCACTCTTAGGTCTCCATATATCCCAATCAAAATAATCTTAACATCCACCATTTTCCATTTTCGTGATGAGACAATAAATCTTCATTTATTAGGGCTCCGTCTGTACCTCAAAAGGTAAAAGAAGGAACCCTTATAAGATCACTCTCTTGTCCGGCTATCCGTCTGTCTGTCCGTGTGTCACCATCGATTTTCGACCTAGCAAGTTGAAATTTTTATATATTTAAAAATTATAAAGAGCGGTGTTGGCTTAGTGGTAGATACCCCGACTTTCATTCTGAAGGTCGTGAGTTCGAATCCCAGCCGGCCGTGCACCAATGTATTTTTATTAAGAAAAAAATATGTGCGCTAATTGATATTGCTCTTACGGTGAAGGAAAACATCGTGATGAAACCCGCGGCTTAGCTGGCTCCAGAAGTATTGACAAGTTCTCTCCTCTGGAGATGGTCGACTAAGCTGAGAGGGTAGTAGGTGCTGGGCAAGCCTACTCCATCCTCACGCAAAAAGGACTCAAGTCAAAAGAGTCTAGTTGCGGAAAAAGCCCGTATGCATACATACATACATACCTGTTATTTATTCATAATATATTAGTTATATTGGTTAGTCAACTTAATTCACAGTTCAATAAACCTTACCAAAACTTTTTTACAGCGTCTATAAATAACACCTAGTTAGAATCATTATTAAGCATTGCGATTCGCGCTGCGCGGGCGCAAGTCAATTGCAGTTTGACAGCTGTCAAATAAGGACTGACAGCCGCCATAACAGGGCAGATTATAGCACCTGGGCTGTTTTAGGGATGACAGATTACGAGATTTGAATTTCATATTTTATAATAGAACAATGGTTTATACAGTGTGTAACAAAAACTATGTAACCATTTTTAGGTACGAATATACATATACACAAATAGAAAAAAATATGATAAAAATATTCGTTATTCTTGATATCAATTACAGTAATAGCATTTTTTAACTAAACGTGGAAAAAAGAAAGCATTTAAAGTCACATTTTTTTTCATTTTCTTCATCAACTTCTGACGCCACGCATATAGGAACTTCAAAACCTAACCTTCTTGCACACAAGTATTTCAACATAAAGTTCGGGAAAAATACTCTAATTTACAGAATAAATAAAATAAATTTCCAAGATGTGGTAGTATAATTATTATTATTAACAGCGAGCAAATAATGGTGTTACACATTTTGAAATATTCTTAAACTCTAAAAAAATTAGGGTATTTTCCCAAAAAAAAATTAAACTTGCTTTTTGTAAAGTCCATGTGTACCTACATCTCTCTTAGGTATCTATCAGGGTTACATACTACACACTGTATAAATGTTTAAAAATATGAACAATACAGTCTAGTCTAGAGGGAATTCGTCTTAGAAAGTGTGCTAAACCCTTGTCTTCAAACCTTCACTTTCCATCAGTACCCCTACCATGAGTTCAAACGAAGAACTTTTGAATTTTATGTTTTCCATTAAACTTTAATCTAATTAATATTTATTTTAAAAAAAACGTTGGCTGTAAAGTCGGTTTACGGACGATAACTTTACGTGATAAGAAAACGATGAAAAAAATTGTTAAGTATTCCTTCTTTATTTTTAATTTTGTCTTTTTTCCTTTATATAAGTCTTCTATTCGTCACTTGTCACCATAACACTATCCCAGATAAGCGAAATTATTATTAAATACTGTTTCCTAAGTAACCATGACATATCTGGTTATATTACCATAACGCATGACATTACACATTTTCACCGTGACGTTTTTTTGTGAAAGGAGGTGTTCCACCTATTTTTTAGACGTTATCACGTCAAAACCCAGACCACAACAAATATTTTTTTTTTCTTTTATTATTGCTTCGCACGTGTGCATTTAGCCAGTGTCAAGTTATATTTTGCATCAAATTATGACCCGATTTTTCATAAATCATAAATGTTTCAATACAGTCAAAGTCGTCATAGTCCGTCAAGTCAGGGGCTATAGTAGGTAAAGCGGTGGCAAGTTTACCATAACCTCAATAGGAGATTTGGAGGCAACGAGAAAACTGCATGTTTGACACTGATTTTTACTTTCACTACACTTGTGCACTTTCACAGAACTAAATTGAATAATATTCCACCAGAATTATACAATTCAACTCGGGTTACATCTAAGTTTCATGAAAATAAAACTGCAGCACGACATGTTGTTAACTCGTTCCCGCCAAAAACTCCCAACAAATATTTTTGTTTACAGAAACAAATTACCTGTACAAAAATATTGGTTTGACGGTGGGAATCGAACCTACAACCTTCTACGCTTCTCCCACTACGCCACAGAGGTACCAACCTCTGTGGTGTAGTACATAAATATAACACTTCAAACGTAAACACATTCCTACAGACGCAAATTAATAGCAATAAATGTTTTGTCTAGCTAAGTAACAACAAAGTTCTAGCAAAGGAAACGCTTAATTATGGCAACATAATATTTCTTGGTACCTGAAATTGATTGAATAGATTCTTCAGCGTGAAATCAACTTTATGGCTGTGGCATTTCTTTGTATCAGAAACAGCAAAGCAGTTCCTAGTGATTATTTTTCCGAGTCTTGTTCGGTTTTTTTTGTAATATAGTCGTCACCGAGGTAAGAGAACATAACCCTGTCCTTGTCGGGTAAAAATGAAACAGGATTGAGAGATTTGGATATCGGACCCCCTATTTTTCCTCTTACGGTACGGAACCCTAAAATACGCGATTGAAACCAGAGAAAAAGAATTACTATGAATACAATTCGTGTAAGTTTAAAAAATTTATGAGGAAGCAGTTATCCAGAAATAGTGTTATATGAAGTCAATTTATCATTTGATTGCACAAAGTAGCATACAAAGAGATATATCTATTCAATATCTAGCACAGACACCACAATAAGGACTATATTCTATTAAATCTATCTAGTCAATCACACTGAGACCTATCGACCTATACCCCTACCACGAGTTGTTTAACTCGATCAAACTTAGGTGCCTACTGTATTGAGTTTTTACTTCAAGAGTAGACCACTTACTTGAGCTGCGAGAAAAATGTCTACTATAAAATATACTATCTGTATGAAAAATTTCACCCAGTGGACCGATTTGGGTGAAATTTTTCGGAAAGATAGCTGTCATAGGCGTCACTTTTTATCATGGAATTCCCACGGGATTGGGATTTACGTGGGTTCCGAAACCAACCGTGGTAGTTTTTGCCTACATTTTGTCGGACATGCGGCAAATATTGTCGACCCAGTTGGCACAATGGTCACCATGCCGGACTGTCGATTCCCGCCTCAGACAAGTATTTGTGCTTAGATATTTGTCCGGGTCTGGTTGTTTCTATGTATTATAAGTATATATTTACAAAGAAAAAGTATATAAGTAGTATATCCGTTGTCTAGCACCCATAACACAAGTTTAGTTACTTAGCTTGGGGCTAGATGGCGATGTGTGGAATATCCTGCAATATTTATTTATTTATTTTTAAATATACCCAGTGCTCCCTTAATTTTACTTTAGGAGTACAGTTCCTGATTTGTCAGTAATACGGTACGTTTGATCGAATGCGTTAACAACACGTGGTAAGGCCCCTGTTATTTATGAGACAGATAACGCCACTTTGATGTGAACTCACATTTGTTATGAATAATTATGGTTATTATATAGTTATTGCACTATTACTTTGGTTGAATTGTCGGTGCTTTCAGTGCTTTTAGCGTTTTAAGCAGAATTAGTGCTTTAAGTAGAGTGGTGCTCTACTAAAAGCACTAATTCTGCTTAACATACCTACTTTTATTTTTTTAACTTTTTTTACAAGTGCTGAATTGGGAAAAATCAGAAAAGATGGTAGACGTTAATTATACATTCCATATCGTAGCTATATATGTTTATTCAGCCTTAATAATTTTGAGTCGAATTTAAATTTCACTTGCCAGATTTTAATCAAATAAACAACTAATTAAACATACAAATATGAACTGAATTAAAAGCTGTAAAATGATTTCTTTTAAAGTTGGGGGGCCTCATTTAGCTTCGCCCCGGGCCTCTGACGGGCTTAATCCGCCACTGCTCCCATTTGCTCAGGAAATAAAGAAAGAAGAGCTCCTATTGCAAAACAAAACAAAAAACATTTTTTTTAAACATTCTCGCAGTTTTCAAAGTCGACTTAAATTATTAGGGCTAAATAAACATAATATATACCTACAATATGGAATGTATAAATAACGCCCCCTCCGCCCCCACCTTAGTCCGCTACTGAATGGGCGTATTTATTTTCTTTCTTTACTGAGCAATAAAACATAAAGAGCGTGCCTTATAAAAGTTGGAAAATAAGTGAAGGAATCAATGAACAGAATAAGGCAGATAATAAGTAAAATGTTAAGTATCATTAACACAAAGTCAATGTAACCGTCGCTAACCAGGATCTGCTTCAGCATAAACTGTAGGTCATATTGCAAAATAAATAAAAAAAAACATTTTTTTAAAACATTCTCGCACCTAAAAAAGTCTTTCTAGGTTCGGTAAATAAAGACGATGTTATCTTTAGGCCGTTTAAGGCGCTCTTCCAGTACCGTGTGTAGGTATTCACATTACCTTAGCCCACGCTCTCAAAAACGTAGCGTGCTGCGTGCTAACTGTTATATTTGATCGATATGCAAAACATTTTAGCATTATTATCCACAAATATAGTTTCTTGAGGTCAAAACCTATCATTTGATTCATTTTTAGAAACAAACGTTAACTATTTTTGAATAAAACCCGATAAACGATCTCATAATTCTCTGTTTTCTAACATTTTTTTTATCGAACGAAGTTGTTCATATCATGTTTTCAACCACAATAAACAAAAATATGGTTATTAAACTACAATATCCATTTATATTCAAAAAACAAAAACAGAGTATTTCATTACTTAGATTTGCTCTAAACAAAGGTCGATTTTGGTAGCTTTATTAGCACCTGCCCTTAAGAATCTAATAAGAAAAGTAATCCGTATTTATAGGACTATGCCATTTGCAAAAGGCACTGATGTACCATTTTGATATGCAAAGGTTTTATTCAAGGTTAACCTGCATCGATACTATACTTAAATATTCATGAAATTGTTGGTAGGACATTCCTATGATAATGCCTATTCGAGCGTATTGTACGACCTGGATTTTTGGTTCTATTTCGATTCGGAAAAATTGTTTTTTATATTCTAGTGTAATAAATTCTTCGAATTGTATAATGTAATCGTAGCCGATTGAAGAGTTTTCTGATGAGAAGGTGGTTTCAGATATTCCATTTATCGGTAACTATTCGTTTATCGCCCAATTCTATTGGTGGAAATCAAAAACCGAGCAATTTGCTCTGTTGAACAATTTGTTCTGTTCATTACTCCGAAGATCCTCATCAGATCTTCATCCAATTTTTATGGGACCACCTGTGAGTTATCTACTTTCAATCAAAAAAAAAATTTTCCAAATCGGTCTAGGCATTTTCGAGTAATCGGCGAACATACATAAAAAATATATACGGGACGAATTGAGAACCTCCTCCTTTTTTGAAGTCGGTTAAAAATGGTACACTATTACTAAGACTTCACTGCTGTCCGGTCCGTCCGTCTGTCAGCTTTTTCTGTTGCTGCTATAATAACAAATACTTAACAGAAAAAATACGAAAATTAAATAGGGCTCCTATACAATCTCAGTCCTTATTGTATGGTTAATCAAACTGTATTTCTACATAATTATAGCACCTTCCCATAAAAGGAACATAATAATTTCCCAATCTCAGCTTTATTGATATTGCAATCGAAAGATGAAATCTATTTACAAACAAATCAGTTACGGAGGGATTAAGAACGCAAACGAACTGCAAGGGCGAACGTCAGCGACTGTTGCTCGGCACAGAATCAGATGTCTACGAAAATTAAATTATTTTAGTCCAACGCAAAAATTTCTTAACAAGTTACAAAACATAACAAAGTTACTTACAACTAAATTAAACGAAAAAAAAAATATTAAATATCTAAATAAGTTTACTAGACCAACGCTTGCGCCATTTAATATCTAATTAGCACTTCTTCAAAAACGTCTGCAGACAGTAACAATATCTGAGGATATCAGTCTAGACGAAAAATTGACACCCCGCCGCCAAAAATACTAACACTATAGGTAAAAGTAGATTATGCACCAAGCAAGTAAAAATAGCGTCTTTCGTCATGGCTGGCATATTGGCTTCAAGCCGCCCAAGACGAAGATTCTTTATCCCGATGTGCATTACTCTACTTATTACAGCGTCTATAAGATACAATTTAATAAAGAAATAATGTGTAATTAACAAAAAGTTATCTACCAAGCTTCAACTACGTGGTGATTAAACGATAGGACGACAATCGTTCGGCAGCAGAGCAACTGCCGCTAGCTGACGTCAATGCAGTCCGTCTATTTACAACTTATATCATAAACGTTAACGACGGTTTAAACTTTAACTAGGTTTATTGTGAACACGTCAAATGCCTACCTATTGTTTTAACGTGGTTTTAAACAGATAGTAGAGACTTTGTGGTTCAGTGATTCGTTATGGAAAAAAAACTTGAGAGGTGGCAAGGGATACCCGGATGGAACGAAGTTCTTTTCGATTAATTAGTGAAGGAATTGTAATAAA
This sequence comes from Idaea straminata, assembly GCA_951213275.1. Lineage (NCBI taxonomy): Eukaryota > Metazoa > Arthropoda > Insecta > Lepidoptera > Geometridae > Idaea > Idaea straminata. Next base: position 11,275,401 of record OX577863.1, on the reverse strand, counting down.
ATCAAAAAGTGTCGTTACAACTTTTGATCTTAATTTTTTCCGTCTAGCCCCCTTTCACAACGCACGATAAGGAACTTCGTTCCAATAAAAAATACTAAACTGCAGTGTATTTCTTCCTGTTTTTTTTTTTCATTAAATGATTTGTATCTGTACATTGACGCAAAGTTCTCTAACAAGCTTCAATTACTCTGTGATTGAAAGACAGGACGTCGGTCGTTCGGCAGCAGAGCAACTGACGTCAATGCAGTCAGTCTATTTAACACTGGTATCATAAACGTTAACGATGGTTCAAGCTTTAACTAGGTTTATTGTGAACACGGTAAATGCTACACTCCCTACGTCGTTTTACACCGGTAGGTAGAGACTTTGTGGTTAGTTGATTCGTAATGGAAAATAAAAATTACTAAACTGGAGTGTAACGTCCATTGAAGGTGCATTGAATAGCCCATTATTCGAGGAATGTTTCATAGTTTAAGGTTATGGCGCAGGAGTCAAAACCAAACGACTAAAATTGTTGCATCGCAAATTGTTGGTCACTAATAACTTTCTTAAAATCTTTGATATTATTGATAAAATAAGAAGAAAATAAACTATTGTTTTTCAGATTGACAGTAACGCAAATATATAACTATTGACCTGTTTTTAAGAAGTTAAACCCGTTTTTTACCCGCAGGTTTGTAGGTGTACCTTATTTGTAGGTGACATTTTTTTACATTTTGGTATAGGTCATTTAAAGACGTCATTGGTGTTTATAATTTCAATTCGGATAAACTTAGAAACAAGCGTAAAGCCGTAAAGCTTAGAGAGCGACGCTCTCTAATCGTTTACGGTCGTGCGGGTTAAGCGACGCCTAGCGCTTTCATGACTTCGATGGGTGGCCAATTAGTTCCGACCCTGTACGTCACCCCCCAGGATGAAAAAAAAAAAAAAAAAAAAAAGGGTGGCCAATTAGTAGCGTGGCAAAAATGTGTTTTCGTGAGCCCCTCCGTGCTTCGGATGGCACGTCCCGGTTGCTACCTCTAGTAGCAGTCGTTAGATCATACGAGAAGAAGAAGAAGAAGCCACTGATCATGCCAAATTGTATACACTGATAACATGATCAATTCCCAACGACAAATAATTGCCTAATTCAAATTCAAATCATTTATTGCAGCAACAAAGCCATAATGTTAGTATACAAAGATCTTATACACTATTGTTAGTAAAATACAGGTTGTTTATAGTACAGCGTGAGTCCTGACCCATTTAATCCAGATCGGGCTGTCCAGTCGCTGGGCGATTACCTTCAGGTAGCTATTGGTAGCTATTGCTATTGGTAATAAGTGATCGGCGTGAAAAGTTTCTAATTTGTGTTTCACATTGTTACAGACAGCATCGGCTTCACTTCCACCTCCACGAGTCGAGATGCAAGCGCGGCATAGTATCTGGTGGCATTTCCTTATAGACCTGCCCATACTGTTGCTTGGTAAGTAAAAATAACCTAGTAATTATCATAAAAATATTGGCCTGCATTTTATAGTGCAGACAGGATAACTCTGGTGCCCACATCATGCTTTGCAAATGTTGGCTTCGGGCACGCACGCCTTCCAAAGGGGCACCATAGACACGACACATATTGGAATTATTGGACTCTACGTCTAATCTAGATTATTTAAACCAGAAACCCTAATTCATGCTATTCAGAATGTTTTAATACATGGAACATAGATGGAGTAGGCTTACCCAAAACCTATACCATCCGCTAAGCTTATTCGATGTTCAGAGGAAAGAACTAGAATACGTCTGGAGCAAAACTAAGCCGCGGGTTTCATCACGACGTTTGGGGCAAGTTATAGATGGAAATGCTTCCCAGTACTTCCCTTAACTGACCGGCTTCTCAGCTTAATCGACCATGTCCAGAGCAAAAAAAGAACTAGAAACGTATGAAACCAACTAAGCCGCTGCTGGTTTAATTACGACGTTTTCCTTCACCGTGAGAGCAATGTTAACAGAGCACATTAATTTTTCGCAAGAAAACACTGGCCGAGTTTCGAACACAGAATCAGAATCTTTATTTACTAAAAAATACAGGTATAAATATCAGATGGTAATAACAAAAAAAATAGATCCATATGTTCTACCTTACAAAGGCATGCAAATGTTTACAAAATCAAAATATTTAATTTAACCCACTAGCAACCCAGGTATCTACCACTAGGCTTACTCGTATTGCCAAATAGCAAATCCACAGCGTAATACTGGTACAGAATTTATTGTACCAACACTATTAAACCAAACAATTAAGTCGTTAATATCTTTAATCGCCAGTTAATGACGTATATAGATGGAACTACATGTCAGATAGATAGATGGCAGACAAGGCATACTATGAAATCTCTTGTTCCCTAGTAGCTAGTACTTTTACTTGTATTGAGGACTTTTTTTTCGCACGACATAGTATAGATACAAATAAGAAACAGTAAGAGATAGTTACAAATAAAAGAAATTACAAAAAACAGACAATGAAAATAAAAAGTATCTGAGAAGTCGTATGTTGCCCGAATGGGTAAAGCCTCAGCATGTGCTTTTTGCTTGAGGTTGGAGTAGGCTTGTCCAGCGGCTTGCAACTTAGTCGACCGTGTACAGAGGAAAGAACTCCCCAATACGTCTGGAGCCAACTAATGTGCGGGTTTCAACAATGTTTTCCTTCGCCTTAATGTTTGTAAAGACACCTCTGGAAACCTTTAGCATAACACCAACAACGCATAACACCACCTCTGTGCAAGACGCATAACTCGCAAAATACCAACTACGCATAACACCAGCCTTGATTTAGAAACAAACAAATAGAAACAAAAGACGATCGAAATAAAAACAAAAGATAATCACAAAAAACTATCGCAACGGAAACGAAAGGAACTTCTGGACCATTTTTGATAAAACTTGGCCTAAGTAGGTACATTAAAACCTCGCGAGTAACAAAGGTTTATTTTATACCGGTATTCTCACAGGATCTAAACTCACGTGTATTTTAAAAATCCAGATTGTTCATTAGTTATCCAATTCAATTCAATTCATTTATTTCAGATGATAAAATCCATACATTACAATAAATCAAAAATACTATTTTAAATCACAATTAAAAATCAAAAAATTCAAATACAAATTATAGTAAAAGTAAAATTTCAAATCAAAGATAACTCAAATTCACAAAGACCCTTGCCATGCCTATCTCCCACTGTTCTATTCTAAATAATGTATTAACATGTTACGAAACATTGTGGTCGAGTTTTATAGCCGTACTATTTAACCACAAGACGCAGACAGCCATGGGAGTTTGAAATAATACCTACCTACACCATAAATGCTAGATAATTTAAAATAAATATTGCAGAACATTCCACACATCGGCATCTAGCCCCAATCTCAGTAACTAGACTTGTATTGTGGGTGCTAGACAACGGATATACTGCTTATATACTTTTTTGTAAATATATACTTATAATACATAGAAACAACGGGACCAGTTTAAATATGTACTTGACTTTCGCGTCGCAGCACATTAAGAGCATCACTTACCAATGACATTTTTTGATAGGATTGTCTTTCCATATTATGAATTTGTTTTCATTCTTTAAACTGCAGAAAAATGTTATGTTAATAATGTCAATCGCTTGAATAATTTGTATTTTTATGCTGACATGTTTTAAGAAAACTATACTTAATTAATGTGTTTTTTATTTTTTGAAGTGCAAGGCCTGCACTCGGCTATCTGAAAATATTTTTAAGGAAATATGCGTCTTTAAAAATTGCATCCGAGACGAGACTCGAACTCGCATCCCTTAACCATTCAAGTGCTCTTACCAATTACGCCACTCAGTCAAGTACCGTCATAGTTATATTTAAGAATCGCATTAACCTTGTTTCGAATTAAGTTTCGTTAGCGACATCTGTTAGTATGAATTTTCACTTAATTACTTTTATGAGTTAAAAAAAGGAGAAATACAAGCATGGCTTCTATTGAAATAGCAGAGTACCCCGCTGTTTATCCTGCGTAAGTTCCATTCCCGTGGGAATATCTAAATAAAATAATTGCCTATGTTACTCCTAATGAATCAACGTATCGCCAAACCAATTTTTTATCAAAATCAGTGCATTTGTTTCGGAGCCTATTCTTTAAAAAAAAAAAAATACAAAAAAAAAATCCTCTTTACAATATTAGTATAGATAAATAAATATCAAAATATTTATTCATTAATACTTAAAATCCAATTACAAAATATTAAAATTAAATCGTCAGTTAAATAATGAAATAGATAAATTACACAGAAAAGTAGCACTGAAATCCATCAATATTAAAAGGAGAAAAGAGCATTTTCTTTCTTGTATTTAAAATATCGAGGTTATGTTACCCTCTTAAGTTAAAATACTATTATAATGTAAAGAGCATGACTGAGCAATGCCTAGGGCGATGCACTAATGCAAAAATAGCAATGGAAAATGGATAAGCATAAAACGCCTTTAGCCAATATAAGTTATTTTAATAGCTATGAAGTAAATGCATTGTTTTCGAAACTGATTACATTTTCAAACAAGCTTAAGGGGACTTTAGGAGCCGAAAGCAAAATGCCTTTCACCTATAGCTATTCGATTATTTTTAATGTTCTATGTGTTGTATAAATAAATAAATAATAAGTATTGCAGGACATTACACAAAAGGCCATCTAACCCCAAGCTTAGCAACTAGGCTTGTGTTATTGACACTAGATAACCGATAGAATACATAACTAACTTATACAATGTATTTCACCCCTTTCGTATTAAAACACGAAAGGAGGTTGTTTTAGACGTCTAGGCGAACAACTTTTGTTCTACGACTTTTGGAAATTCGAACTTTTTTTCGATAATTCTAAGGGAGTTTTTACTTTAAAATCAGCTGTTTCTTACAAAAACTTTAATATTAAATATTGTTATACCGTTTGTAATTTCCCACATTTTGGTAATCATTTACAGGCGAAATCTTGTCGTTTCCAAGTTCATATGTAAATATTAGTCAAAAAGGCTGAATAAGTATGTTTTTTTTTAAATATAAATTGAATAGACTTACTAGGAATTTTTATTTAAAACTAGCTGCGCCCCGCGGTTTCACCCGCGTTTGTCCCGATCCCGTGGGAATATCGGTTATTCGATTTTTTCTCGCCTTTTAAACCTTCCCTAGACCTCCACGAACATTTCAAGACTAAGATAAGATAAATCCGTTCAGCCGTTCTCGAGTTTTAATCAGACTAACGAACAACAATTCATTTTTATTTATATATATATAGATTAAACCAAAATGTAGGAAAAAAACTCGCTTATAAAAGGTACAACCAATAACACTAAACAGCAATTTTTCATACAAGTTTAGTTATAGGCGACATGCATTAATTTTCGTTAAAAGACAGTTTTAGTTAATTTTCGTTATTAATTATTGTAAATGTTTTTATTGATTGATTTAATTTTTTTTTTCATAATTGTAATTTGTAATCAGATTAATGTGTGTATCTTTCTAAACACAAATTAAAGGAATTGTTAAAAGACAGAGGTATTAATATTTATTGAAAGTCTTTGTTTGGCAGTCATACTATTATGCATAATAAGGGTTTATTGTCCACCCATTTCGTGCAATATTACGTAACTGAATAATGATCCTCCACTGATCTGTGTCAATGGACGATATCCGCATCGGAAAACCTAGGTTCTTAAGATGGTAATTATCTAGTAAAATTATAGATGGACTTTGTAGGGAAGTCATTATATAGTACTTGGTGTAGGCTAAAACGTTTTAGCCTACACCGTAAATGAAACATACGCGACTAGCATTTGCCCGCGACTTCGTCCGCATAAAAGTCGAAAATGGACCAAGGAATCACCTTGTCCCATACAAACTTTGCCCCTTTTTTCACCCCCTTAGGGCTAGAATTTCGGGAAATCCTTTCTTATCGGATGCGTACGTCATACAAAGAACACACCCTCCAAGTTTCCGGTCTCTATCAGCGGTTTAGGCTGTGCGTTGATCCGTCAGTCGGTCAGACATTCAGGACAAAGCATTTTATATGTATAGATTAAGATCCAGGAAAATTATTAGTATGCCATTGCACCCTATTTTATGCCACTTGCTGCCAGTCGGCTGCTTGAAGGGCTAGCTATTGTTGGACTTAGTCAATCCAGAGATATGTAGGTCGGACCGTCTTCCTTGAGGTCATTTCAAATACGCCCTCGGTGAAACTAGACAAGTATTCACTGACTTGACTACATCGAGAGAATGGCGGAGGATTAAGCGGTCAAAAGATTAGATAGATAGATAAATATTGCAGGACATTCCACACATCGCCATCTAGCCCCAAGCTAAGTACTAGACTTGTGTTATGGGTGATAGACAACGGATATATTACTTATATACTTTTCTTTTTTTGTAAATATATACTTATAATACATAGAAACAACCAGACCACAGACAAATATATAAGCATAAATACTTGTCTGAGGCGGGAATCGAACCCGCAACCCTGTGTTTGGCAGTCCGGCAAGGTGACCATTGTGCCAACTGGGTCGTGTTGTACAAAGTATTTATGGGTCGTCATAAATACTTTGTACAACACACAAAACATTGAAAATAAACAAAAAGGACGAGAAAGCTTATTAACTACTAGCTGCGCCCCGCGGTTTCACCCTCGTAAGTCCTAATTCCGTGGGAATATCGGGATAAAAAGTATGTGTTATGTTGTGTTAATCCAGCTATCTACATACCAAGTTTCACCGCAATCGGTTCAGTGGTTTTAGCGTGAAGGAGTAACAAACACACACACACACACGCACATACAAACTTTCACATTTATAACATTAGTAGGATGAAATTGTACAAACAGACGACCTTATCGCTCAAAGCGATTTCAAATCGATTCAGATCGTTCGCGACTAGTCGATTTTAAATTGGAAACTATCAAATTATGCGATTTCTAAGCTAATAAACTTAAATTTATCTCCGTTGACCGTGACCGTCACAAAGATGTCACGAAGTTGCGTAACTATCACATCTTTGTCCAAACGTTGTGACAGATAACTGAGATAACAATTCACAAGTTGACATTTACGAGTGCGTCTCGTGTCGATAAAAAAAAAATATAAGTATTACTTAAGTAGGTACTTAACCTACTTAAACTTTACGTTTCGGATTTGTTTGATTTTATTGACTAGCTTAACCCACGGTTTCTTCATGTTAGTAATTTATTATGAAACTAAAACAAAAATCGAATACGGACAGTCGCAGTAGACACGTCAAAAATACATACAACCGAATTGAGAACCTCCTCCTTTTTTCGAAGTCAGATAAAAACTTATTGACCATTCTAATCTAAACCAAAGAATTATACTTTTAACCTCTCCTATGGAGTTTTGGCGGGAACGAGTTAACAACATGTCGTGCTGCAGTTTTATTTTCATGAAACTTAGTTGTAACCCGAGTTGAATTGTATAATTCTGGTGGAATGTTATTCAATTTAGTTCTGTGAAAGTGCACAAGTGTAGTGAAAGTAAAAATCAGTGTCAAACATGAAGTTTTCTCGTCGCTTCCAAATTTCCTTTTAAGGTTATGGTAAACTTGCCACCGCTTTACTATAGTACAATAAACCACAAGTTTAAGGAACAACTAATCTGATAAACCTACCTAATTTGTTACTGAAAGAGCTTAGATTAGCAACATCAACTACAAAAATACAAATCATAACGTCTTTTTCATTTCGTTTTGGCACTTCTACACTTCTTTCAAATCGTTTTCAAATACTTTTAAAATAGATAAAAGCTTTTAAAAAAGTGTGCTTGTGTATTTCATTTGTAAGTGAAATCTTTACCTAGATTTTGGTCAAATTTTAAGTTTCAAAGCTTATTTTTTCATTCAAAAAAAAGACAGCATAGGTGTTTTTTTGCATTTTATGGTGCTTAGAAAGTAAAGTACCTGGATGACCGAGCTTTGCTCGGTTTTTTTTTTACTTAGTCTAACCTCAAAGCAAACACCCATTGACTTCGTGTTACTTAACAACGCCATCTGCTGGAATAACTTTATTGCTCACGCAAAATAGTATTAGTAGTTCGCCAATAGATGTCAGGAAGAGTCATATTTTTCAGATAAAAAAAAAAAGTAAGTTTCGATAAAACACGAATAAAATGACATTTTCTAAAAATGATTCCTAGCTAGATCGATTTATCGCCCCCGAAACCCCCTATATACCAAATTTCATGAAAATCGTTGGAGCCGATTCCGAGATTCCAATTATATATATATACAAGCATTGCTCATTTAAAGTTTCCCGATCCCGTGGGAATATCGGGATAAAAAGTCTATGTGTTAATCCAGTTCTTCAGCTATTTAGATACCGAGTTTCATCGCAATCGGTCCAGTAGTTTTTGCGTGAAGGAGTAACAAACATACACACACAAACTTTTACATTTATAATATTAGTAGGATTAAGTGTTTACCTATCTATCTATCTATATTAATTAATAAAATTTCGTAAAAATGGAGGGGAAAACTACTTAAAAACAGTTCATTAGATAAATATCTCCTTTGTTGTCAATCTGAAAAACAATTATTATTTTCTTGTTATTTTTTTTCTCACTAATATCAAGGTTTTTTAAAAACCTTTTGGTGACCCTTATTACCCGCATGTCCCTTATTATTAGAATCTCTTGCATCACTTGAATGGCCCTTAAAATAAGTTAAAGTCAACGCCCACAATAAATTTATTTTGTTGAATATTATTGTAAATAGTAACATGATATCTAAGTTATTTTAAGATTATTTACTTTAAAACGTTGAACAACATAATTTTCCTTATGAAAACACTTAAGGTGAAAGGCTACCGACGCTCTCCCCATACAAACGTAGTCGACTGTTTCCTCCCTGGATAATGACACTAACTAGTACAATTATTTTTGTTGCATAAAACCCATAACTGCCATGACTATGTCTTGGTTTTTTAAATTTTCTAACTATCATAGAAATTAAGTAACTAAAAAACAAAAAAAAATGAAACATAGGGGCATGGTCATGGCAGTTATAAGTTTTATGCAACAAAACGTGAAAGGTGTCAAGGGACACGAAACGAAAACAACTGGCTTGCTTTCTATGAGAGAGAGAGAGAGTGAGAGAGACAGACAGAGAAACAGCTTATAACTATAGCAAAAAATGTCGTTACAACTTTTGGTCTTAATTTTTTCCGTCTAGCCCCCTTTCGCAACGCGCGATAAGGAACTTCGTTCCAAAAATATTTGCTCTAGTGTCATTATCCAGGGAGGAAACAGTCGACTACGTTTGTATGGAGAGAGCGCCGGTACCCTTTCCTCTCAACTTCTCTTGAATTCTAGGTTAAGTATAGAGTCGGATTCAGTTACTATTCGTTGAACTACGTAATGTACCTACCTACTTAGTTGCAGTTAGGACCCAATGCAAAATGCCTGTCGCTGTTCACTTAGTTTGTATATGGACAATTGTTTTTAAGTGTTGTTGTCTGTACCATTTGTAGATCTTTGACTACATTTTAGTACTAAAATTTACGAAATTTTCGATTGTTTTTAAGTACCAAATGGGAGTTTTGGCGGGAACGAGTTAACAACATGTCGTGCTGCAGTTTTATTTTCATGAAACTTAGATGTAACCCAAGTTGAATTGTATAATTCTGGTGGAATGTTATTCAATTTAGTTGTGTGAAAGTGCACAAGTGTAGTGAAAGTAAAAATCAGTGTCAAACATGCAGTTTTCTCGTTGCCTCCAAATCTCCTATTAAGGTTATGGTAAACTTGCCACCGCTTTACTATAACCCCTGACCATCCCCTGACTTGACGGACTATGACGACTTTGACTGTATTGAAACACTTTAGGTCCGATTTATGAAAAATCGGGTCATAATTTGATGCAAAATATAACTTGACACTGGCTAAATGCACACGTGCGAAGCCATAATAAAAGAAAGAAAAAAAAAAGTACCAAATGTAGGTACATTTTAAACAGCACGCACTACAACACTTACAAAAAATATATATCTGTAACTACATAGATAAGTAGGTATATTTTGACGACCCAGTTGGCACAATGGTTACCATGCCGGAGTGCCAAACACAGGGTTGCGGGTTCGATTCCCGCCTCAGACAAGTATTTATGCTTAGATATTTGTCTGGGGTCTGGTTGTTTCTATGTATTATAAATATATATTTACAAAAAAAAGTATATAAGTAGTATATCCGTTATCTAGCACCTATAACACAAGTCTAGTTACTTACCTTGGAGCTAGATGGCGATGTGTGGAATGTCCTAAAATATTTATTTTATTTTGTTTGCGGCGGGAATTGAACCCTTTATCTATTTATCATTTTTTAGTCATATGCATAGGTCAGGTTAAAATGTATTTCGAGATTTCTCAGTTATCACCATTTTTGACGAGATAACGTCATATACTCGGCGAACATACATAAAAAAAAAATATATATATATATACGTGACGAATTGAGACCCTCGTCCTTTTGTTTGAAGTCGGTTAAAAAATCGATGAACACCGTACACTCACAAAAAAATGTCACGTTCCGTTGACATGGTAGGTAATCCTAATCATAGCTACGTATTTTTATCAATATGTTTTCATATGACGTTATCACGTCTTTTAAAATTATCGTCCGTAAACCGACTTTACAGACAAATGTTTTTTGCCGTGATAACGGCTAATAAATTGGCGGAACACTTGCATTCACAAAAAAGTGTCACGCTAATATTGTGTGACGTCATGCGTCATGGTAATGACGCCCAGTCACCCGCCGTAACCAGACGCATCATGGTCACTTAGGAAACAGAGTATTTAATATTAATATCGCTCATCTGGGCTTGTGTTATGGTGACGAGTGACAATTAGTAGACTAATATAAAACAAAAAAACAATAACAATGGGGAAAAAAGGAAAGAAATATAATGACAAAAAAAAATATTTTTTATCGTTTTCTTATGACCTTATTACGTAAAATTATCGTCCGTAAACCGACTTTACTGACAAATGTTTTTTTTTTGGTTAAGCCAGTGTATTATTTGGCTAGCGCTAACAAAAAAACCATTTATTTCAGATATTTAAATTAATAACTACAATTGTTAAAGAATTTTCATTAAATCGATTTAAAATTACTACATAATCATCAATAAAAAAAAACTAATCAAATAAACCGCCCCGAAAACAAGACATGGCGCGAAAGATGCGAGAATGCAAGCAGCATTCCCCCGCTGGAGCGCTAACTTGTATAGTAGGTATTTATATTTGTATGTTTATGTTCATTGCACCGTAAACACAACGTGGCTCCTCATCAGATCGTGGTCCAAGTGTCACACTGATGTCACGGTATGTCAACAATGTCAAGTATCAAATGTCACAGAACTGTCTGACCACCCAGAGCGTTGACATCTGATACTTCGTGACTTCATAGATATTAACGCATTTTAATCGATTCTAAATTATTAAAATAGATAAGTATATTTTATTCGGCCAGCAACAACAAAACAAAAAAAACAAAACGCAACTGCCTTATGTAGTAGGTAGTAGTTTTACAAATAAAAAAAAGAAAGAAATATAAGTACTTACAGGGTTATTGGAATTGGTAATTATAATATTTTTACAAAAAACCGGCGAAGTGCGAGTCGGACCATGTGGTATGGAACCCCACTTATTTTTTTATCTATGTATGTGTGTCTGTGTGTGAGTGTCTGTCTGTTGCATCGTCGCTCTCGAACGCATGAACCGATTTTGATTCAGTTTTTTGTTTGAAAGGTGAATTAGTCGGGAGTTTTCTTAGCTTTGTTTGATCGAAATCGGTTTAGCCGTCTGAAAGTTATTAATATTTATTGTTAGAGCGGCAACCGAAATACATAATCTGTGAAAACTTCAACAGTCTAGCTATCACGGTTCATGAGATACAGCCTGGTGACAGACAGACAGTGGAGTCTTAGTAATAGGGTCACATTTTACTCTTTGGGTACGGAATCCTTGATATATGAGTCAGTCAGTCAGTGAGGACTTTGAATTTTATATAACTGTATCGGATTCTCAGTAAGGATTTACACTAACAAAACCTCATCAGTGTAGAACGATATGAAAATGTCTACATCAAAATTAAATGTAGAATTAAATAAAATAAATATTGCAGGACATTCCACACATCGCCATCTAGCCCTAAGCTAAGTAGTTACAATTGTGTTATGGGTACTAGACAACGGATATACTTCTTATACACTTTTCTTTTGTTAATAAACACATAATACATAGAAACAACCAGACCACAGACAAATATTTAAGCATAAATACTTGTCTGAGGCGAGAATCGAACCCGAAACCCTGTGTTTGGCAGTCCAGTATGGTGACCATTGAAAAACCCCTGACTTTTATCCCCCATAACTTTCAGGCGGTTAAACCAATTTCGATCAAACATAGCTAAGAACCCTCCCGACTAATTCACCTTTCAAATTAAATCAAAATCGGTTCATCCGTTCGGGAGCTACGATACCACAGACAGACACGTCAAACTTATAACACCCCGTCGTTTTTGCGTCAGGGGTTAACAAGGTCGATTAGAACTGCCATGACTATGCCCCTATGTCTTGGTTTTTTCATTTTCTACATTTTCTACAAAACATTGGGGCATGTTCATAGCAGTTATAAGTTTTATGCAACAAAAATAATTGCTCTAGTGTCATTAACCCAGGAAGGAAATAGTCGACTACGTTTGTATGGAGAGAGCGCCTGTACCCTTTCCTATTAATATCTACTGAAAACCCTCATGCTATTCATCACCATCGACGAGTGACTTATTCGTTTAGTATTCGATTTATAGACTCTACTGATTACCCAATTGGCACAATGGTCACCATGCCGGACTGCCAAACACAGGGTTGCGGGTTCGATTCCCGCCTCAGACAAGTATTTATGCTTAGATATTTGTCTGTGGTCTGGTTGTTTATGTATTTTAAGTATATATTTACAAAAGAAAAGTATATAATTAGTATATCCGTTGTCTAGCACCCATAACACAAGTCTAGTTACTTACCTTTGGGTTAGATGGCGAGGTGTTGAATGTCCTGTAATATTTATTTATTTATTTATTAAGGACCAAAAATAAAACGTTACAATCTTTGCTTTTGTTTAGTAAAAACAGTCACGTCAATGTTTTTCTCATAAAAAAACCTGTATGTAAATTAAATTAAATATTGACCAAAGCCTTAACTAGTTAGTTTGTTGTAGGTAAAAAGGACAATGTCCGATCCAAGGCCTATCGACGAAAAAAGAACAACCGATTGCGTAGGCGCACCGAATGTAAAATATTCTAAATATAAACAAACCAATAAAACGCCGCCTGAATCGCAATGACGTATCTAATTGGTTAACTAGCGTTGATCATTGTATTTTTGGAATTGTAATTGCATTTAAAAAACCAACGATGCTTATTTCTCTTTATTTTTAGTAACTTTATATTCTAAAGCTCGTTTTTTCTAATAAATTTTAGAGCAATTTCTCAAAAATAATAAAATGTCAGAATCAGAATGTAGTACTAGCTTTTGCTCGCGACTTTGTCCGCGTAAAAGTCGAAAGTGGACCAAAGGATCACGTTGTCCCATACAAACTTTGCCCCCCCCCCCTTTTCACCCCCTTAGGGGTAGAATTTCGGAAAATCCTTTCTTATGCCTACGTCACACAAAGAACACACCCTCCAAGTTTCAGGTCTCTACGATCAGCGGTTTAGGCCGTGCGTTGATCCGTCAGTCAGTCATTCAGGACAAAGCATTTTATATGTATAAATGTAGTGTCTCTATTCTTTCGTCGTAAAACCAGGCAAACTGATATATGGCGCCGATTCATAGTGGTCAATATCAGACGTTCGCACTAAGCGTTTTGCTTCGTCATTCCTTATTCGTACCGCAAGGGAATGGAATCAGTTGCCTGCGTCTGTCTTTCCTGACGTGTACAATTGGGGGGTGTTCAAGTCGCGATTAAATAGGTATCTTCTAGGGGCGCGTGCTACATCGCGTGCTTAGGCCGCATCGTCATCTACCATCAGGCAGGTGTGATAGTGGTCAAACGCTTCCTAACTTAATTTTTAAGACGTTTCAAAGTGATGTAATGCACTGCATAACACCTAATGAATATTTTTTTTGAGTTTGAGTTTGCTGACCAAAAAATGGTTGTCTGTGAAGTCGGTTTACGGACGTCATAAGAAACTCTGAGTAACCGATGAAAAATTGTTATATTTTTTCCTTTATACGAGTCTTCTATTCGTCACTTTACACCACAACACAAGCCCAGATGAGCGATATTATTATTAACAAACTGCATAACTGCGTGCTGTGTGACGTCATTGTTGACATGACATCACCGAAACGTGACAATGACGACACACATCGGGAACGTGACAATGACGTCACACAATATTAACATGACACATTTTTGTGAATGCGGGTGTGTTCCATCAATTTAAACGTTATCACGTCAAAAAAGTTACAAATACTTTTTTTGACGTCATAACGTCTAAAGCCACCGTCATCATTTTTAATCTACATCAATTGATTCACAAAAAAAATAGTAATATAAGTCAATAGTGAAAACGGTGGGTAAACATGCAGGAAGTCGTTAAAAAAAAGGTTGCAATAGTTCAGTGAGCAGACCACAGACCTATATTTTTGCAAATTATTAAGTACATTTGTATAGTGAAACGCATTTCATTTTATACAATGTGTAACGGCTAATCTATGCATATAAATTTTTTTGTCCTGACTGACTGACGGATTAACGCACAGCCTAAACCGCTGATCATAGAGACTTGAAACTTGGAGGGTGTGTTCTTTGTGTGACGTAGGCATCCGATAAGAAAGGCTTTATCAAAATTGTACTCCAAAAAGGGGGCCAAAGTTTGTATGGGACAACATGATTCCTTGGTCCATTTTCGACTGTACGCGGACGAAGTCGCGGGCAAAAGCTAGTATTGTATTAACAACTTTTGTTAAAAATTTAGAAAATCAAACTTTTAAATTTGAAAATTCTGACGCTATTGAAGAAGTCTTTGTATAAAAGAAAGACAAATTTTTCCTTTTCACATATTTTTCCTTTGCTTTTTTAACCCTCCTACATCTATAGGTACTAAGTACTATATATACCTACAAATCTTAATATTACAAAAAGAGGAAACATTTGATTGTCCGTTTGGAATAGTGGAATTGGCTCCGAAACTACTGGACCGATTTTGATAAAACTTGGTATGAGGATCGAATGATTCATTGACAGTAACATAAGCTACTTTTTATCACGATATTCCCACGATATCGGGAGTTACGCAGGTGAAACCGAGGAGAGCTAATATTATAAAAATTACTTTAGTATTCTTTTCTTCCATATTAAAATTCCAATGACATAACATAATCTATAGTGATGTAACATGTAATATCAACATCCTTCGACGACGGGATGCATCGTCAGTAAACGTTATAAAAATATAACAAGTTATTTATAAAAATGTTATTATGTAATGTTTGTTTATTAATTTTATGTGGTACGCCCATATTTTATTCCGGATTGGGACATTATGTAAACATAGCCTTTTCTTCATATTTAGTTAATATCGATACCTTTATAGCAAAATTACGTAAATCTAAAATCTTCATTTTTGTAATTTCGGCCAAATGCAAGCTGCGAGCTGGATAGCGCCATCTTTTTCTTCAATTTCGTTATCAATATATTTTTTAACACTTTAAAAACCGTTAATAGTTACTTTATCGTTATTAGTTTGATAACAAAGCAGAAACAAACCATAAATAGTTATAGGTATACTTATTCAGCTATTTATTCGTCTATTAGCCATTAACCGTTGACCTGATGCCTACATAGAACAGTCTAATCCGATATTATATTTCATTTTAAGTGCTTTACACATTAAATAAATATTAGGCCAACGACTACAAACTAAACACGCATTCTCTCGTCATTGCTAACACACTAACACCTCTTACTTTGCTATCATCGAACGGTTCATATCGCTTATTTTGTAGCATTTTCTTATTGATCGCACCTGTTTAGTTGATCTTTAAATTGCAAATCTTTAGAGAAAGTGCACTTAAAATTCTAATCAAAAGTTTAATATCGTTTTTATAAAATAAATATGAGTGCATATAAACTTGTATTTATTGCAAGGTACGTGCGATTATAAAGACATAGTAACTTTATGAAACAACTTTCTGTTTCAGTAAGTCTAGGTATCTAAGTTAAAACTGATTAGCTTTTTACTACATTATCTATCTATAGAATTACTCTAATCTAACCTATTTATCGGTAGGTCATACCAGTAAAGGCACAAAACGTCTGAAAGAAAGCTGCTGCTGTTGATAGACCCCAATACGGTTTTCTATGTTCTTTTTTTAAATGTTTTTACCTTTTTTTGTGACGTGAAAACAACTTTATGAATCTTGTTTATGTACACATAGCCTTAATGAAAAACCGCCCGCGCTGCTTACACCATTACTATGTTCAATGACCCTACATTCATACCTAACGTTAATTACCCAGACCAAACTTAATTTATGAAATTAAAATGCAAAAACAACTCTACTTCCATAGAAATAGAACTTAAAACAATTAATCAGGACAAGAATCAGGTCAAGCGGTGCAGTATGCTAATTAAATAAAAAGAGTGGTTTTTTACAATGTTATTTTAAACGTTATTCCGTTGTCTTATAGTTGAGTTTTCATTAAAATATTGAAACGATGTTAAGAATGCACGGTTGAAGTTAATTTTCCGAATTAAAATTCGATTCTTAGTCGTTAATGGGCTATGAATTTGGCTTTGCATGAGTTTAGTTTTTCAGAATTAGGTGGAGTTGAGATCGTTAAAGTGTGCGCTCTACTGCAACTTTATTAGCTTTCTAGGTCACAAGAGGTTGCGGATTCTAATTTCTTAAGTCTAATCTTAATTAAGCTAAGTTATTAAATTAAATTATGTTGGATATAATTTTATCAATGTTATTGGTTTACTGTGACATCAGTGCAGTTGTAAAGGTCGTGTCGTTACTTGAGGGATACGATACGATAACTATCAATTTCCTATTTTGAAAACATACGACTAAATTATTTGGTGTACAAAAGCTGCGAAGATTTATTACTAAAATAGCTTTTCTATTTTTATAAATTGTTTTTGTATAAAAATCTTAATTTATGAATATTTTTTTAATATTGTTGTTATGTTGAAAAAAGGGATTTGTATAAATACTAATTTATTTTTAATATGTCTTGAATTATAATTTATTAATACTTAAAGTGAAGTGAGAAAAAATATCTACGAGAGTTCATTTCAATTAATTTCCCCATAAGATGACAGTGCAGGAGTGCAGTTGGCCATAATCCATAGATTTTCGTGTTAAATATCCCCCTCTATCCCCCAAATGGGGGATTCCATTTAAATTATTTTAAATCTTTTTTTACCGTTCACAATTCAATACCGTATTTTACAGAACAGTCCGCCCGCACTCGATTGCAATTTGATTGCAACTGCAACCGCAATTGCACTGGCCTAGTTCTCCAAGTAATTTATTGTTCGACATCGGCTTTTAAACTCAAAATATTTTGATTTTCAATTACTTTATTAGTTCCCGGTGGGAAATGGCCGGAAAGTTGCAATTTATGTCTTGCTTTTAATGATCGATCGGGGTTAAGAACATTTTGATTGTTACTATTGTCTTATTTTAGTACCAAAATGTCATTAGAAAATGTCTAATAGAAAACTTGGACATTTTGCGGTTTGTATTTTCACACGCCATCTTGAAACTCATTAAATGTGAAACAATTTAACTAATATTCTAATTAAAATAAATTTATTCATTCACATAGACCATTTATTATTTAAATATCTTTATAAAATACAACCAACCCACATATTTTAGCAATGAGTAGAATAAAATTACTATAATACGTTATTTACAATGCTATAAGTATAAAAAACATGACAACAACTATTGCAGAGAAAAAAAATAGTTGTATAAAAGTTCATGAATATGTAAAATTACATTATCATGTCAAAAAAATTGAGAAAAATAAACTTTTTTTGATACAGAACACACATGCGACTATTCAAAGGCAAATTTTCACATAAATTACACCGTTTTATGTCATCCATTTTCAAGTTATGTGAGCTTTTGTGCAGTCATAAACCAAAGATTTAGTGATTCACACTATCATACTAATATTTCAATTTTCATTTATCGAAATTTTGTGTGTTTATGTGTTGTCAATATGCATTGAGACATTTTTGAGACTACACTCTTGCTATAAAAATGTAAACAAAAATTGAAATAGCTTTAATTTATCTTAATAAAATCGATTATGCAGATTAAATTACTGCAATGAATAGATAAATATTATTTAAATCAACAGTTTTCCCTCCATTAACATAGACTTAATAAGTAGATAGTGTCTTATAAAATCAACGACTTCATTTTTCACAAGTTTTCAATAAAATACTAAATATTACATATTTTTTTTAAATAAATTTGTTTTTATTTAAGCGCTTGTTTGTTGAGAAAATTGTGTCTTTGTTTATTTAAGAAGTTATTTCTATAGAAGAGTGAACTGAATGCATTTTAAAAAAAAAAAATTATTGCAAGAGAAATTTGACAAAGCAAACACAGTATTTTTGATAAAATGCTAACAGTAAGTAATTTATTCGTTTCCTAATAACTTTTACATGTAGGAATGTAAAATCCCAAACTATAAAATCCAACGAAAATATTCAGTTTCCAAATCTTGCACCACGAATCAAAATATTCCAAATTCCTAAACTAATACTTTTATCATTCCTTGCGCAACTTTGAACAACGAAAGAACAAGTTTCATATAAAACTTATCCGCACTAATTTTACATCCCATTCAGAGGTAACAAAATACTGCATATAAATTGGGATTTACGCATTTAAATCCCGAAATATATTGTCAAAACCCATTCAAAAGATAAATGTTACATCATCATAAAATGTAATCCGTGTGTTGAATGCTACGAGATCCGAGCAAACGATCAAACAAACAAGCCTCAAGAGAGTTTTGGCGGGAACGAGTTAACAACATATCGTGCTGCAGTTTTATTTTCATGAAACTTAGATGTAACCCGAGTTGAATTGTATAATTCTGGTGGAATGTTATTCAATTTAGTTCTGTGAAAGTGCACAAGTGTAGTGAAAGTTAAAATCAGTGTCAAACATGCAGTTTTCTCGTTGCCTCCAAATCTCCTATTAAGGTTATGGTAAACGTGCCACCGCTTTACTATAGCCCCTGACTTGACGGACTATGACGACTTTGACTGTATTGAAACACTTTAGGCCCGATTTATGAAAAATCGGGTCATAATTTGATGCAAAATATAACTTGACACTGGCTAAATGCACACGTGCGAAGCCATAATAAAAGAAAAAAAAAACAAGCCTCAAGCGTGACTCTGAGCAAGCCTGAGTACAAGATGATTGATGCTCGATCGTAGATGGAGTGTTTATTTATTAATATTTTAAAGAGAAAAGTATGATTCCATAGATTAATGTTTTAGATTAATGGGCTACTGTACTGATTTTGATGAAACTTGATAAGAAAATACATTGAAACTAATAACATGACCTTTTTATCGTAACTTACGTGAAACTGGAGAACGTTGCTAGTCTTATTTATAGGAACTTACAAAATGTCCATCGCCATTGACCAAATGTCGATCGTAGAAATCAATTTTACAAGCATAGCATAAAAAAATTAGAAAAAAATCTTTTTCTTCTTTCTTTCTAGCAAAATGTATGTACAGGTGACAAATCAATTAGGTTGGCATCTAGGTATTACCTTTATGCAATCGATCGTCAAAAACTATCATTAATACGTATAAATCATGTCAAGTTACAAGCCTCAAGCCCGAGCTTATTCTATTCCAAGCCTTATTTTTCACGATGGTATTTATGGGCATTTTGGACTATAAATTCATTATGCCCCTTTGACTTACTGATAAAAAGCTTAGCAAGTGATATGATACCTACCCGTTATTCTTGAAATTGAACGCCTACGATGTTTCAATATAAAATACTGTTGTATTGAGTCTTCGTGGAACTGGATAAAGTATGTTTACAGTTGTAGAAGCTATAAGTTTTTACACCTACATAAAATAAATGTACTTATCATTTGTGTCACTAGCAATGACAGCTAAATGATGAAGCTTTTTTTTTCTATTAATTATGGCTTCGCACGGCTTGTGCATTTAGCCAATGTCAAGTTATGTTTTACATCAATTATTATTTATTAATTTATTATTTTAATTATTAATTTATTATTTTATGTTATATATTATTTTAATATCTATTTAGTATTATCCTCCTTGTATTTCTATCGCGTTGTGAACAACCCACCCATTCCCTTCCTTAATTCTTGTCCATCCAAAGGTTGCCTGGAAGAGATCGCTTTTAGCGATAAGGCCGCCCATTGTGCCATATTGTAAGGTATTAAATATGAATTTTCTTTTAGCATATAGGTAGTTACTTAAGTTAGAATTTATTTTAATTTTGTTATATGTAATCATTTTGCGTTGTGTTTTTATGGTGCAATAAAGTGTTTATCTATCTATCTATCTATCAAATTATGACCCGATTTTTCATAAATCGGGCCTAAGGTGTTTCAAAACAGTCAAAGTCGTCATAGTCCGTCAAATCAGCTATAGTAAAGCGGTGGCAAGTTTACCATAACCTTAATAGGAGATTTGGAGGTAACGAGAAAACTTCAAGTTTAACACTGATTTTTACTTTCACTACACTTGTGCACTTTCACAGAACTAAATTGAATAACACTCCACCAGAATTATACTATTCAACTCGGGTTACAACTAAGTTTCATGAAAATAAAACTGCAACAGGACATGTTGTTAACTTGTTCCCGCCAAAACTCTGATAAAGCTTTAAACCATTGCAAAGTTCGAAATTATTTAATCTGTGACTTCCTGATTCGGTTTTACCTGTTTGATATTTTGTGCAAAAGTGGACATTTTGCAAATTAGACATTTTGCAAATAGTACCTAGTACTAGATAATTTATGGGATACGTTTTTTCTAGCTAAGTACGTAGTTTAATCTGTGGGAACATTTTTTTATTTTTCATACGTCAAACTTTAAGTACTTTTTTTTTGCATAAGTAGGTACCTACTCAATTCAAACGTTTTAAATAATTTCGATTTTAATCTTTATAATAGATTCGGCCGCCCACAATATTTTTTGTCCACACGCTTTCTCTACCAAATTAGGTTCTCTATTAATATAATAATCCGTTGTATTGTCGGTACGTATGTCCTGGCTTGTCATTCTATACGTGATTGACTTCAATAATCAAAAGTACAGTCGCGAAAATAAACCCTTAATAGGAGAAAGGGATAAGAGAAAATTTTTGAAAAAGTTCTGAAAGAATCAAGTATAAAAAGAAGCTCAGATGGCACGCTTTCCATAACTATTTAATTGTGTTTTTTTTTAACTAAGATCAGATGGTATGATCCCAAAAAAACAACCTTTTTTGCCCTTTGCAAAGGAGGATATTTTTTGGGATGGTTTTCAGAAGTTCACAGAAGTAGAAGTAGTTTTAATCAGTACATCGAAAATATTGTAAACGTAGATATTTAATTAAGTTACTTCATTGTATTGGCTTAAATAGTTGTACTTAATGATGGTAAAAAAATATATAATTAAAACAATATATTAAATTTACTCATCGATTGTAAAAAAAACACATTTTAGAGTTACCGCACTTTTCAACCGCAGATATGTAACGATAATGTCAAAGTAAAATTATAGTTAACAAGACTTTTGTTTCTGATTGTACTTGCTAGTTAATTGTTCAGTGGGGTTCATACATTATAGACCTCCCAACTAAAGAGGTCAATGGATAGGTACAGTTTTGTTAGTCTAAATTCATACCTAGGTTGGTGCTTGTATTGAATAACGGCGCAAAAACAAATGTGTTTTTGTTCCATTTCCGTGTAGGTGGTACGGGACATTGTATTAACTAGAGAAATTAAATTAGTAGGTAATGAGGCATGTGGGCTAGTATTAGTACCTTAAACATAACTTATACAAATGTAATTTAGTTAAAAAGGTCTGGAATTATAAAGTAGAATAAAATTGCTTTAAACATTTCTTAGTAGGTTTTAGAACGACTAATTATAATACTTGTTCACCTAATACTAATTTATGGATATTGTTTATAAAATGCGTTAACATTACTTTTTTCGAAAAATGTACAGGTAGAAAATGTACAGAAAAATGTTATTTTCTGTTTAATTATAATTACTAATTATAATGTATAGATAGCAGTAGCGGGGGGTCCTTTTAGCCCGATTTCTGTCGGCTTACCTTTACGGCTACAGGTACTAAAAATAAATTTTGTTGCTTTTGGTATATTTTATCGGAAAAAATATTTATTAACAAAGATTCCACAGTCATTAAAGTATATTTTATCGGCTTACCTTTAAAGAAATACCATCCTTTGCCTTTGATAGATCGATACCGTGATGTTTTCAGAAAATAAACTGGAATGTAACTATCGACGTAGACCTTTACTAATTTTATGTCAACCTGTCTAAAATGTCAACAGATTGAGAAACCATCAACGTAAAGCTTCTCGATTTCCATCTACCCACACTGCAACTACACTTATCGGTGTCACTACTATCTACGTAAAACCTAAACAACTTTGTAGTTTCGGAAAATTCCGTCAGAAATAATTATGTTTGTGACACGTGGTAACACATAATTGACAAACGGAAATCAACGAGATAGTTGCCACCATTAATTTAATTGCATTTCACAGTAGTGTAATTATGTCGTCGTGATTTGATCGAGTAATATGTTTACATTTAGATTAGTGAGTGGCTTACGTAGGTTTTAATTATTATTATTGGTATTATTAGCTTATAGATTGATATGGATGGGATGGGGTGAGATAGGATCGGTGTAGACAGATGAGTACCTATTAAAATGTTCTAAAAAGGCTTACTAAAACAAAAGGACTGGTTGTTTATGCCTTGCTAGATATCGAGACATCACTTCAACATCACTAGCTACTAGATAAAATAAACTGAAATATTATGTCTACGACCATACTAAAGAATGCTATAGAAATCTAAGTAATTTATTTGGTCCGCACTATCTTGACCATAGATTATAAGATTATCGAGCGATTCTATACGAATGCTAGATGCCTACACGAAAAACTGTAGGCTTCTAGCATTCCCTTTTTCTCCTTATGATTTGTAACACAGGCTCATACTTTGTCACAAAGTTCTCTCATATTTGTAAAAGCTATGTAAACAATACAGAAATATAAAAAAAGAATTATGAGGTATTAATATATAAACTTAGATAATTATGTGATCGTATATAGAAATAATGCTTGAGTATGAGATAAGACGTGATAAAATGGGATGAAATAGGATTAAATAGGATAAAATTAGATGCTTTTGATTAATATGGGATAATACAAGATACTTGTATTAACATTCTAAAAACAAAACCAACTGATCCATTGAAAAGTTACGAAGAATTTAGGCAAAATAAATAAACCTCATTCTTTAAAGTTAATTTGATGCAACGATGGCGCCAACCTAAATAATATCAAACCTATTTGTATGCAATTTATTATATTTATGACCGTAGAGAACCTTTTTAATGAGATTTATTTCTTCGTTAAAAAGTACATTAATTTTAATTAAGACTTTATCAGATTGCAAACTTTTGAACGGCTTCACTTACAACCATATAATAAAGTATTATGTATAGTTATAAGATAAACAGTTTTTTGTCGCTAGAGCGGCGCCACTAGCAAAAAAGTTTGTATGGTGATGAAGGAGGTTGAATATTTCTTAAATTACTTAGGTAGGTACCTAAAATTAATAAATAATCAAACTCCTATGTTTCCAGAAAAAAGCTAAAACTGAGTTACTGCATTTTTCTATCAGGCCAACGATATGTAAACTTTTTTAGCGAATAGCTTACCGACTACATACAACAAAATGACGATAAAAAGTTTCCAGTCTACAGATTATCAAGAGGGCAACGACCTTTTCCCAAAGATTGAAGAATTAAATATTTAGGTCCCTTGAGAAATTCCTGGAGTCTCCAATTTATCCCGATTAAGTATTAAAAGAGAAAGTAGGGACCGCTTGTTATGAAATTCAGTATTTCGAGAGCTTCAAATCTTTCAGCATAATTGAAAAAGGAATTTAATGAGGAAATATGTTTTCGGAATTTCGTTTTAACCTATTTTGACGACCGTAGCGCGGGGGCCGAAAACCCGCCTGTAACTCAGACAGTTGTTGGTTCGAATCGATTCCCGCCTCAAACGAATAATAAGTAAGTAGGTACAGGTATTTGTCTGTCTGAGTGTTTCTTTCTGAGTATGTATTATTATTTACTAGCGACCCGCTCCGGCTTCGCACGGCTATATCTATACATATAATAAATCTGTAGACATCAAAAAATCTGTAATTGTAAGATATCCAGAAAAAAAATACACAGGTCGCCTTAAAATCGTTAGCTGAACACGATAGGGTAGTTTTTAGAATTTTTGTCTGTTTGTCTGTTTGTCTGTTTGTCTGTCTGTTTGTTTGTTTGAACCAGGTAATCTCATAAACTACAGAACAGATTTTAACAAGGTCCACACAAATTTGTTCAGAATATATCAGAATAACATTTAGGCTATGTTTTAATTTAACTTTAATACAATAATTAAGATATTTGATAAAAAAACATTTAAAAAATGTGAAATCGAAATATTTTCCGTGGTAAAACGTAATCGAACGTCAGAAGGAAAGAGTACCCTTACCACGGGTTTTTTACGTATTCGATTAAACATACTATATTGAGTATTTACTATGAAACTTCCTAAAAATCAACTTACTAGGTCCACCCGTCTCTGAGAATATCGGTAGTGACACACCGACAGACAAACGGACAAAAGAGTGATCGAAAAAGGGTTTCTTTTTTTCGAGTTCTTCAAAAAGTCATGGTAGGAGTGCAGTACATGCCTCCGCTCAAGATGACAGCTGTCATAAAACCAAATAGTTTGCATTTAATACTACCTACGTGAAACTGAAAATGAGGTTAGTACAAAGAGGTACTACTACATAATATTACCGATCTCCTTTACCGAAGACCTCCGATGTTACACTTCTATCGCGCTTTTCTCCTGCTATAGTTTGAATTATGAGTTCAAGTAGCGGAAACCTTAGATAGTAAAAACAAAAAAGAATTATCCAAATCGCTCCAAGAGTTTACGAGTAATCAGCGAACATACATAAAAATATATATATACGTGACGAATTGAGAACCTCCACCTTTTTTGATGTGGGTTAAAAAATATACAGGTAATAGTCATTTGTAAAAAATCATTTTTTTCCCAATGTTACGTAGCCCTGCCAGCTACCTAATAAAAAAACTGGGTATTTTGGTCAAGAATTCAGAAAATTGGATTCATAGGACATCACGTTCCTCCAAATACCCCGTTTCCGAGACGCTTTAGATGTTTGGTGTGAAAGCATTTTTTGTTCAGCGTAATGCCTTCTATCAATATGTAAGGATCTCAATGTGCATCGCGTTATTTTAAGTATTAGTATTAGTATTTGTTCTGTCCAATTGCCTTTCTTTTCATTAATATTATTATTTGATAATAAAAACAATGTAAAATATTATTTGCACCAAAATAGATTATTATTTGCATGATGTTGGTGTTATAAATACTATAATAACCTCTTATATTATTAATTGAAGAATATAAATCAAGACACAAAGGTAGTTGATAATTATTTTTTCTTTAATTTACAAAAATCTAAAGATAACTAGGATGACAAAGTATGTTGAAAGTTTTGTGCGTATAGAAATTGGACTTAGTTTCAGCTTATCATATTGTTGTGTATTATGTTTTATTTGTGAAAAATTGACAAAAATAGTATATTGTTACCCAAGGTGTGAAAGTCACTCATTGAGCCCCGAGACGGAGTTTGGCGCCCGAGCGTAGCGAGGGCGCTAATACCTCGAGGGACTAAATGAGTGACTTTCACACCTTGGGTAAACAAAACAAACCCGGGGTAAACACTGTGCTTTTCATTACGAATAAACATAAAATTCTTTCTAATAACGAGAGTGAATGAGAGACTCCATACTACCTGATCCTCTTACAAGGTTGGGACCAAAGAGGTTATACATTATGTCGATTTTTTGCTTTTGCTATTTGTTTTCAACATGTTTTCAATACTCAAATACGTCGGTACTAACCGAAGAGATTTTTTTAAATTAGTTTATCCAACACTGAGTGATGACGCGAAGTCCGTAGATTTCAATTACAGTTTTTGTAACACGGTTTGTCTAGAAAAGGTTATTTACACAAAATACACAATCATAAATGAAAAACCAGATTAAACTTAACACAAAAACATAATAAAATAACAAAAGATAATACTAATTAAAATCATTCAAAATGCAAGCATTTCCCGCCAGTATTTTTTACTCAAGAAACGACACTGACCGCACGGTCACATAAAGCCACATCTGCAACATCTTGACAGGGCGCCGGTAGAGGCGCAGCATGGTCATACGTCGCTTTGACCATTTTCTTCTTTACATTTATTTTATTAAATAAGATATCTTGAACTAAATATATCTACCTGAATTCGATAACTAAGAAAAAACCTATTATGTACTAAACTCTGGCAGTATGGATGAGCCGTGCGAAGCCATAATTGTTATTCTTTGGTGTTACCTAAATCAAGGAGGTTAGGTTTTTGAAGTCCCTAATGCGTAATGATACTGATACTGCACACAGAGAAAAATGTTGTAAGACGTACGAGAAATCTCGTAAGTGCAACGAGAATTTCTGATTGGATCCGTGACAGCAGTACCCACTAGTCGTCTTTACCAAATGTTTTTTATTCTGGACCAACTAGAAATTATTGTACACACTACTAGGCGCTAGGAAGAAAAAATCTAGCTACGTTTACTAGGTTCTTGTAAATGTAACTAGATATTCTAGTTCCCATTACAGTAATTATTGTACAGTTTAACTAATAATATTTGATCGCTCTACAATCATTGCGTTTGATGTAAATATCAAATATAGTAATCCTAGACAGCAAAAAGGAATATTAAAGTTAGACTACATTTTCTCGTAGACTACGCGTCTGTACGCTCTACGAGAAATGCAGCACTTATGGCTATAGTGGAGTAAAGCCACATATAGTTTTAAGTGCGGAGTCCATGATCCGTACGCACTCTCGATACAAAACAAAATTGTCGTCTCGACCAAGGTAACTTGATAAAACACAACGATAGCGCGATCTAAAATTACTACAGGTGCCATCTAGTTGCGATTCATAAAACTAAAAAAATTAGAAGGTACACATAAATCTAATTATTTAACTAGACTAACCTCTTGCATTAACAAATCGTCATTTGTATAAATAAAATAGCACAGTGTTAAGTAACATGAACATGATATTTTTCTATGACAACTTAATTATTTTGTTACAAAAACAACTTTGTTTAGTTATTTTCAGAAACAAACAAAATAGTAAGGATAATCATATATTCTTGTAGTAATTAAAATAATGTTGTTGTGGGTACAGACAACTTCGTAGTGCATTACTAACATGGCGATCATTAATCAGAACACTTAACTTGGTCAACTGTACATTTTATTCTAGTAAAGAATACAAATCATTTCCTATTATAAGCAAGAATTATTGTTTGAAATACAAAATTATTGTACCTTTGATTTAAAATATTTTTCTAGTGTACCTTATTAAACATTTAGTGAGGTTTAAAATAAAATCGTAGAGAATACAAGAAAATAGTATTTCAGACTGAAATTGTCGTGAAATAATTTAACTACACTGTTTTGTACTTCTGGTTGGCTCCGATTTCTCTGCGTGTGGCTACAAACACATTGCACAAGCCGCGCAAAGCCATAATTTAACATGACAGCTGTCAGTTTTCCCTAGGGCCGAAAGTTTTTCTTTCTACACGCTCTTCAGGCATCTTTAGACTTACTTTCGGAGTATGAGTAAGCCTAGAATAAGAATTGCCTTTGCCAAATCAATTAAACATATAGTTTAAAAACAATGTAACTACCTATTTTGTTTTTATAACTTACACCGAATGATAAATTGTATCTATGCAGAAAAATGCTAGGTATTCTAAATAACCCAAAACCACATCGCGAACGAAGTCGCGGGCAACAGCTAGTTATACATATAAACCTTCCTCTTGAATCGCTCTATCCAAACCGCATCAAAATCCGATGCGTAGTTTTAAAGATCATACATAGGGACAGATAGCGGAAAGTGACTTTGTTTTATTCTATGTAGTATATAATGATGAATTTACAAAATAAAAGTATATTCTAAGTATTCTATCCATTGTTTATATAGGTTGCTTAGCTTGGGGCTAGACAGTACTCTGAGAAATATCCTACAATATTTATTATTCTACATTTTATTGATTCTCTTTTGCTTATCCAATATATGTCGTGATTTCTACAGTTTATTTTGTACAAAGCATTTTTAATGGTCTATTTAAGGCCCACAAATTACGAAAAAGGCCAATAAAAAATAGTTAATTGCCACAAAACAATGATGAAAGTAAATTATTATTACTTACACCATTTTTTACATAATAAATTATGCAACAATAGTATTTCCCAGGCTACTGACAGTTAAGATTGTAAATGATGATTTGAAATGATTTTGATAAAAACTCGACGCAATGCTGATAACGTCAAGACGTGGAAGAGTGTGGGTATTTTACACGGCATTTTTAACCGTATACTTAATCGTTATTTTTTTAGTTGATATGGCAACATTTTCATATAGGTACTTAGATAAGCCCCTAAAGAAATCGCAAGTCCTTATAGCACTTATTAATTCCATAGGTGTGTTTTATGCGCCAAAAGAAAAATAATAAAATAGTATTATTGCACATTTTTTTTCATATTTTTCTAACCGATCTATGATGCACTTTCTTGCACTATATTTTATGCCTAACCCATTAGAGATTTAGGCGATTATCCGCCTACTTAAATGTCTATTAGGTATTAGGTACATGCTGTTCAAAATGTTCCTTTGATAAATATTATAACATTGTCCCCTATAATAGAGTAGGTACCTTCTTTACCAAAAATGTCAACTTTTTAGTATCGTAGATATTTCTAAATTCGTTTGCTTCATTATTTGATGAAATGAAATCCTTAAATTATCTTCTCACATTTATTGCAGTAATCAGATCAATATTCAGTCTGATTCACGCTTAAAAAACATTTATTCAAATCAAAAATTAGCGATCAATTAGCATCCTTTTAAATTTTTTTATAAAAATAATTATTTAAAGCTATATAATATAAAAATAACCTGGTTCATTGTATATTAACATAATTTAACCAATAATAACACGAAAATCTAGATAAAATATCAAAATCATTACAAGTAGAACCAGTCCTTTACAAAGTACCTGTACTTTCTAAGATAAAATCTAAAACACGATTCACTTCCGATTGATAATGTAAAGGTGTCCACTGTAGGCGTATCAATAGTTTGTCACAGTGGGCAGTATAAATATCCGGTAGGTAGACTGTAGACTGTATCAACTATGGTTGACTTGCATAACAAAAAATAAATTGATCTATGACCACAAACATACTCGTGATTAAATTATAACATAATTAAATTAAACAGTACCTGAATGACCGAGCTTTGCTCAGTATTTTTTTTTTTACTTAGTCTAACCTCGTAACGCCATCTGCTGGAATAACTTTATTGCTCACAAAAAATAGTATTAGTAGTTTGCCAATAGATGTCAGGAAGAGTAATATTTTTCGGATATAAAAAGTAAGTTTCGATAAAACACGAATAAAATGACATTTTCTAAAAATGATTCCTAGCTATATCGATTTATCGCCCCCGAAACCCAAATATACCAAATTTCATGAAAATCGTTGGAGCCGATTCCGAGATTCCAATTATATATATATATACAAGAATTGCTCATTTAAAGATATAAGATACATATTATTTAATGAAATTTAATTTCCAATTACATGTTAAGCATTTAGCTAATCTTTTTTAAGCACAATGAATTGAATTAGAAACTTTTGTTACAAATTATAACGTAAACGACATATTTTACTTCTTATACGAAGCATTTAAGCCGCAATCCGCAAAGTAATCTGTTACAAATTATGACGTTTTTATCCTACTGATACACCCACTACGCTTGTTGTTAATATTTGATGTCATTTCAAAATAAAAACACAAACTCCTACACTCCACTCCAATTCAGTTCAAACGAACGACGAAATCGCTCCAAAAAACGTTGAATTGATTTACAATCACAACAGAATGACTGCAGCATGAATAAATGATGCTGTAAATTATAAACTACCCACAAAATATCGGTTTGTTGTCACACTTTTTTTTATTGCTATAATGGTCTCTGCCTATTTTACCGGAATTTACTAACCACATTATTACAAAGATTTTTCTTCATCATTATGATCTACTAGCAGCGCTCCGCGGTTTCACCCCCGTAACTCCTGATCCCGTGGGAATTTCGGGATAAAAAGTAGCCTATAGCCTTCCTCGATAAATGGACTATCCAACACAAAAATAATTTTTCAATTCCAACCAGTAGTTCCTGAGATTAGCGCGTTCAAACAAACAAACAAACAAACTCTTCAGCTTTATAATATTATGATCTATGATCTATTTATGATCTCGCTATAGTTATCCCTATATGAATTAGTTAGGCCAACAAAATGGTTTGATAAAATCTAAAAAAAAATTATTTTTTAACCCCAATACGTAAATTGGGGATATTTTTTTTGCAAAGTTATCGTTGGATGAATAGGTCTTTTTAAAATATACTATTATATATACTCACCAGGTTTCACCCGCGTATGTCCCGATCCCATGGGAATATCGGGATAAAAAGTAGCTTAAATGTTAATCCAGGCCTCTAGCTCGTATACCTATACCGAATTTCACTGCAACCGGTTCAGTAGTTTAAGCCTGAAGTAGTAACAAACACACACACACAAACTTTCACATTTATAATTTTAGTAGGATGTTTTTTTTTCTTATGTGCTTGTAAATTTTTGTGTCTTTTTCTTCTGTAACTACGTTTTTCTCAAATAAACTATTCTATTTTTTGTTTGTTTCTATTTTTAAAACTGCTGGACTGATTTTGATGAAACTTATTATGGGGATACTTACATTAAATTATTGAGAGTAACCTAAGCTTTTTACCCCAATATTCCCACGGGATCGGGACTTACATTGTCACCTCTAAAGTAACTTTAGTCTACTTTCTATCCACTTGCTTCCACCAATCTGTCACTAGGTAATAGATAAGTTAGACAATCGTAGTAGGTGTGAAAGTCTAAGATTAGAGTTTCATTTATTCCCACGCAATCAAACCCCAAACAAGACCTAGGGAAAGTGAGTGTTCTGCGTCTTTGATACTTTAAGCTTTATGGCCTTAAGAGGAAAAGGTACCGGGCGCTCTCTCCATACAAACGTAGTCAACTGTTTCCTCCCTGGATATTGACACTAGAGCAAATATGAAGAAAGGGTACCGACGCTCTCTCCATACAAACGTAGTCGACTGTTTCCTCCTGTTATGTTATTTGCTCTAGTGTCATTATCCAGGGAGGAAACAGTCGACTACGTTTGTATGGAGAGAGCGTCGGTACCCTTTCCTCTTAAAAGCATGTTTACACAATTTCTTGGATTTTTTAACACCTTACCTACAGTGCGTTTTGCGTTATTTTGCCTCTGACAGCTGTTTCTGTTAGGTTGGCATTACCCGTCATTCTTGCTGACAAGTACCTATAACATAGCGTGAAGCTCCTTTCGTTTTTATTTAAATTTTTAATTTTAAACGTGTTAATCATGCCAAAAAGGATTCAAAGTAGCGGCAGAAAAATTGTATTCTCAGTTCGTAATTTTTGTGAACGGGAAAAAGCTAATGGAGGACCAATAATCCCATTTGAAGATGTTCGTCGACGTGTAGCCGCCATGACTGGTAAGTAAATTAGTGTTACCTGCTATTCATAGTTTCCCGTTATTAAGGATCGAAAGTTATTTGTTTTGCTAATAGATTATATTGTTTAGAATTATGCAGGCACGATGTTTTAATTGTCTAATACATTCCGTACATAGGTAGGTATATCAATAATTATATTTGTTATAAAACATAGTATTTGATTTTTTTTATATATACTAGCAGCGCCCTGCGGTTTACCCGCGGAAGTCCCGATCAATTTTTTTTCTTTGATACAAACCTTTGTCATTTAAATTATGTGTTATTTAATAACAAGATTAATTTAAAAAATGTATATGTGCATGTAAAATAATGTAATGTTTTGTATTTCAGGCATTTCTGAGAGAACCGTCACCACCATTACCAAAGAGTGTGAGGTTGCTGCTTCCACTTCTAAGAAAATATCTTCTCCCAGAAAAAAACGCTGCCAATCGAATAAAATTCAGTTAGATGATTTTGAACTATGTGCAATCAGAACTAAAATACATCAAATGTACGTAGTCAGAAAGGAGGTGCCTACTTTGTGCAAGCTTTTGGCTGAATTAAAAATTGATATTAACTTCAATGGAGGTCGTACCACACTATGGAAAATAATTCGGCAAATCGGATTTAGATTTAAAAAATGTGGCTCTAAAAGAAAACTTTTAATGGAACGATATGACATTGTAG
The DNA here is from genome assembly GCA_951213275.1 of Idaea straminata. Taxonomy (NCBI): domain Eukaryota; kingdom Metazoa; phylum Arthropoda; class Insecta; order Lepidoptera; family Geometridae; genus Idaea; species Idaea straminata. The sequence goes on along the minus strand of OX577863.1, from coordinate 11,242,569 downwards.
CTTGGAGGTACAGATACTTGAATATTTTAAGAAAAAATCGAAATGAAGGCCGATGTATCATATATCTTGATGAAACTTATATACACGCTTCATATGCTGTCAACAAATGTTGGCAGATGGAAAATGAAAAAGGTGTTTTAAAAAGCGATTCAGTTGGTGCACGCTGGATCATCGTTCATGCAGGTGGCGAAATGGGGTTTATTCCAAATGCACAGTTAATATTTAAATCGCAGTCGAAATCAGGAGATTACCACGATGATATGAACAGGACGAATTTCATGAAATGGCTAAAAGACAAACTCATTCCCAATTTACCGCCTAATAGTTTAATTGTTATGGATAATGCGCCCTATCACACTGTGAAGGTGAACAAGGCACCAACCATGAGCTCTACCAAAACTGATATGCAAAATTGGATCACAAATAAGGGGTTATCTTATCTTCCCACTATGGTGAAAGCTCAATTATATGAAATTATAAAAGAGCATAAAGAAGCTCCAATATATGAAGCTGATCAACTCCTTGAAGCGCATGGACACAAAGTGGCTAGGTTACCACCATACCACTGCGAACTCAATCCCATAGAATTTATGTGGAGCCTCTTAAAAAGGCGTATAGCTGCTAAAAATGTTGGACAGGAAGCAGACAAGATACTACAATTAACAGAAGAAGCGTTCCAATCGATTACTGCAGAAGACTGGCAGAAGCAGTGTCAACATGTGTGCCACATTGAACAACAGTTTATTAAAACAGATGGAATTATGGACTCTGAAATCGAAAAATTTATTATAGAATTAAATGACGAGACTGATACAGAGTCGGACAGCAGCAGCTCCAACGATTCACGTTCAGCAGCAGACAGTGACGAACCACTACAACTAGCGACCCGCATGGATCACTCCTATTCAAAATAAATAAAACCTATGAAAATGTTGTTTTAATTTAGTGGTTTAATACCTATGTATGTAGATAAATGCAAACTTGAAGTACACAAAACTAATTCAAATACCTACCCTTATTATTTTACAAAACTATCGGCGCCGGTGCAGTTTTACCCGCATAAGTCCAGATCCCGTACCTATGAATATTGAGATAAAAAGATACCCACATACCAAGTCACATTAAAATCGGTTTAGTAGTTCCAAAGATTACAAACCTACATTCTAACATCCAAACTTTACCGCTTACTGTAATTGACAAATTTAACTACGAAAATATTTCGCAGTTATATACTGGGAATCCTACAAAACTTAAGCGGCAACACAGAGCTCAGGTTAGCCAACATGACAGCCAGAGGCAAAATAACGCTGAACGCACTGTACCTACTTAATTTCAATAGGTATTCTTAGAAAAGGAGGATGGGCGAAAAAAGTTTTTATTCCACTATCGTCTTCCTACCTTCACTCTCGTCCCTCGAAGGTCCCCGTTTATTCATGGATCTTTGAGTCACGAGCGTATAGGAAATTAAGGTATCTTCTAGGGAAGCGTGCTACATCTTAGACCGCATCGTCACTTACCATCGTCTGAGATAGTGGTGAAACGCTGACTACTATATTTATTATAAAAAAATAATAAAAATAATAACATATTTACCTACTTTTTTGAAATGATAAAATACAAAATAAAATAAATACAATATGTTTCGATGAAGGGGTGAAGGGATCGATATCGACCCCAAATTTCTCCATCTTTTCTTTCTTCTTTTACTCCTTCTTAAACATATCCAAAAATCACTCAAATCTAAATACTTACTAATATTATAAAGCTGAAGAGTTTGTTTGTTTGTTTGAACGCGCTTTTTTCAAGAACTACTGGTTTGAATTGAAAAATGATTTTTGTATTGGATAATCCAATTATCGAAGAAGGCTATATGTTGCTTTTCATTTTGATATTCCCACGGGATCGGAACTTACGCGGGTGAAATCGCGGAGTGCAACTAATTGATAAAAATAGTCCTATACTACAGATTCTTTATCTCGGAATTCCCACGGGATCGAGACTTAATAGGGTGAAACCGCGGGGCGCAGCTAGTATGAAGAAAAAATAAGTTAGTTCTTATTACAATGTTCATTTGTGGTTTTTAAAACTATTGTTAGGTGCGAAATGTGGTCGAATATAATATCATGTTAATTGTATTTAATTTCATTCATTGAGGTTACTCAATCAATTGAACGAGTTTTGAAACGTTCATTCATTATATTCTATTTTTAAATTCATTCTTAAATTGTTGAGGCATTAACTGCGCCTGCGCAAGTTTGCAAGTTCGATTCCCACCGTGTTACAAATATTTGTTTGGACTACATAAGTAGTTATTCTATACATTGTTTGGTATCTATATTACAAGCCTATTTTATAATAATATTACAAGCTACACAGCTCTTGACACCTTCAAAGCCGAAAATGTTGCTCATTTTTGTGGGTCACTGTCAGAATATTTATTTTTATTTTTAAATCTTAATTTCTATGTTAATTAAAAAAATAAGACATAGGGGCATGGTCATGGCAGTTAAAAGTTTTATGCAACAAAAATATTTGCTATAGTGTCATTATCCAGGGAGGAAACAGTCGACTACGTTTGTATGGAGAGAGCGTCGGAACCCTTTCCTTTTAAAAGCTGCTTAGAAGCGTGTTTCCACAATTTCTTGGATTTCTCAACACCTTACCTACCTTCTTAATTTCAATAGGTATCTATAGCCTATTTTCTATTATAATAATCTACAAGCTACCTTCAAAGCCGGAAATGTTGCTCATTTTTGTGGGTCACTGTCAGAATATCCAAATTGCAAAATGACGATATTACCCTAATATCTGGAGTCTTGACATGTCGTTACTAAATAGACGAGAACGCTAGGTTTCATTGTAAGCGAAACGTCTCGATCCTAAAAACGTCATAATTAAAAATAATAGCAAATCGTTTGGATCTAAAAATAATGACTAAATACATATGAAACTTGAATGCCTATAGTAGATGAAGCACCTCAATATATTTACCTTAAGGTCCATACCCCAACGACCTTGGTACACAGCCTACTAAATAGTTACTACCGGCACCGGTCGCCTTTTGTACCGTGCTGTACCTACTGTGATTTTTATATATTATCCGCGCCGCGTATTTTTGGAAAATCATAGGATAACAACAATACGTTTGGTTAAATATCCCGTTTCCGAGACGCTTTAGAGGTTCGGTGTGAAGGCATTATTTGTTTGCCGTAATACCCACTATCCATTGAGAGCGGTGTTGGCTTAGTGGTAGATACCCCGACTTTAATTCTGAAGGTCGTGGGTTCAAATCCCGGCTGGCCGTGCACCAATGTATTTTTCTTAAAAAAAAATTATGTGCGCTAATTGACATTGCTCTTACGGTGAAGGAAAACATCGTGATGAAACCCGCGGCTTAGTTGTCTCCAAACGTATTGACAGGTTCTCTCCTCTGGACACGGTCGACTAAGCTGAGAGAGTAGTAGGTGCTGGGCGAGCCTACTCCATCCTCACGCAAAAGGGACCCAATTAAAAAAGAGTCTAGTTGCGGAAAAAAGCCCGTATACATACATACATACCCACTATCCATTAGTTTGGGTCTCGAAATGCACCGCGGCATTTAAGTTACTATGCTAAAATGTCCGAAGGCTTTAAAATTTAGGAAGGCCCATGTTAAAAATTCATGCTGTAGGTATTGGACACAGAAAATAACTGTTCAAAGATAAATTGGACAGTGTGACAAATTGCTTCAATTTGAAACTTTTAAATAAGGATTACTTTAAACCGCTTATCAAGTCATTAGGCATTTCTAACGGGGTGTTAAATACTTACACAAATCAACCGAGTTATCTCTAGAGACGGAATTTCGAGGAACTAAAAAAGCACTTGGATATTTAACTTTATTGCGTATACAGTGGCGCCTCTATCAACTGAACATTTTTAGCCGGACTGTAACTGTTTCTTCGGTGAGTGGACTGTATTTATTAAGTGCATAGTGGTGAAAGTCGGCTGTCAAATGTCAGATTACTGTCATTAATGTCAGCGATGACTTTGATAGGCTTAAGGGTTAAACTGTGTCTAGACTTTTGTATATTTTGCTCGTTGAATGCGTTTTTCGAATAAATAACAATTTGAATATGAGTGTAACTCATGCTGTGTTAATTTTAATGTTTTTTTTTATTACAATGTATGTGCTCTTTAACTGTAAATTTAATTTTGAATAGGTACCTACTTATTGATGAGTTCTCTGAATTAAGATTTTTGGAGTTTATTGGAGTTTACTCCTTAAGAATCGATTTTCATATATAAGGCGCCCGGTATGAGAAAAATCCGAGGGGTAAAACCTACTAACAAGTAACGAAAATCGTGTCACGTTTTTGGTGCGCACCTTTAGTGCGTAACTTTCTAATTTGGCTGTGAGTGTATTGCGTATGGTTAGATACTCGTACTTAAGGAGTAAACTCCAGTCGTGCGTCGGAGCTGACACACACACTTTTTTTATTAATTTATTTATTACCTTACCTAAGGAGATTTATTTGGATTTTTAATATTTTGCTTTGATTAAGTAGGTAATTAAAGTGCTTACAGTTTCCATGGTCAGACAGACAGCTTCAAAATTACTTGATTAAAATACCTATTATTTTAGCAATTAATGGAAAAACAGACAGATATTTTGAAAGACTATAAGTTAATTATTTTTCTACTGATTTTTAGGTGCCCAAAGGGTAAAACAGGACCCTATTACTAAGACTCCACTGTCTGTCTGTCTCCAAGTTGTATCTCATGAACGGTGACAGCTAGACAGTTGAAATTTACACAGATGTATTTCTATTGCTGTTATAACAACAAATATTAAAAACAGAATATTATAATAGTACAGACAGAACCCTTTGCGCCCGAATCCGACTCGCACTTGACCAGTTTTTTATTTGCTTCCAAGTAGACACAGACTTTGGCTTTTCTACCTTATTATAAACTAGCTGCGCCCCGCAGTTTCACCCACGTAATAATTTTCTGCGCAAATTTCTTATTTTTTCTTTCATCAAATAACCTTCTCCTGACAATAAAAAACACAACAAAATAAGAATTTACGAAATCGGTTTAGCTTTTCTCGAGATTTGTGACAACATATTCAGCGATTCATATTTAGTTTCATCTGTAAGTTTCACTATTTTAGATATAAATAAAATAAGTATAAATATTGCAGGACATTCCACACATCGCCATCTAGCCCCAAGCTAAGTTACTAGACTTGTGTTAGACATAGATGGTGCTAGACAACGGATATACTAATGATATACTTTTCTTATTTAAATATTGTATACTTATAATCATCTTTTAATACATAGAAACAACCAGACCACAGACAAATATCTAAGCATAAATACTTGTCTGAATATAAGTACGGACGGAGTCTAACGGAGTATCAGTTAAAAGAAAAAAAAAGTGGGTACCTATTTAAACTTAAATCATAAATATCACATAACCAATCATATTTTATTGATTCTATGATTTAAAACTCTTTGTCGAAGTAATTTAAAAGGACTTTAACAGTTTTTCATAATCATAAAATATATTTTTTATTACTTAAAGTAATGAGTTTATTAATAAGACGGGATATTACATGTTTCCTGTTAAAGTATTTTTATGTTTGAGAAAGTAGGGGGCACAAACAGTACTTAAGTTGCTGTTGGATAAGTGAACGCACTGCGCTAAATGAGGACCTATGTTCGGTCAGTTTTGTGCTGCTCTCTTTACTCTAGCGAATCAGTGTCTTTTTGCCGCTCTATGCGTTTGCGCGCACTATGCAATCTCATAGGGTTGATTGTGAATACGGGTGTTAGGTACCGCAGCCGCAGTGGAGCTCGTGAAACTTCTTCTTTTATGCCAAGTTACCACAATTCATTTTGTTAGCCAATAAAACCTCTTTATTGGAAGGTTAGAACCGCTCACTTTCGTCACTTCCGTCACACCCACACTCACGTTAGGATGACATCCGTTACAATTTTGGTATTTACAAGTGATTCCTTACTCTTCTAACAGGAGTTTCTAAGCTTCGGGTTAGTACCTACCGGTTAGTCCCGATCCCTGTTAGTCGGCATCCAATTACTAAAAATCTCGAAAAAGTAGCTTTATAGTAAACTAGCTGCGCGCCGCGGCTTTACTCGCGTGTACCGATCCATTGGGAATATCGTGATAAAAAGTAGCCTTTATATAAATCTAGGTGTCTAGCTATCTACATACCGAGTTTTATTGCAATCGGTTCAGTAGTTTTATGCGTGATGAAGTAACAAACATACATACAAACTTTCACCTATATAATACCAGCTGCGCACCGCGGTATCATCCGCGTAAGTCACGATCCCGGGAAAATTAGGATAAAAAGTTGCATATGTGTTAATCCAGCTCTTCAGCTATCTAGATACCGAGTTTCATCGCAATCGGTCCAGTAGTTTTATGCGTGATGAAGTAACAAACACACACACACAAACTTTTTTTTTATAATATTAGTAGGATTCTGATAACCTGACTTAATTAAATAAGTTCGTATTCATGATATTCCTACCAATTTTTAAGACGTTTTTCCAGGTCAAACATATATTTTTAAAGAAAACCATTCTTATACTTAATCATTAAAACAACATTAACACAATATTATCTAAAGTATGGCTTATGTTAACAGTTATTTTGTGAGCGTCTACATTTGGAGTGGATAGATAAATATTTATTAAGATAAACTGTTTTAGGTCATTTAACTCTGTTTGAACAATGAAATCTATTGTGAAAATTACCTAGAGGTATGAAGCGATGACTAGAATAAACTTTTAAATCAGTAGATAGGTACAGTCGGCTGCATAATTGCAGCCCTCGGTAGAGTTCGAAAATTACTATTAGTGGAATTTTTTCATTCTAATATTTTTTGTTTGAATAATTGATGAGTTAGAAGACTTTAAACTTCACCTAAAACTGGTGCCTAGAATCTTGCTTGTGTTTAAAACATTCTTATAATAGCTATTTTGGAGCTCTACGGTGGGTCTGCAATTATGCAGCTGGCCGTACGTAAAAGGCCATTCGCAGCACTTTACTCCTAGATTTCGGTCATGAATAATATTAAACAGAAAGCGCACCTCCGCTCAAATAGTGTCATAACTCTGAAAAAACAAAAACAGTTTTATCGCACCATTAGATTCGCAATCCTTCAAACTCTTATCTCAGAAAGCGTCATGTCTTTAGTTCAATTGTTTGACGTTCAATTCAGTTCAGTTGTCTAAATCTCATCTATAGTGTTGTTTGTCGGTACATGTGAAAAGATAATTTTAAAACAATTTGTGGATTTGCTCAATAAGAGTGTACTCGATATATAACAATTAAATTTCATACAATAAATAATATTTCTTAAATTAATCGTTTATTTTAACAATATTGTGTAACAATAAAAAAAATTATATATATTTTTTCATATTTTCAGTAAACCTAATAACACCATTTTGTAAAGCTTAAAAATCGTTTAAATCTACTGAAAAGTTCATATCGCTATTTCTATTAGTTTTCAAATTAAGACTAGAAAACCGAAAAAAAATGAAGACTATTTCTTTGGACACCTTTTTCTCGACATTTTCATTTTGATGAGTTATGACACTATTTGAGCGAAGGTGCGAAAGGTTAAATCAAGTACTTATCGTCAAAAATGTACGGACTAGTCTAGATAAAGTTGGCCCTGATCGACGAGCGAGTAAAACCGACCTTCTTATGGCTCGTCGGTTTAACTCGCGGTTCGTTTCATACAGATCAACTCACAAAACCACGGTACACCGGTGAGCTTTACCGACGAGCCATAAGAATGTTGGTTTTACTCGCTCGTCGACCAGGGCCTTCGTCTTTAGGTACAAAACTTTCCAAAGAAGTTTCATTAGGTACTTATAATCTACCTCTAACAAAAAGTTGCGTATAATTTCGTTGAATGATGTTTCCTTTCCTACCTATATTGATAATAGGAAAAACAGATTCTCAAACTTTTATTGAAAGTTCCCATATAGGCACGTATCTAACGCGAAAAATTAACGAGGGGATTTTGACGGGCAAATGAAAATTAGGTTACTTCATAAATTTGAAAATTTTGTCAATACTTATTTACAATTTTCCTAATTTATCGTATCTCTCTTGTCAACAGTTGCAGCAGTATGCATACTCCTAGAAGTAGGTGCGTTACCCAGCCGACGCAGCGGGTTCACCTGCAACGATCCAGCTCTCTCCTTCCCTCATACAGGCGACATGTTTTCCATCTCACTCGTCGCCGCTATCACTGTGATAGTGCCTTTTTTGGTGGTAAGTGTGTGTCAAACTTTTGCAAATAGGACCCTTAATTAGCATCTTGAACGCTGAAGTCATGGTTTTAATGCAATTCATTGAGTTTTGGTGGGAATGAGCTAATAAGACGTCGTGCTGTAGTTTTATTTTCATAAAACCTAGTTAGTACCTAGTTAATTGGAGTTAGTGTGTTTTTTTCTTCTGGTGGAACATTATTTATTTAGTTCCCTTCAATGCACAATATTGCACAAGTGTAGTGCAAGTAAAAATCAGTTTCGAACATGGATTTTTCTCGTTGCTTCCAAATCTACGTGGCTATGGTAAAATAGTCACGAGTATAGCCCCTAACTGACAAACTATAACTTTTGAAACATTTTAAGTTTTAAAGTTGTAAATCTGTTAAGTACAAAAATAAAACAGTTTGATACAAAATATAACTTGACACTGGCTATATGCACAAGTTGTGCGACGACTTAATAAATAATCATAAGCATTTTTTTTATAGTTGTAGAATTAAATTATTACTATGTTAGAAACTTTATTCACTACTTTCGTAATTATGAACAAGAAAATTGTACCAAATAGACAAGTTAGTTATATTATTTTGAACATCATTAAGTACTGTAATCGGCAAATTGTTTATTAACAATCATTGTGTATCACACTCAATTATTCCTGTAATAAAATACATGTATACTTTTAGATTGTATCTACACAACATGAAGTCTTTCTAATAAAATGTTAAATTACCCATCAGACATTAAATCTCTATGTACGAGTTTATCAATTTTATAACTTTATTTGATGCGATTATGTTATTTCAACTGAATAATTGCTAAGACATTCACAGACGTCTATAAATAATACCCATAGCTAACAACAATCATGAAGTATTACCTACACAAATAAATAATTAGCATTTCAAATTGCTTTATGTTTCCAACACTAACCTACAGTTGAAAATCGATTTCCAATAACTAAGAATGAAACCTTTATTGCCTCGATTTGCATGGAATTCAAAACTCTTTACTTGAGCTCTTGAGTACTTAACTTTTCAATTTTCAATGGAAATCACAGTCATGATTAATTTTTCATGGTAGATACAAGTATATTATTATGAATTTATTGAACAGTTCTTATTGTTCACTTGTTTTGTTTAAAGAGAAATCTGACGATAATTACGTCTTAATATCACCGTCTTTCAAACTGTGACCCAATGAATCCCCTTTCCAACAACTAAGTATCATCTCAATATATTGAACCGTATCCGAGTAATCGGTCAACCAACATACACATAAAAAATATTATACGCGACGAATTGAAACCCTTAATTTATCCTTTTTTGTAGTCGGTTAAATATTAATAAGTAGATAAACAGATAAAACCTTTATTGTACCATATTAAACCTCCACATCCACATTGGCAATCGTGTCTTACACTCACAACATTCTTATTTGTCCGAAAAAAAAATATCGCTTTTTGTGGCCTTTAGTCATCAATAGTAACTCTTGTGTTCAAATTTATCCCCTCTCGATGCCTGTTTATTTATGGATACTACTATAGGTATGCAAAGATATGATATTTAACCCTATGTTTGTCCTCAGCTATGGGCAGTGGAAACCGTTCTCCATCGAGACGATGAGTACAACCTTAAGCAAAACAAGCTGGTCTCCAGCTTGAAGACCGCTGGATTCATCTACCGAGACTACTTATACGGGGCTGTGGTCAACCTGACTGTGTTGGAAGTGGTCAAATGTGTGGTTGGTTCACCGAGGCCTACGTTTTTCGATTTATGTGAACCTGATGCTGCGAAAACTTGTCAAAAGTAAGTAATATTGTAAAGCAATAACTTTTTTATGTACTTTCGTATTTTAGGGCACCGTACTCAAAGGATAAAAACGTGTAAAGGGTCTGTCTGTCTGTCACTAGGCTGTATCTCATGAACCGCGATAGCTAGACGGTTAAAATTTTCACAAATGACATTATTATGCTGTTACCGCTATAACAAATATCTACTAAAACAGAATGTAATGGTACGGAACGGCCGGTTTTTTTACTTTGAAATACTGGACCTGTTTTGATGAAACTTAATTATGAGGATACGTTGAATCCTTGGGAATAAAAAGGCTACTGTATATCCCGATGTTTTCAAAGAATCTGTACTTACGTGGTTCAAACAGCGTAACGCTGCTATTTATTAAATAAATGGTTTTTAAATTTTAACAATATTAATTATTAACTTTCGTAACATATATTATCATAAGTACGGTCGGATGCATATTTGGAGACCCATCGTAGAGCTTGGCAAAACAGCTGTTATAAGAATGTTTTCAAAACAAGCACGATTCTAGGCAACTGCTTTAGTTGAAGTTTAAAGTCTTTAACCTCATGAATTTATGATTACTATTATTGGAATGAAAACATTACAATAATAGTAATTTTAGAACTCTACGATGGGTCTGCAATTATGCTGCCGACCGTACTTAAATATTTGTACGACAGTGTTTTAAGTCCATATTTTTATCAGTTTTTCTCTTCACAGTTCAGAATACGTGCTCACATACACTTGCACTTCGACGAAGTATTCGAGGTATCTACAAATCGACTCTAGCCGGAGTTTCCCTTCTGCCCACTCATCTTTGTCGATCTACTGTGGATTGTTCTTAGCTGTGAGTATTTACGGTGTATTTTATGTTTAACATGCTAAAATTAACTAATAAGTGCCGAATAAAGGATAAAAATATTACAGATATTGTCAAACTTTTCCCGCCTTACCCCCAACCATCTTTTCTGCATCTAAAACTCAATATTGTTTAGATTTATAAATCAAAATAATCTGACTTTTGACAGTACTACATTAAAAAGGTCAAAATGTCAAATGTCTATAATTAATTTATTGGAATCAACTTTCTGTAAATAATTAATTGTAATTTATTTACATTAGCTTTCAAACATTTTAACTGACAGAATGATTTATTGTTAAGTTCATCGAATACTAATTACTAATTAGTGCTGAAATTTGCACACGTTTGCCTAATGTTGAGACTTAACATCTGTAGCAAGATAAGAAGACGAATTTAGGTTTGTAGGCAACGTTAGTATCTATATTTAGATAGTACTAAAGTTAAGAGTCATTAGGTCTGTTTGTTAGTAAACTAGGTTTCACATGTGGATTCATTGGAGCGAAGTTTGAGTATGACGTGTTGGTTGCATCTATGACTGATTTTATTCTTCTATCATATTATAAAGAGGAAAGTTTTTTGTTTATTGTCGGTAACGAATAGGCTCCGAAACTACTTGACCGATTTTGATTGAACTTGGTATGAGAATACATTGATTAATTGGAAATGACATAGGCTACTTTTTATCCTGATATTCCCACAGGATCAGGTGTTATTATTTATAAAGGGATCCTACCAATAAGCGTTTTATACTAAAGGCACCAGCATGCATAAACGTTCCTAAGTCAAACTTTACATACCTGAGCATTGTCACATTTTCTCTGAAGTTTAATGTCACACTCAACAGCGAGACAAACTATTCCTTAATTAAAGTTTCATTCAAGGACGTTTCTAAGTGCAGCCGTAAGTAGTCCTAATCATCTGATCAAAATAAATAAATTTTATTTACCAAAAAGATTACAGCTTGTATGAGGTTACAATATTTTTGATTAGTAAATTTAAACTATCTTTAAAGTTAACTTTAAACTATATAAAAATAAATATTAAACTTAAGAGCGATCTTTAAACAATGTAATGATAAGTGCAACAAGCAAGAAGTAATAGCGTATATATCAAAGGTACAGTTTTTGACAAAGTAACTCAAACCTAGCTTGAACATTTTATTTCTATTTTCCAGTGGTACCTCCAGCGACGGGCATTCAGCTGGCGTAACAGATCAGTTTTGATTGTTCCACTCGTTCAAGTCCTATGCATCATCTACGCGGCAGTTTGTTCGCTGAGCCGGCTGACGGACCACCGGCATCACTGGTGGGATGTACTGATTGGCGGATTGATGGGACTGTTGAGTGTTATTTACACGGTAAGTGGTACATGGTTCTCAAAGTGTGTATAACATTCCCCTAAAAATAAGAATTCTGGGGGACAATTTTAAACAAATTGAAAATAACAATTTTTGTAGTAGGTACGTTCCATTAAAATGCACTAAAGTGACAAAAGTAACTGTCTATTTAAAAAAACCATACAAATTATTGTATGTTTTTTTATGATTTTAATGATTCTTAAATCATTAAAATCATAAAAAAACATTAAAATTAAGTAATTTTCTCTACTTAATGATTTACTTTACCTTAACACACCTTATAACACTTTGTACATTGGCTATCGAAAATTTCATCGTTATAAATGATTTCAAGTTTCATTCGTGTTACAATAATAATTGTTATTACTAGTAAAGATTTCAAGTTTAAGTAGGTACTTACTTGGAACTAGAAACTTGTTGTTATTACAAACATCTTAGAAAATTATCCATTTACCTCTTAGGATTAACAGTTTTAATCAGTAAATTCAGCACAACAACATGCAACGTGTGTGGCAAATGTATACTCGTACAAAATGACATGACAACTTGCGGTAAAAGATTTGTGGTAACAATGAATCGAATAGTATATTTTCTTCAGACAAAGTGTGTGTGTTTTCTTTAACGTTAATTTTAATAAATCATGGATATTTACATTTTAAGACTATTTATCTTCGTGCGAATTGTGCCTGTAGTAGATAAAGCACCCAACTAAAGTTTAGGGCCATAATGATTTTTGGTAAATGCTCAATATCATCTAAATAAATAATACGCCCCAGATACTTAAATAGGCTGTGATTGATTGCATAATGTACAAACGCCCTTTACAAACATTAGCTAAAGTTATACTCGTAGTCTTTTTGCACCTTTAGCACGAACCTAAATATTAAATTAATACAAATATGTTTCTTCCAGGTTCTAGTTCTTTGCAAGAACTTCTCGCAACCCACCGTGGTAAGCACCAGCGACATCTCAAGCAGCGACGGTAACAACCACCAGTCCGTCCGAAGGCTGCTCTCGAGCGCACCGCACGTGGTAGTGCCCTAGCCTCAAGCCGTCTAATGACAGTGACAGATAACTGACACTCGCGTGGCTATATGATGCTCCGGGCTCGATGCCTAAAAAAAAGAAGGAAAGGACAGTGGTTCTCAAAGTGTATGCTAGTGATACTGCCAGGATTTTCAGTAATACGTAACATGAATAATTTGTGTAAATCATTTTATGTTAAAGTGAAAAAAACAAATAGATTTCTTTAACAGTGGTGTCTGAAATGAGATTGTTTGGGAAATGTCTGAATTATGTAATTTAGTTAGGACTTTTGTAAATAATTTTACGTTTAATGAAAAGTCTTGATAAAAATGTAAGTATTTTGTCTTTTATGGCAGCTAAAAATATGAAAGCTTGTATTAATTTTGCAATAATAACCTGGATGAACGTTATTATATTTTAGGATTTGTAAATAATTAATTCTTATTTTAGACTCGGTCAGTATTTCGCAGAAAATATTTTATTTTGTTGACAGAAAGCTTAATCGATAACAGCAAAAGATAGAACCCAGTGATATTATAGAGATTCTCATGAATTGACTGTTCAATTGAAGTGTAAAATAAAATAATATTGTTTTATGTGTTTTGTAAAGAGTTACCACATTATGTAAATGTTGAACTAACCTACTTAACTAACATACTTACTCACAGTAATTTTAATTTATTTATTTTGGACAACAACAGCTTAAAAACAATAGTTTTCTTTAACGACTTAAAAATAGCTGTCCACATAAAATAAAGTAACTTTTATTTATTTTTATTCAATTTCATAGGTATTTTAATAATGTAAAAATAATTTTAATATTACCATAAAACGCAACGTAGTGAAAATATTAAAGCCTTAATTATTAAATATTATGGTTCCAATTTAAATTAAAAAAAAAACTTGAGAGGTGTCGAGGGACATCCGGATGGAACGAAATTTCTTTCGATTAATTAGTGAAGGATTTTTTCCGTCTAGCCTCCTTTCGCAACGCACGATAGGGAACTTCGTTTCAAAATACAGTATTTCATGTATAGTACCTGTCTAGTCGTAAGTTAGTAAATATTATAAGACAAAATAATGTTTTAATCCAAGATAATATTTGCAATTGCCCACCTATAAATAATTATTAATTAAATTATAGATAAATACATACGTAACAGATAAATGCCGCAGTTTTAACTTAGCTTTTTAGGTGAAAGTTTACCAATATCAAACTTTATTTTTACCTGTATGATTTTTGTAATTTATAAAATTTAAGAATCCATAATTTTATTCTTAAGTGTTTCTTCACGTGTATAAATTTTAATTTTTATAATTTAGACATTCCTGCGCATTTAGTAATAACTATTGTATTTTTTTAATTGTTCCAATTTTGTAAATAGGTGATTGATTTTAGATAAGGAGTTTTGAAAATTATTCAATGAATAAATACATTTCTTAGTTTACACATTTTTGTATTTTTAACCTTGTAAATCTATAAGAAAGAAACTTTTAAAGCTTTCAGAATCAATTTTATACAGAACAACAATAACTGCGTGTTTAATACTACTTGCACTTACATTTTATAGATGCAATAAAAGGTAGGTAAATGCGCAATAAATTAATCAACCAAATGTAGGGAAGGGACCGATGTAAATTGGACTCTGTTTAGATTGTATCTACTTTGTACTGAACTTTATAACATGAAGTCACTGATATAGAATTGTAAGTAAAATTACTAAACATTATACCATTTCACTATAAACTATAGTCTATAACTTTAAACGAGGCTATTGGGAGGTACTCTAAAAATGCATTTTCCACTTTGTTCTATTATTTTTTATTCCAACTGCTGCAGGTTAAAAATCTTTCTCATCATCTAAAATTTATTAAATCCCTTCACTAATATCTATTATATAAAATTCTCGTGTGGTGTTAGTTGCCAAACTTCAACTTAACGGCTAAACCGATTTGTATGTTTTTTTTGTAATTGTTTTTCTTTAATTTATTTTTGTATTGTATGGTAAAACAACGTTTGCCGGAACAGCCAGTAATAATATTATAAATCCGAAAGTTCGTTTATTTATTTGGTTCTTCCTTCTTCTTCTTCGCGGTCAAACGACTGGGCCGATTTGTATGTTAATCGTAAAAGTGGTAGTTTAAAAGATGGTGAAGGATATTCCCGCGGAATCGGGACTTAAGCGGGTAAAACCACGGGGTGCAGCTAGTTAAAAAATAGCAATCGTAGTAGAATATTCAATTAATTGAATTTAATCTTATAAAGATAGTTATTTAAAAAAACATGATCTTGTTTTGCAGGCTGTGGTAGACCAATTTCAAATGAAGGGTAAGTACAGATAATAAAATCTTACTATTCTATCTCTACATTACATTAAGTTTGAATTTAATATAAAATATAGTATATCGAAGCAGTGACAGCTCTATTGAACTGGCTGCAATTGAAATAAAACCAAAAAACCACTAACTGCAGGCCGTAAATTCAGTCACGACTAGTGTACGCCTACAAACACGACTGCTGTTTTTATTATCTACAAGTGATCTCAACTTGTTAGCGGAACGTTGAACTAAGGGCAATAAAAGAAACAAACTACACGATTTTTTATTATTATTATTGGTACTACTAAGTCCTGATTCAGAGGAACTACAGAGAAAAGAGAAGCAAACACTACTGTTTTATTAAGAGCAATTTACTTTGAAAATACTGTCTTGTTCAAAATTTCTTGGCACAATTTATAGGAAGTATTTAAATTTATTTATTGATAAATTATTTTTGACCTTAAAACGTTGGGGGTCCACTAATGAAAAGTTTGGAAATTTTATAAAAATAACAATTTTTGCCTATATTTTTTCATATTTCTAGAATTATTCGCTAGAGAACAGTATAATGAACAGTTCAGGTTCTGAAGTAGATACTCTATCGCAAAAGCGACGCATTGCTAAAATCTCAAAGTAGCATGTAGATAATCATGATTAAGATTTATTGAATTGCCAGCTCATTGCAGATAAACTTACCGATCAAAATTTATAGTGTTGTCACGCGAAAACCTTTACCCCATCGTAAAACCTGTCGGTTGTCATCAGATAGGCCCTTGAGTAATTGTTATTGGGGACACACGCACACAATAGTTTGACAATCTATTTAATTTATATTCACTTATTTTATGTTATCTAAACCCCTTAGAGAGCGGTGTTGGCTTAGTGGTAGATACCTCGACTTTCATTCTGAAGGTTGTGGGTTGGAATCTCGGCCGGCCGTGCACCAATTGATTTTTCTTAAGAAAAAATATGTGCGCTAATTGACATTGCTCTTACGGTGAAGAAAAACATCGTGATGAAACCCGCGGCTTAGTAGGCTCCAGAAGTATTGACAAGTTCTCTCCTCTGGAAATGGTCGACTAGGCTGAGAGTAGGTGCTGGGCAAGCCTACTCCATCTTCACGCAAAAAAGACCCAATTAAAATGGGTCTAATTGCGGAAAACAGCCCGTTCAAGTATAGTACAGTACATTACCCCTTAGTATCAGGTAAATCTCCGAGCGACTCGTCTCCGAGGTTCACACTTTTTATATTCTCAACAAAATGAAATGACGACTAAGAACAAACTTTGAATAAAAAATACCTTCAGCAAGGATGTGCGTAACAATTTTTTTAATTTATTATTATAATTTCAAGCTTCTTTCTACTAATTATAAGTAGTTAGTATTTAGCTATCACATAACACGCAAAAAAGAACTATAATTATGTACTTAATGTTATTCTTGTATTGTTAAATAATATTAAAAAAATAGCAGACAATATTTTAACAACTAGGTTTTTATTTAAAACGCTTCATTATTCTAGGATTTTAATGTTCATTTGTTTTGTAAATTTTATTTGATCTATATTCCACTCTAGAGTCCTTTTTCCACCTGAAAAAATAAGCCTAGGACGTTAAAGGCGACTCCAATAAAATAATTATTTTGGGTATCCTTTAATCCATCGTGGATTGACATAAGCACCCAGGTGTTCAAAGGCGACTCGTTATCAGAGTAGCCTGTTCAAATATTATTTGATAAACGCATCATGGTCACAAAATTTGCTTCTAAAAACCTTTAAGGTATAGAATATTAGCTCAATATGCGTGCAGTCATAAATTACAGCTAATTTTCAAAATTAGATTCACAAATGTATTGTTTGCTTTGCATTTAGGAGGTCATATTTTAGCGTGTGTCTTGCTCTATTCGATGCCTGAGAAAGTAGACGTAGCTACGTAATATAGAAGGAATTATCAATGTTGGAAGGAATGTTTTTAATTATGAAACAAAAAATCCTTACAGAAAAAAAGACGTTTTTTAAGAGGAAAGGGTACCGGGGGATCTCTCCATACAAGCGTAGTCGACTGTTTTCTCCCTGGATAATGACACTAGAGCAAATATTTTTGTTGCATAAAACTTATAACTGCCATGACCATGCCCCTATATTTCGTTTTTTTTAATCTTAATAATAATTAGAAAATTAAAAAAACCAAAACATTGGGGCATAGTCATGACAGGTTTTATGGCACAAAAATATTTGTGCTAGTGTCATTATCCAGGGAGGAAACAGTCGACTACGTTTGTATGGAGAGAGCGCCGGTACCCTTTTACCTAAGGGTTCAGTAAAAAGTGTTAAAACGGGACTCATTTACTAAGACTCCACTGTCCGTCCGTCCTCATAAACCAAAATTGGCCAAGGGCGAGTCCGACTCAAGCACGAAGGGTAATATTTATTAATTTATTTATATTCTGTTTTTAGTATTAGTTTATGTTTAGGTATGTATGTACAGTATCATTATTTAATTTATGTTTATGTTTAATTAGTTTTTAAATTATCTTTTTATAGTTTTATTATGTTTAATAACAAAAAAAACAATAAAATACATAAATTTTAGTATTTGCAACAGAAATTTATAATAATTATGTGAAAACTTACAAGCTAGATGGTCCGACGATGTAAGAGCTTATGCTGGGGCAGCGTGGTCCAGAAGGACCGGTGACAGGACGTTGTGGAGAGGCGTTAGAGAGGCATATGCTCTGCAGTGGGCTAATACATGCTGGTGAAGAAGAGAGATGTGAAAATTTCAACTGTTTAGCTGTTAGATGAGATTAGCCTGGTGATAGACAGACAGACTAGGAGTCTTAGTAATAGGGTTTCGTTTTTACCCATTGCGTACGGAAACCTATAAAGTTGTCTTGAAGCAAGAAATTATCCTATTCCTATAAACGCTACAGAATAATAATTGCTATTGTTTTATGAAAATAAATAAAATGTAAAAATGTTGAAAACGAATAAAACGTTGAAAATGTTGTATGGTGTAATAAATTGTTTTCTTTTTTTATTTCTAACTTTATTAAAATTTATGCTTTCAGATTAAGAATAAGTACCTACCGCTAGTTTTTTGAAACCAATAATATCTTGCGCCTATATCAAGCTGACGATTATTTCTTGCTTCAAGAAACGTTTCTCTGTATACCTAAGAGAGAGTATTTTTGTCATTATTTAAGTATAGACCAAACAGCGAATCATGGCCCCTGACGGAAATTGGTGGGGATGGTTTGCGGATGTACTATCGCGGACAGAAGTACTACAGCCAAATCGTTATAGTTTACCCCGTTAAACATTTTGCCCATCCTGCACATTAAAATTAAAAAAACCTAATGCATTAAAGTTCAATGTCTTTTAGTTCCGGTGCAATACATTGCCTAAGTTTATAATTTATAGGAATGTTTTTCGGGATGGGCAAAATATTTAACGGGGGTAAACTATGATGATTTGGCTGTAGTAATTCTGTCCGCGATAGTACATGCGCAAACCATCCTCACCAATTTCCGCCGTTGGCCATCATTCGCTGTTCTGCCTATACCTAAGTACTAAAGATTTCAACTATCAATGATAAATCGTAGAATCGTGATGCTCCTGACGAAACTACGAATACCTACACTTGCCATTGTGTTGCACAATCAAATGCCATAATAATGCATTGTAATCGAGTATTGCTAACATTAATGATTATCTTGGTTCTTTATACTGTTTTGGTACCTATACTTACTTACTAAGTTTAAATTGATGTCAGTGGGTACTTAAATTACTGATTCTTAACTGATATAAAAACCGGCTAAGTGCGATTCGGACTCGTGAACGAAGGGTTCTATCTATCTATAATGTGTTTCAGCGAAGGGGTTTTAATACGAAAGAGGGTTGTTCTAGACGTCTAGCCGAACAACTTTTGTTATACGACTTTTGGAAATTCGAACATTTCGTTAGAAATTTTTGTATAAAACAGCTGATTTTCAAGTAAAAATTCCCTGTGAATTATCGAAAAAAATGTTCGAATCTCCATACCGTCGTAGAACAAAAGTGGTTCGCCTAGACGTCTAGAACAACCCCCTTTCGTATTAAAACCCCTTTGTTAAAACACATTGTACAAGTTACAGATTTTTGTATTTGTTGTTAAAGTTAAAGTGGCAACAGAAATACATCATCTGTAAAATTTTTAACTGTCCAGCTATCTCGGTTCATGAGATACAGCCAGCTGACAGACAAACGGACAGTGAAGTCTTAGTAATAGGGTGCCGTTTTCACCCTTTGTGTATGGAACCCTAGAAATATATGTTTTTAATATGTAAAGAACTCTTACGAGATCATCTCTCACATGTTTTTATGAATATTTTGGTTAGACATAACTTAAATAAACATTAAACTAAAATGTTGAATGTTCTTTATTTATTTTGTAACCCATAGCTATGTTTAATAGTTTGTTGCGTAAAATATTTGTACAGTTGAAAATCAATAGATTATGGTAGTAAAGAGGTGTTTTATTTGTTTAAGTGGGCATCTTAGAGAAAGGGTAATATTTAGAGGTCTCGCAACTGATTTTAGTATGGTATAGGTATAGGCACGTATCTAAGATATACAGGGTTATTGGTAATTATACTAGCAAGCCGTTGAGGGCTACTTCTGTGCACTTTAACAAACAACTTTTGTTCTACGACTTTTGAAAATTGAAAATAACCCTGTATACGTGGGTAGGTAAGCTTTGCTCCCGTTTTGGCTCCTAGCAAAACGTACCTATTAATAGATCGTGTGTGATTAGGCCGCGATTGCCATACCAAAACTATGCCACAATTTGTTAAGGTTCTGTGATTATGTCCAGTTTTGGCATGGCAATCGCGCCCTAATCACACACGCCTGACTGACGACATAGACCTTAGTGAATCAGGGCACAGATGGGCTTCCATTAAATTTAATACTTACGTAGGAAAAATATTATGACTAGTTATTTTAGTTTCCTTCATCTTCTTTGTAGGCTGGGCTAATCTATACTAATATTATAAAGCTGAAGAGTTTGTTTGTTTGAACGCGCAAATCTCAGGAGCTACTGGTTCGAGTTGAAAAAATATTTTTGTGTTGGATAGCCCATTATCGAGGCAGGCTTTAGGCTATATAACATCACGCTGCGACCCATAGGAGCGAAGAAACAGTGGGAAATGTGGAAAAAACGGGAAAAAAATATTTAAGGGTTTCCGTTGTTTGTTTGAGCGCGCTGATCTCAAGACCGATTTGGATGAAAGTCGGCGTATTGGTCGTTTCGGAGATGAATAAGGACAAAAGTTGACTTTTGATGCCGAGATTCCAGCGGGATCGTGACTTACGCGGGTGAAACCGCGGGGCGCAGCTAGTGTAATATAAGACTGGGCTAATTTACACATTGCATTTTTTTAATTATACGCCAAAGAATAGAATAGAATAGAAATAAGTTTATTCATGCCACAAAAAAGATACATACACACAAAATAACAAACAAAGGACTCAAAAGTTTTTCTTTTACAGTTATAAACAAAAAGCAGGTTCAAAGCAGCCCAACCAGCCCAGCCATAGTAAACCAGGTGGGTTACCAAATAATATTAGGAATGGGTAAGATTATTATTTTACTTCTTCTTGTACCTAAGCTGGGCACGAGCCGAGGTTCGAGATCTCAATGCAAACAATCTAACACACCTCAACTTACAATCAAGCCCTCTCTTTGATTTGCTTTTTATTAATACACTGAACATAATTATGTTACAGTTGAAGTGAAAATACATTTACCTTGGAGGAATGAGAACAGGCTATATTTAAAAATGACTAGATAAGTTGCTAGGTAGTCACTCAAATCTGCCATTAAATAATTTAAAAATAACTAATCCCTTTAAATTTAAAATTCTCGTGTCGCGGTGTTAGTAACATAGGGCCACCTAAACGGCTGAACCGATTTGTATGTTTTTTATTTTAGTATATTTGTTAGGTCTGAGAATCGAACATCTATTCTTTTTTTTTGTTTGTAAAACAACGTTTGCCGGGACAGCTAGTAATTATATACTATGTACCTACCTTAATATTTATTGTAGGTGCTAAGGTGCCTAACAATCCATATCAGGTTACAGATACCTAACTACATATATTTCAACAAAATACACTTCACAAAAAAAAACACTTCGATCATAATTCTGAACAAAATTTTGAAAATTAATTAATTAATAAAATCATAAATGGGTCTACTATTGGACCATCTCCATTGTAATTTAATTGTAAGGTTACCTGGAAAATATCTGATCGCGTACCTACCTATTTTGTAAAAAAATTTGGTCTTGGATTAGGCTAAAATATATATTTCTGTGTCAGTTTTAAGGTTTGAATATGAATTTCGGTCTGAATAATAAACATATATTATTATAAAAGCCTTGTCTACTTACTATAGGTAATGAAAAGGATTTCAGAAAATTTAAAACCTACTTAACTATTCCTGGATCAAGAATATTAAGTATTTCCTAACTTAAAACTTTACCTACAACACACACCGTAATTAGACGTTCAAACAAAGTAAGCAAACAGCACAAGCTAAACTCAAAGCTAATCGTCACTCGATTACCGAGAACTTTCTTTTTTACGTAGGTTAAAAGGGCCATATTTACCTTTTCTATCAGTGTAAAAAACTTATCGCGAAGAATTTTTAATGCTGGGCCGTTTAGGTGCAGTGCAGCGCTGTAGGTAGATAAATATTAGATACTAACTACTTATGTGCAATACAAATTCAGTGGCCAAGATTTTATATCTGGACCCATCAAATAGGTACTCACCTATTTTAATTACTCTACCTTGCAGAAATTATACTTTTTTTTTTTCTTTTATTATGGCTTCGCACGTGTGCATTTAGCCAGTGTCAAGTTATATTTTGCATCAAATTATGACCCGATTTTTCATAAATCGGGCCTAAAGTGTTTCAATACAGTCAAAGTCGTCATAGTCCGTCAAGTCAGGGGCTATAGTAAAGCGGTGGCAAGTTTACCATAACCTTAATAGGAGATTTGGAGGCAACGAGAAAACTGCATGTTTGACACTGATTTTTACTTTCACTACACTTGTGCACTTTCACAGAACTAAATTGAATAACATTCCACCAGAATTATACAATTCAACTCGGGTTACATCTAAGTTTCATGAAAATAAAACTGCAGCACGACATGTTGTTTTTTTTTTTTTTTTTTTTCTGTGTCCAGTCAGCTCTGTGACCGAACTATTGGCCCCGGATTTACGGATTTGCCAGTTTCAAGTTCTGTTGTAGTTCTTGTTTCTTTGTCCAGTCAGCTCTGTGACCGAACTCTTGGTCCTTTATTTCTCTTCGTATCCGTTTTCAAAGCTCGGGTGTTTCTTTGGTATGATGTTTGTGAATAATTTAGGACCAATTTGTTAATATAAAAATTAGGGAAGCATATTATTTACAAGTAGATATTTACCGCGGAATTTGGAAAATGGAAAGGATCAGGAAAGCAGACGGGTAGGTATGAATTATAAAAAAATAAAATAAACAAATAAATAATTATTATATAAGTAAGTACATATGAAACATAAAATATACAACAGTCAAAGTTTAATGTTATTTTCATTAATAAAAGTAGATAGCATTTTATATACAGATAGATCTTTAGACGTCAACAAGCAGGGAATATTTGTTGGGAACTCAACACCTAAGGAAGCTAAATCATCATGGAATTTATTTGCATTGTTAAGTTGGCATTGAAAAAATATGTGATTGATGTCAGCCTCTTCACAACCACAAGCACAAGAGGCATCCTCTGAAATACCAATCCTGGCCAGATGAGCAGGACTGCAAACATGGCCAAGGCGCGCCCTAATCAAGATTGAGGTGGCTGTTTTATCAAGTATGATGGAATAAAACCATGGTTTTTTGCTGGTTTTCGATTGGATATTATGATAGTATTTACCCTTTTTTTTCGCACTGTCTGCCCAAGCTTTATCCCAGGATTCCTGTAGATATAGTTTGGGCTGACTCATTAGGTCATGAGGGTAGTTATTATAATGATCCACATCTCCTACATTTACAGCATCTTTAGCTAATTCGTCTGCTTTGAGATTGCCTTTAATGCCTGTGTGGCCGGGAACCCATGCAAACTCGACCACAAGCCCTCTCGTCACACACTGGTGCAACTTGTCTTTGATTTTATAAACTACTGGGAAGTGATTTTTAGTTTTGAATGGAAATCTTTGGAGAGCTGCCAAGCAGCTTTTCGAGTCGGTGAATATAACGGTGTTTGGTAGTTTCATCAACAGAATATATTCTATAGACTTTAGTACGCCTAGACACTCTCCTGTGAACACAGAGGATTGGGGAGGTAATTTAGTTTTTTGCACTATATTAAATTGTTGGTGATAAACGCCCACACCAACGCATCCATCAATAGAAAGTTTAGATGCATCACAAAAAATAAAATGCCAATTTGCCCATCTGGAGTTTGCAGAGACCTTAAATACTTCTTGAGCACAAATACTCTTTTTATCAACATCCACACTGTCATGCACACCAGGAGACAAAATCAGGGCTTCATAGGAGATGGTAAAAACCGGGAGGCAAGAGGAACGATGAGTAGGTGCCTCTATGGACAAAAACTTTTGCATACTCTTAACTAGACAAGGTAATTGCTTATGAGCCCAATAACTGAGGTGGATCTCTTTTAATAAGTCATTAATTTTTGATATAATTGGGTGGTTTTAAAATTGTAAAGTACGGTATAAAAACCTGTCACAAAGATATTGACGTCTCAGAGTTAATGGTGGGTCAGAGCATTCAACTTGTAAGGCATTAATAGGGCTGGATTTCATTGCTCCAGTGACCACCCTCAAGGCCTTTGACTGGATACCATCCAACTTCCCCAAAGCCGCCTGACTACAAGGCTCCAACAAGAAAGTTCCGTAGTCCAGAACACTTCTAATTAGAGCATTATAGATCAGCTTTAAGGAATATGGATGAGCACCCCACCAAACACCCGAAAGACATCTCAGTAAGTTGATAGTACGCTCACATTTGCCACTGATATATTCAATATGAGGGATCCCAGTTAGTTTTTGATCTAAAATGACACCTAGAAACTTGGCTTGTGCATCTACCGGTAATGGCATACTATTGTATTTAACGGTTATCGGAGGTGGTAGCCTTTTTCTAGTAAAAAGGACCACGGTACACTTAGGTACCGAAAGTTCTAATCCATTGGAATCCATCCAGACCTTTAGATGACATAATGCATTAGTCAAATCTTCACATGCATCATTTATATGTTTGTTAGATGTGTACAAAACTATATCATCAGCATATTGTAAAATATTAGCAGTACCCTGGAGAGACGCCTCTAAATCACTCGTATAAATGTTATACAGTAAAGGACTTAATACTGAGCCTTGTGGTAAACCCTTCCATAAAACTCGAGATGATGATCCTATTTTAATTAATCTTCCCGATAAGATGTTAATGATAAAATTGACAAGTAAAATAGGAACCTGTAAGGCCATTAATTTATTTTTTAAGATGGGTAAAATAACGTTATCGTAGGCTGATTTGATATCTAAAAATGAAGCAGTTAACGAATTATTCCGTGCCATCGCAATTCGTATATCAGTGATGAGTACCCCGATGTTATCAATAGTGCCTTTACCCTTGCGAAACCCATACTGAGAGTTAGAAAGAAGCTTATTATGTTCAATATACCATTCTAATCGATTTTTTACTAAGTGTTCCGCTATTTTTGCTATTACAGAGGACAATGCAATAGGACGGTAAGATGTAATGTCCGAGGGGTCTTTATTCGGTTTCAAAATTGGCAACACTAATTGAGATTTCCACGACTTTGGAACGTTACCTGTCAACATGACATTATTAACCAATTGTAAATAATATTTTAGGCTATTGTCGCTAAGTTTGGAAAAGAAAATGTATGGAATGTTATCCTCTCCAGGAGCTGAATCCCGAAGATTAGACAATACTCCTTTAAGTTCTTCAAAGGAGAACGGGGCATTGAGACCGGATACGTTTGTGTCAGGTGGTAAATTACGTGGGTGTATAAGTTCCTCTTCAGGGACAAAAGGTGGTGCCAAACGGTCAAGAAATTCTGGACTACGGGATGGTGGAATCGTGGAGAAACTGGAGTCTGACATAGCACATCTGTATCTCTTAAGATTATTCCATACTACACTGGATGGTGTATTAGGAGAAATACTTGAGCAAAAACTTCGCCAGCCTAAGACACGTTTTTCTTTATATAATTTTTTTGTGCTATTCATGACTTCCATTAAATGTTCAAAGTTATTATTAGTCATTTCCTGGTTATATTTCTTCTCTGCCTCTTTCCTAGCCTTAGCTGCCTGGGTACATTCAGAATCCCACCAGGGGGGTGACCGAATGCCTCGAGAATGATTTTTCACTGGAAAAACTGAGTCTGCTGAATCTATTATTAGTTTAACTAAGGAATTAGAACAGGTTTCCTCATTTGAACCATCAATAGATGGTAGATTATTTAAGTTTTTGTCAACATTCTCAGTGAACATGTTCCAATTACTAGTGTCTGAATATTTATACTTTCTAGTGCTTTTAAATGTATTGTTTAATGATTCCTGACTGATTGTAGGTAAACTGATGATAATTGGGTAGTGATCACTGCCATGAGTTGAAGATAGTCTGTGCCAGGATAATTTGGATGCTAAGTTTGGAGTGGAAATAGCCAAATCTATAACACTTTTGCCTTCAGTAGGACTTGTCCGTCGAGTGGCTACACCAGTGTTAAGTATGCAAAGATTTTGCTCGTCCAAAATATCTAAGAGTAGCCTACCATATGAATAAGTTCGGGAACTACCCCAAGCAACATGCTGTGCATTGAAGTCACCAACAATAAGAAACGGTTTAGAAATCACTAATAGAATATTATGTAGTTCTTGAAAAATAGAAGCAGAAGGATCAGGTATATAAATGGATAGTATACATATATTATTTACAATAATAGCTATCAAAGAAAAAGTATCACTGTGGGAAGGAAGAGGAAATGGAGTGTAAGAGATAGAATTGTGAATGAGTAGGGCGTTTCCAGCATACCTATCTTGTCTGTCGACACGGAGACAAGAGTACCCATTCACTTTGAATGTGGAACCTGGTTCAAGCCAGGTCTCACATAAAGCAATAAGTGCTGGATTATGTTTATTTATTAAATAAGTTAGCTCATTTCTTTTATTGCGTACACTGTGACAGTTCCACTGTAGAATGCTGTTCATTGGATTTTGATCCATGATTAGCAAAGGAGTTAGTTATAGATTCAATTATTGTGGCAGCGTGGTCCGGTTTTATAAGATTGGATTGACAGAGAGAGTTGATAAGATTAGTTATAATTTGAATAACATTAAGAGGATCACTTTCATTGTTGCTTGATGACTTCAAAGCACAGCCATTAGCGGGTGCAGGCATATCATAATCCCTAATTAGTGCCTGGTGTGCAGCATGATTATATTGATGAGTATAAGAGGGTTTGTAAGAAGATCTGGGTTTTAATGTTACTGTTTTTTTATAGGAAGTAGAAGGACTAAGAACTGTACGGTTAGCATTGGAAATAATATTGTGTTCATATCTAGGGACTGCCTTAGCGTTGAGAACATCTACATAAGACCTATGGACAGGTGGATGTAATTTAGTGGCCTCTAAATACGATATACAGCTATTTGCCATTGTTTGTTTAATAGCTTTTTGTCTAGACAATTCTGGACAAGATTTGCTTGTTGCGAAATGCAGACCAGAGCAAAGGCAACAAGATGCACTTTCCTCTTCAGTTCTGCAATTTAGCCCATCATGATCTTGGCCACATTTATAACAGCGAGGCTTAGACCTGCACTGTGTTTTAGTATGGCCGAACCGGCAGCAGCTGTAACATTGTATTGTTGGGAAGGTGTACAGTTCAACAGGTATAGCATTGTAGCAAATGTAAATTCTCTTTGGTAAAGCTTGTCCATCAAATGTCAACACAACAGACTGAGAAGGCTTCCATGTAGGAGTATTATCAACAATAACTTTGTAATTTAACCGTCTAGCTTTCAGTATCTTACCACAACCTATAGGCAAATTGACATTTTCCAAAATTTCATCTATTGACCAATCCGATGGTATACCTTTCACTATTCCTATACGAGTAACATTAAAAGATGGTATGAAGGCTTTGAATTTATGTTCGGTTAAGAAAGGGTGTTTTAAAAAGTTATTAGCATCACTATGAGTCGAGAAAGAGAGGGACATTCGGTTGCGTCCAACTCTTTTTATGCTACCATTAATAATATTATTAAAATTGTATTTTTTAACAAACCTCCCAAATGCCATGGGATGCAATGTATAGCCATCATTATTATCTACAACTTTTTGAACATGGACTATATAAGGACTGCTGTCTGATGGTTCATACTCTGTGCGGCCAACAAAAATAGGGTGTGGTTGAGGCTGATCGACTGTCATAGGGGCAGATGTGGATGTGGTTGCGACCGGGGAGACAACAACGCCTGCTTGAGCAGGAGCTGCTATCATTGACTGTTCATGATTGTTAGCATTCTTACTTGATTTTTCTTGAATAGTATCACTATCAGAGTTGCAATTGCAAATAAATTCATGCTTAGCTTCCAAATCTTTGGCTTTACAGAATTTTCGTTTGCGTTTGTTACAAGTTTTGCAATTTTTTTTATGCGGTTTAGCGCGTTTAAGCGATTTGGTGGTGGATTCTGAGACAGCCAACATGCCCCGCCTGAAGTACGATGATCCATCAGATTCCATCCCGGATTCATTCGTGGATGAAACCGTGACATTATATGCTACTGCGGGAGGACTATGGCCAGAGCCAGGGTCCTCCACTTTGCCGCCGCCGCCGGGGTCCGGCGGCCTCATCGTATTTACAACTATATACTTAAAAAAAACTTACCTACTCGTCGATATATACAAACTACACTAAAAATATATACAAATAAACCTTCCTGACCACTTTTAACTCAATTAATTAATTTTAAAAATTTTAGCTTTGAAGATCCCGCCTTTTCGCTCCGAATGCTTCCCGCCTTTTCCGACATGTTGTTAACTCGTTCCCGCCAAAACCTCTCGAAATTATACTTAGACATATTTTATTGACACGTTATTTTTTTTTAAATTATTCCGAGGAATCAAATTTTTTTCTTTTTTAGTTAGAAACAAAAAGCAGGTTCTTGCTAATAATTTTCAATGGGTTTTATCTAAAAGTAGGAAATGAAGTTCTCCCATCAACTTAATCTCCTCCATAATAATTTTCACTAATCCACAAGCAATTAGATTTTATCTGGTTCTCGGTTGAAGTCGCCTTTGGTCGTAAAACACTTGTGGTTGGCCAACTTCCCGGTTAGGAGTTATAGAGCAGCGGCCCACACACGAAGCTTTATGTAAAAGCTTTAAAAGTTTAGTTGAGAATAGCTAGTACCTCTGTCCTAAGTGTAGGTAGGCATTCGTTTACGAAATATCCCTATAAATTTCATGTAGGTTGCAACTATTTTTATGTTAATTGTGAGTTGAAGTCTACCTATTATGTGCCTAATATCGACTCTTCGATGTATCGACTTGATACCGACTTAATTAGCCATTCTCGTTAGTTGGTTGCCGCCAAAACCCACAATATATGGGCTGTATATATTTTCTTAGTCCATGGCTGTATACATAAATTTTATTGTTCACAGAAAAAGTTAATAAAAAAAGTGACAAAATAAACGCCAATGTCAATGCTATTTTGACAACGTCACTGTCAGAACACTGACAAGACAACGTTAATGTCAAAATTATCATGAAAATTCAATTTGTTTGTGATATAGGATCGGCAAAACGTGTAGAAAAGCGAAAATTATGCGAAATACGATAGTTAGAACCAATTAACACATTTTTAAAGACGAACAAAATCATTTTCTTTACCTATAAATACAATGTCTGTAGATTAACAGAGCACAAGAGTGAAATAAGCGTCAGTGAAATTAGTGTTTACAAAAACCTAATCTCACCTCTTATTAGATCTAATTAAACCTGTTATAAAAAACATTACTTGTATGGAAACCACAGTGCGATGAGTTAATACGATCCGTGTTCTAATGATTCACACATAAGTGCTTCCTTAACTGTATTTGTACAATAGTGACTTGTAATTTGCCATTTGTGAAGACAGTGTCTGTTCGTGCTTCGTTCTAAATTTTTTTGAGAAGCCATGGATAAAATAAAGCTGATTTGGTCCAAAACCAATCGTTGGCATAGAGGTAAGAAAACAATCAACTTCTATTAGAGAAAGTTGAGAAGTTCTTATCTTATCAAGTATTCTACTTTATCCTATCCTATAGGATAACACAAACTTTCACATTTATAAATGTGAAAGTTTGTGTTAGCATTTTTGTTAGTCCTTCACACAAAAACTACTGGACCGATTGCGTTGAAACTCGGTAAGTGGATAGCTGGAAACCTGGATTCACACATAGGCTACAATTTATCCCAATATTCCCAGGGGATTAGAACTTACGTAGGTGTAACCGCGGAGCGCATCTTGTTATGTAATAAAACGAAAATAAACCGTTCTAAAATACTTAATTATATTTCAGTAATCTTCATATTTGTAATATTAGAGTCCAACATACTGCCCCGTAATCAACTCGGATTTACATGCAACAATCCAGCATTGTCGTATCCGTATACAGGAGATACAATTTCATGGAAGCATTTGTTCAGTACTATCTGGCTACTGCCAATTGCTATTGTAAGTATAACATTGGGTACTATTGAGTACATGTGCACTTAATAAATTCAGTTAACTTCCAACTAATGACTTCTAACAAAAGAACCAAGTTCCTTCTAACTTTATCTAGCTACTTGTACTTGTGTGCGGACTGTTTTCCCCAAAACCAAGAGAATGGAATCAGTGGCCTGGCAATGCAGGTTTGGGGTACAACAGATATCTTCTAAAAAACCATGCTACATCTTACACCGCATCTGCTATCAGGCAGGTCTGATAGTGGTCAAACCTTTTATAATTTGATGACCCAGTTGGTACAATGGTCACCATGCCGGACTGTCAAACACAGGGTTGCGGGTTCGATTCCCGCCTCAGACAAATATTCATGCTTAGATATTTGTCTGTGGTCTGGTGGTTGGCAAAAAAAGAAAAGTATATAAGTAGTATATCCCTTGTCTAGCACCCATAACACAAGTCTAGTTACTTAGCTTGGGGCTAGATGGCGATGTGAGAAATGTCCTGCAAAATTCAAAAAAAAAAATATTTGAGTCCTTTTGGCATAAGGAGCAGGTGCTGGGCAAATCTACTCCAGATTGCCCGGCCTGCAATGGCCTTTAAATGGTCAAACCTGCGGTATGGTGCTTGTTTTTGGTAAAAATACCTATACTTGTTTTGTTACTAACCTTATTTTAGAATTTAGAAATTATATTATGAAAGTAAATTCTCTTTAAATAATAATAATAAAGATTGCAGGACATTCCACACATAAGTACATAAGTTGTATATCCATTGTCTAGCACCCATAACACAAGTCTAGTTACTACTTATATACTTTTCTTTTTTTGCCAACCACCAGACCACAGACAAATATCTAAACATGAATATTTGTCTGAGGCGGGAATCGAACCCGCAACCCTGTGTTTGACAGTCCAGCAAGGTGACCATTGTGCCAACTGGGTCACCAAACATGAATTAACATTATCATAATTTTGATAAATTATCAAACATATTTATCTTTACTTTGATAAAGTATCAAAATAATAGTCTTTACTGTAGAAATACACCGTAACCTTTGCTTTTAGGGTGCAAATAGGAGGCAAAAGCAAAATAAATAAATAAAAATATTTTGTAAGAATATAATATTCTTTATACTAAAAAGTTTATTAAATAAATAAATATCACAGGACACAGCTCATTCAAGCTAAGCAACTAGGCTTGTGTTATGGTGGTCAGACAACGGATATATTACTTACGTGTATACATACTTTTGTTTTGTAAAAACATACAAAAACTCAGTCCAGGATCAAATATCTGGAAGTAGGTACCTAATTAAATATTTGTTGAAGGCTAAAATCGAACCCGCAACTATAGCAGGCGGGTGTTCGCCTAGCGCCGGTACACTACGACAATTTTCAATGTATTTATTGACACTTTATGTTATCGGTGACATGCAATTTGCATTTGGCATATGCACTTGTAATATTGACCTTTGTGAGCGTGATCACATGAAAAAAAAACCCCATGAGTTTCTTGTGCCTTCTTCTTATTGGTGGGCGCGTTCTGAAGGCACACATCCTAACATAGTTTTTAAGACTTTCACTAATATGTTATCTGTGTACAAATTTGACGACCTAGTTTGCACAATGGTTACCATGCCGGACTGCCAAACTCAGGGTTGCCGATGCCCGCCTCAGACAAGTATTTATGCTTAGATATTTGTCTGGGGTCTGGTTGTTTCTATGTATTATAAGTATATATTTAGAAAAAAATATTATAAGTAGTATATCCTTTGTCTAGCACCCATAACACAAGTCTAGTAACTTAGCTTGGTGCTAGATAGCGACGTGTGGAATGTCCTGTAATTTATTTATTGAAATGTATGAAGCATCCAAATGAATAATTTTTTTTGGCTTTGACTTTGACACCTTAAAAATTAAATTAATGATGAATTTGCAAATTCATCGTTATTCTGTATAATGTGTCTTAAGCCTTTTTATCTTTTGCCTCGTATTTCATGATTCATTATGTACGGTTTTCCGCAACTAGACTTCTTTAGGTTCTTTTTTGCGTGAGGATGGGGTAGGCTTACCCAACACCTTGCTTTTAGCATTAGTGCAAGACCGGCCGGATTTGAACCCATCTTCGGAATAGGAAGACTTTCTGCCACTAGGTCAACACCGCTCTTAACAGTTAATTTAATTCACTAGTCGCACCCTACGTTTTCACACGCCTAAGACCCGATCCCGTGAGAATACGGAAAAACTTGCTCGTACCTGAGAAAATCGGTGGTGACGCACGAACAGACAGACGGACAAGAGAGTGATCTTGGGTTCCTTTTCTTACCGTTTTTAGGGTTGCGTACCTCGCAACCCTAAAAACAGAATCTTTTATTACACTCCCAAGGTAAGTTATATGGTCGAAGCTCCCAAGATTTGTAAATCTTATTTTGGAGATAAATGGAAACATTCGTTTTGCAACAATAAAATGTAAATTGCAGTGCCATCTGGTGAGTAATCACTATAACAACTATTTACGAACCTTTTGGCTTCGCCGTAGTCGGGTAAAAATCTTATCTAAATCGGTTCAGCTGTTTTGGAGATAAATGATAATTTGAGTGCACAAACATATATCCTCTTACCATTAATGCATATAGAAAACTAACCAAAAAGCGTTTATCTATACTAATATTATAAAGCTGAAGAGTTTGTTTGTTTGAACGCGCTAATCCCAGGAAGGTTCGAATTGTAAAATTCTTTTTGTGTTAGATATCTAGTTAATGTATCGAGGAAAGCTACTTTTTGTTTTGATATTCCTACGGGATCGGGTCTTACGCGGGTTTTTTTATAAATAAAGGTTCTTATACCTAACCAAATAATTCAATTTACATAGTTAATAGGTACCTAATTTTGCTTAAAAATAAGTTTATTAATAAGTTTAATATATTGCGTCATTATTCATTTTATCTTAAGGTTTTATCAGCTTTTTTCACCAGCTGATAAATAGATATTAATATCATGATTTATTATCTAAGTAGAAACAGTTGGTAACAAAACTGGAGATTTCATAAATGGCTATTATTGGAATGTTTACAATTCAACTTTTAAATACAGGACAGGTCAATGGTTACCAAAAAACTAGTGATGCAGTTTTATTTTTTGTCAAAATGGGGCACGCGACTGCTTTCAGCATTTTTCATTATCTACACTAATATTATAATAAAGAAGATAGATTTTTATGTGTTTTTGTTTGTAACGAATAGGCTCCGAAACTACTCGACCGATTTTGATGAAACATGATGGTATGAAAATACATTGATTCAATAGTAAATAATATTTTTTCTCTGTTATGTCTCAAATATGGTTTAGAATATGGTCATAAAGGCCCATTTGACCATGAGAAATAGCCCTCAACCGCTTCTATAAGGAATTACCAATAACCCTGGAAATACGCCATAAATTAATAACCTCCATCTTTTTAAAAGTCGGTTAACCTGTGATTTTTTTTTAAAGTATTACCTGTGTCATCTAGGAATCAAATTTTCCATAAATAACAACATCTTTAGTATTCTATCCATTGTCTGGTCACCATAACACAAGCCTATTCGCTTAGGTTAGGGCTAGATGAACCTGTGTAAAATTTCCTGCATTTTTATACATTCTATATTTTCAGGATTCCGTACCCAAAGGGTAAAAACGGGAACCATTTACTAAGAATCCGCGTCTGTCCGTCTGTCTCTCACCAGGCTGTATCTCATGAACCGTGATAGCTAGACAGTTGAAATTTTCACAGATTATGTATTTCTGTTGCCGCTATAACAACAAATACTAAAATAATAATAAAAAGTAGGGCACCCATACAAAATGGTACGAAACCCTTCAAGCACGAATCCGACTCGCACTTGACCGGTTTAAAGATTGTCTATTTTTAATGTCATTTTCAGTTGTTAATCGCAGAAAGGACATACCATCGAGATAAAACGACAAAACCCAATCGACAAGCGTTAAAGTGGTACAAGGAATACATTTTCGGTCTCTTGGTGAACCTGACCGTGGTACAGGGTCTGAAGCGGGCGGTCGGGGCGCCGCGGCCTCACTTCTTCGATACTTGTAGCCCTAATGAGGCTCTCACTTGTCAAGGGTAAGTGATGCACTTATAGTACCAGAAACCTTTTTAAAGTAACTAGAAAGCCTTTAATTATGGTAAGAGAAACTTGGTATTAGAAACTTTTTATAGTATGTATACTAAAAATCGTTATTCTAATAGATTTTTTATTAGTAATAGATACCTTCTTATAGGAACTAGAAACCCTTTAATAGTACTAGAACCTTTTTATAGTATGTATACCTACTAGAAATTGTTATAGTTAAGTTTTTTTTAATAGGTACCTTCTTATAGTAACTAGAAACCTTTTTATAGTAACTAGAAACCTTTTTATAGTACTAGAAACTCTTTTTATAGTAGGTATACTAGAAATAATTATGTATGTATACCTACTAGAAATTGTTATAGTTAATAGTTTTTTTTTAATAGGTACCTTCTTATAGTAACTAGAAACCTTTGTATAGTAACTAGAAACTTTTTATAGTACTAGAAACTCTTTTTATAGTAGGGGTACTAGAAATAATTATAGTTAAAGACTTATTTCTAAAAATCGTCACTTTAATAGAAATCTTGTTATAGCACTAGATCAATATAGTAATAGACAAAAATCATATTAAAGTAATAAAGAGCGGGCTAACAGCTAAGCAAAGCTTCTTCTTTTCGTATAGTGGTGTGGCGTATAGAGGTATCAACCGGGACCAAAGGCTTAACGTGCCTTCCAAAGCACGGAGGGGCTCACGAAAACACATTTTTGCCTCACTACTAACTGGCCACCCATCGAAGTAATGATCACGCCAGGCGTCGCTTAACCCGCACGACCGCAAACGAACAGCGAGCGTCGCTGAATCCTTTTTAGAGTAATAGAAAAATGTTAATATTAGTTTATAAAATTTTAACAAAAAACTATTTTTTTTTAAATCAAGCTCATAACTTGAAATGTATTTTTTATTTCAGGTCAGAATACATTAGCAGATATACTTGTACAAAGAGTCAGTGGTTAACCCAGTCGGACAAGAGCTTCCCTTCGGGGCACACGTCGCTGGCTTTACACGCTGGATTCTTTCTCATTGTAAGTTTTTAATCCCCGACGCAAAAAACGACGGGGTGTTATAAGTTTGACGTGTTTGTGTGTGTGTGTCTGTGGCATCGTAGCTCCCGAACGGATTAACCGATTTTAATTTAGTTTCTTTTATTTGAAACGTAAATCAGTCGGGACTGTTCTTAACTGTGTTTAATCTAAATCGAAATTAGCTGTCTAAAAATTATGAGGTTTAAGGATAGTCCGAGATGTGGATAAACCTTAGATTTAGACACAGATTTACTTGTGAACTATAGTCTAAACACTATCCTTATGAGATCTATAGGGAAATTGTTTAGACTATAGGTCCCTATATAATAATCCATAGGGATAGTGTTTAGACTATAGTTCAAATCTGTGTCGAAATCTAAGGTTTAAATCCACATCTCGGACTATCCTTAAACCTCGTTTTGGAATAAGGGGGGATGGGGTGTACAAGTCGGGGGTTTTTAAATTATAAATTTAAGTTTTTTTACCTCGACTTTCATTCCGAAGGTCGTTGGTTCGAATTTAAGAGCGGGCCGTGCATCAATTGATATCTCTTAACATGCGCTAATTGCTGTTACGGTGAAGGAAAACCTCATTATGAAACTAGTTGGCTCAAGACATATTGGGGAGTTCTTTCCTCTGGACACGGTCGACTAAGCTAAGAGGCTACTTCATCCTCAAGCAAAAAACGGCCAGAAATACAGAGTGTTTAATTTGAAAGGGTCAGAAAGGGCTGGCTATAGAACCGCAGTAGCTACCGTAAAGATGCTTCCGGTCCATAAGAATTTAATCCCAAAATATCTAGCTAATCAATAGGATTGAATATGTGAAATGGCGGGCAAAGCCGTGAACAAAAACAAATAATGGAACACAGTGAAATTACTTTAAAATCCTATAACTTGTTACAGTATTATCTTCACCGGAGAGCAAACAGAACACACCCAGTGCTAATAACACAAATATTATTGCTATTAGTCTCAATCTACTGCGGTGTCTCACGAATGTTGGACCATAGGCATCACTGGTGGGACGTGACGGCTGGGGCCATTATAGGAGTACCTATATTAGTTTATACTGTAAGTATCAATAATAAACAACTTTTGTTCCTAAACGGTGGGTAATCCAGAACTTTTGGTCCAAGAGGGTCACAAAAGCAGAACTTTGAGTCCAAGAGGGACGAAAAACCAAAACTTTTGGTCTAAGTAGGAAGGTAAATAGAAACTTTTTGTCTAACGGGGAAGGTAAGCAGGAACTTTTGGTAAAAGAGGGTAAAAGTAAGGAATTTTAGTTCAAGGGTCGAGGCAAACAGGAACTTTTGATTTAACAGGGAAGTAACGAAACGGGAAAAGTAAACTTTGGTCCTAAAGTGGGAGCAATTCATCGAGTTTAGACCAAGGGAAACTTCGGAAGTTTCGGTTCAATGGTGGAGAGTCCACTTCTACTTTTGACTCTAAGGGAAGAGGAAAAATAAGCAAATGTAATCGTATGGTATTCTCAGAGGGTTTGGCTATCCAGAGGGGAAATGCTGCTAGAATTCTGGGAATAATGCCGCAAACTAAAATAATTCAGAGTTTATTAAAAAATCAGAGTTTATAAAAAAAAAGTTTCCGTACCAAAAGGGTAAAAAGGAGGGACCCTATTACTAAGACTTAACTGTCCGTCCATTTTTTTGTCTGTCACCACACCAGGCTGTATTTCATGAACCGTGATAGCTAGAGAGTTAAAATTTTCACAGATTATGTATTTCTCTTGCCGCTATAACAACAAAAACTATAAAACAAAAAAACATTATTTGGGCTCCCATACAACATAGTACGAAATAATTCGTGCGCGAGTCCGACTCGCGCTTGGGCGGTTTTATTAATAATTATAATAAATATAGCAGGACATTCTACACATCGCCATCTAACCCCAAGCTAAGTAACTACACTTGTGTTATGGGTGCTAGACAACGAATATACTACTTACATACTTTTCTTTTGGAAATATATTCTTATAATATATAGAAACAACCAGACCACAGACAAATATCTAAGCATAAATACTTGTCTGGGGCGGGAATCGAACCCGCAACCCAGTGTTGTAACCCTGGGTTTTGTAACTATCGTATGGTTATAATAATTTTCTATATATTGTTTCAGTTTTACCTCTGTGAAAACTTCGAATGTAATGAAGATGCATCGAAACCCGATGAAAATGAACATATTATAAGAAATGACCAAGTGTTAGAAACTAAAGCTTCTTAGTATATAAACTAAGGGATACCTACAGTAAAATAAGTTATAAATGTTCATATACATTCCATATTTTGTACCACAATAGTACATTACGATATAAGTGTGGTAAATTGATCTTTGCATAGAGGCGGTTTATGACGCGCGAGCGGAACGCGAGCGTGTTAGAAGCCGAACGCAAAGATCAATTCCACACGCGTATCGTACGACGTTTTTTATCACAGTTGCGAATAAAATAACATACTTGTTAAAAATAGTAAAAAGTTAACAATATATTTGTGATGTTATGTTTACTATTTTTTTAGTCAATATTTTTTTGTTAATTATACTCCCGAAAGGGCAGGCAAAAGACTTTTAACCCATATAGCCTCGTTTGACACACAATATTTTTTTGGGATTTTTCGATTTATTTTTGCGTCGGGGATTAAAAACAGAAAACAATGGTACGGAAAAAAAATATATTTGAGTAACCTAAAAACAAACAAAACTCAATTTTTAATCATTTTCTAAGACGTTATCACGTAAAATTGTCGTTTGTAAACCAACCTATGCCATTTCTGCTGGAGTAAAAACTCTTTGTTGGATAAATTAAGATAAATTAAGAATGTTTCACCTACCTAACATGTAATTAGCAGTAAGATACGTATTTAACTTAT
The DNA here is from genome assembly GCA_951213275.1 of Idaea straminata. NCBI lineage: Eukaryota > Metazoa > Arthropoda > Insecta > Lepidoptera > Geometridae > Idaea > Idaea straminata. Next base: position 11,204,062 of record OX577863.1, on the reverse strand, counting down.
CAGGATAACTTTTTACACACTAGTGGCATCAAGGTAATGTAAAACGCACGCGTGCGTAATACGTTGGATTATTATCCTAAAACCGGTTGAATAAGATCCACTTTATGAGCAACTGTTATAAAAAAAATTATACGTAATGTAAGTATTTAAGTAATTTACCCGACTTCAAAAAAAGGAGTCATTTGTATGAAAAATATATTTTCACACTAAAAATATGAGACGCCCTGTGTGGCGCAGGAGGTTTTAGGTTCGATTCCCGCTTTAAACAAATATTTATGCACAGATATTTGTTTCTGGTGGAGGTGTTTCTCTATGTATAAGTATAATTTACGTAAAAAAAAGTATGTAATTCAATCAGTTGTCTGACCATAACACAAGCCTAGCTTGGCTTAGCTTGGCACTAGATGGCATTGTGTGAAATGTCCTTATTTATTTATTTATTACTTACTGTTACCTAGCTAGTCATATTTTTTATTCCATTTATACTAATTTTTACGTAAAAGACAACTTTTGAAGACTGTCAAATGACCTCAAGATTGTATTATTTTAGAAATAAATACACTAACCGCCAGAAAACACGACACACCCTTTTATATTGTAAATTCGATATATTTTAAGAGGAAAGGGTACCGTGGGCTCTCTCCATACAAACGTAGTCGACTGATTTCTCCCTGGATAATGACACTAGAGCAAATATTTTTATTGAATAAAACTTATAACTGCCATGACCATGCCCCTATGTATTGTTTTCATTTTTTTTATCTTATCTATAAGAATTAGTAAATGAAAAAAAAACAGGTACATAGTCATGGCAGTTGTAGGTTTTATGGCACAAAAATATTTGTGCTAGTGTCATTATCCAGGGAGGCAACAGTCGACTACGTTTGTATGGCGAGAGCGCCGGTACCCTTTCACCTTAAGGTTACTAACTTTTAAGTTTACAAAGCAGGTTGCAAGAAATAAGTTGTACAATAGATTGATAAATAACTATATACAGGGTTATTGGTAATTATACTAGCAAGCCGTTGAGGGCTTCTTTTGTGCACCTTAACAAACAACTTTTGTTCTACGACTTTGGGGATTTGATATGTTTTTTGAAAATTTTGAGGTTAGGTTTACCTGTAAATCAACTGTTCCATACACGGAGAGGTGATTTACCTTAAAATTTTACTTATTTTTTAAGTTTTATCTACTGTCCTTAGTTTGAATGACCTTTGTTATAAAAAACCAGCTGTTTTTTCGAATTTACATAACCTCAAAATTTTTATTTATTTTTTTCGTTTTTCCAAAAGTCGTAGCACGAAAGTTTTATAGTAAACACTATAAAAGGGTGTGTTGACTTTAATTGTACAACACACAGAAACATTTAAACGTAAAAAAAGAATATTGTTGTTTAAGAATTAAAGATACGTACATATAATAAAGATACTTACATAAAATAAAAACTTGCGAAAGTTTGTTAGTTTTTGATGATTTTTCTATTTGTTTTTACGCCTTCATACGCGGTTAAAATCGCGGGATGTATTTTTTATAATTATGTATATTTAATGTACTTTAAATTGTAAAAGTACCTACACAATAAAAATGTTTAATATAACTCATATTAAGTTTATTATTTTCGCCAATGTTAAAAAATTTAATAAAAATGATCCTGAATCAAGATTGTACTGCATAAAAAGTTTTGGTTGTTTTTTTTTTAATATCTGTACCATAGACAAAATAATAACTTTGCTATTATGATTTTACGAAAATACCATGAGATGACAAGAAATTTTCATTATCTTCTCGAATAGTGGTGTGGCTCACCTATTGTTAAGAGTTTCCAAATCGCCTTATGGCCTCTAACTTGACCTAACGATTGCTACTAGAGGTAGCAACCGGGACCAATGGCTTACCGTGCCTCACGAAAACACATTTTTGCCACACTACTAATTGATCAGCCATCGAAGTAATGACCGCGCCAGGCGTCGCTTAACCCGCACGACTGTAAACGATCAGTGAGCGTCGCTTAGCTGTGAGCCTCCCCATTATAATGTTATTAAAGTTACATAAACCGAAATCTAGAAAAATATCTAAGTAAAACTTATAAATTGGGTAAGTATACTAATTTGATTAAAAACAACCATTTTTTTTGCAAAATATGCGACATTTGGCGTGATCCAGGGTCTTAACAGAAAATAAAACGTAAAATATTATTCGACGCTGAAATATGCACAAATCTGAAAAAAAAACCAAAGCAACAAATTATAATTCAAACTTAAAGACCCTAAATTAAAGGTTACTTGACTATTTAAACAGTAATTATGTTGGATAATTATTTCTCCGATTCAAAGCTCAATGCTTGTATTAACGTATAAAATATTAATGAACACTTTCGCAAACAAAACTTGGTTAGTTCACTTAGTTCTAATATAGGTTAATAGAAAAGTTTGTCTTTACGTTTGTTGTTTTATAACGCTGCTGAACCTACTGAAGTTAATAACAGCTAATAACTAACAATTTAATAACTTAACAAGTAATGACTTTAGCAATTACTTTAATAGTTAAAATGTTACAACAGTTTTAAAGCTTAATTATACCTACCATCATATTTTGTAAATAAGAATCATCAAAATCGGTTTGGCCTCTAGAACGCCACTTAAAAAAAACATACATATCTCATATCTACATAGACCGATGAACACATTACCCCTTTTGCGTCGTAGTCGGTTAAAAAATAACATCTTATTTTTTATTCCATACTTTTTCAAGAGTTGCGCGAATGACACCGTGGGTCGCAACTAGTCTCTAATATTTATTATTTTTAATAATCGCGTTTGTTTCATAGTATTTATTCAATGACTTGTGATTACATAAGCTAAGCATAAAGCATAAGCATAAACGCTTATGAAAATATAGTTTAATTTGATGAATTAAAAGGTTTGACCTTTGAAGGATTTCATAGTTTCAAAGAAGGCGTATGAATCTGTCGTTTAAGTGATTTTCTTAATAAAAATTTAATTTTCTTAAATCAAATTCGTTAATTTTTTCAAAGTTATTCACTAAAATTTCATAGTTTGTGTATTAAGATGAATATTTTCCTTATATTATTAGTTTTCACTAAATTATCAAGTAGTTTGTGTTCCACAAGGGACGATTTTAGGACCAACTTTATTTCAAATTTTATTGCTAATGAAAACAAACCTACATCTTTGATTTTGTATAATTTATGTTGGAGTAAAGGCAAGTATTCTTTTATATATTTTGTGCAATTAAGTAATATTTTTATGAATTTACTTAACAGAACCACGCTGCAAATAGGAAAGAAAATGTTCGATATAAATCCGTGGTGATTAAATAAAAAATATTTAGTGAATTCAAAATATGCCGCTGCTTTTTTATGATTCTGATTTATTTTGCCTGTATTTATTAAAATATTCTTTTATTTTAGATGAGATATTGTACCTAGCACATGGGTTAATAAAATCTGGGATACCAATTTCGGCGTCATACACTGAGAAGTCTAAACATTTTAAGCTTGCCGTCATGTTCTTACTTGATTTGGATTGTCCTGATGCAGAAGATACTTTGGAAATGGTAAGAATTGTCATTGAACTAGTTAAATAAGTAAAGCAAGGGTATCGGTCTTCTTGTTTATTTCAAATAGAGCAGATACTCGACGTTACTTGAGGTTAGCCAATGTTTCATCTTCGAACCTTCAGCTCATGTGTCTGTGGAAATCACCACAACTTTACTTTATTCAGCAGAACTATAATCCTTTGTGGATCTTGGTCTGTTCTACGATTTCTTCAACCCGTTCGATAACTTACTATCTTCTTTCAAGATATACCATAGGTCTTCCTCCATAGTCCTTCCAGCTCTTCCTTGATCGTCCCCTTGGACGGTTTTGATCGGGAGTCCAATAATTTGAGACGGTCTTTACTGGTCTTTACTACTACCTTCGCATTGAAATCCAGGGTTCCTCTCAGTAGGATGATACTGCTATAGAGATTTTGAATTTAAATTTAAAAAAGAATTTAAAAAATCTTCTTTTATTGACAGGCAATATCACGAAAGTTGATTAGTGGCCAATTCCGTTGGCTGATCATAACTAATTCATCTGAAAGTCTTCAAAGTGAAGTAGTCTCTGGGCTACCAGTTCTACCAAATTCTGATGTAGTTTTAGCTGTAAGGACTGGAAACTTCTTTGTAATTGATGAACGTGAGTAACTTTCTTGACACATCGCCAGAAATCTAACTAATTAGCTTGTATTAGGTAGGTATTACACCAATAGATACTGTTATTAATAAGAATAAAAGTCTGAAAACGAATAATAGTTTGGAAAATAAAAAAAGTTATTTTTGGGTAAGTTTTTTTGCCCAGAAATATTGTAATGTGTCTACTCTATATTCATTTTTTTCTTTCTTATTTTCTTTGCTTGCTTTTTAGTTCACAGACCATTCCTCGAACACCCCATCATCGTGACCCCGCGTGGTTTTTTCAACGGCACATTGACCGACATCAGACAGAGACGCGAACTGTTCAGACGTCGTATGGACCTCATGGGCCAACCTCTTACAATGAGCAACGTCATCCAGGATAGCAATGATACACAATATCATTTACCAATGGAGGATGGCTTGTAAGTAACACTCTCAAACTTTGTGTTGTTTTCAACGCATCTGTGACCAATATTAGACAAACATTGCTGTAAGCTGCTTAATGTGTATTCTCAGTAACTTTTTGTTAAGCAACATTATGCAATACGGTAACATTTAATTTTGTGAACACTACTTGCAAAACTTTGAATGTTGATAATCCTTTTCATCCCAAATAACATTCGGATAAAATACGCTTATTTTATGCTGCTATTCAGTTAACATTAGGAAACATTCTATAGTATGAAATCGGTCATATATTAATTTTACGAAGTCGCAGCAAAAAGCTACAACTATTGCTATTTTTGATGAAGCAAAACCTTTGAGGAGGCCCACGGCTCCTTAGATCTTATTTTTATCTCTTTTGAATTCTCTATTATACATTTTTTCGTTTTTATTTTATACTTTTGTGTTTTTATGTCAGTGTTTTTAAGTTTGTTACTATTTTCTGATTGTCTTGTGTCGTGCGTTTGTCCAAATAAATGTTTCCTTTCTCTCTATAGGTAGCTACCTACTTAGTTTATTGTTTTCAGAGAATACCAAAACGACGCAGTGGCTAAGATATCATGGACGTGCGCCAAGTTAGGTATGCTGATGGTGAACGCAACTCCAAGATATACCTTCGCATATCGATGGGGATATAAACTCGGTGATCGCTGGTCCGGTATGATCGAGGAATTGAACACTGGAAGGGCAGATATGGGTTAGTAGACGAGGAGAAAGTATCAAGTAACTTTTTAGGAATTATTGCCATCACGCGGGAAGGCTTGACGTCAAAGAGTCTTAGTTAGTAGGACGTTGGCATGGAATCTTCCATGTAAAAGAAAATAACGGTAAGTATAGGTACATACATACTCATTTAATTAGATGTTTACCGATCATATTATTTAGCGAACTAGCTAGTGTGAGATTTCGTGGGAATATCGGGATAAAAAGTAGCCTATGTTACTCCTAAAGAATCAATATCCTCATACCGAGTTTCATTTAGTCCAGGAGTTTCGGAGCCTATTCGTTACAAACATAAAAACAAAAAAATATTTCCTTGTTGTAAAATGAATGTACAAAAATTTAATTTTTTTATTGTCCTTTTTGGGTAAAACAATAGGGGCTTCAAAATTTCAAAGAAAACAAAACTTCAGCGAAACAAGAAGATAACTTAATAAATATTTGCAAAAAAATATTCTATTAACTTTCTTCACAATTTCAAACTGAAATTAATGAAAGAAAGAAATAAAACGCTAAATTCGAGAACTCGGGAAAAAAATATTTCTCAAATCATACAAAGCGATTACCTACCTACTGAAAATGTAATCACCTACTCACCCATTAAATCCACCTAAATGACCCCTCATTATGGGGTTCATATTTAAACAATAATTATATGCCTTACGTACCTAATTATTTCTACGATAACTTCCTACCCTATTAATATTAGGTACCTACTTACCTACCTATAGGTAAATTACAAAAGTTTGTCTGTTTGTGAAAACCCTTTGTGGGTCTGGCCGGAAGATAAGCACCGTAGTCAAGCATGCTTGACTGTGGCTCATACTTTAAGTCGACCCATTTGGGACAGCACACAGCCTCTCTTCCTTTTTTATGAGTTTTAATGTTTTTTTTTCTTTTATTTCCTTGTTAAATTAAGTGTCTTTTTCTTCGGTGACTATGTTGTCGGTTGTTTCGTCTCAAATAAACAATTATATTATTTTTCGATCGTCTTTTGCGTCTTTTGTTTGGGTTTAGATTCTAGTAAAAGTGTGAACATTCAAAGCCCCTGAGACTTTCTGCATTAAGAAAGTCTCAGGGGCTTTGAATGTTCTTTGTTGAAACTTACTACTACCTACAGTAGGTAGATACCTAAAGGAGATAAAATTAACAGTATTACCACGGGTATTTTAGTACCATTGTTAGTAACACGGGTAACAAAGAGTAAAAACCACTGAATATATTTATATATTTGGTAGATAGTTACTGGAGTTTTGGAATGATACATCCTTTTATTATTATTTATTTTATTTATTAACTTTTTCACTAGTCATACACCGAAAGTAGGTCTAAAGATGCCTGAAGAGCGTGTAGAAAGAAAAGCTTTCAGCCCTAGGGAAAATCGCTTTCACTGACAGCTGTCATATTGTCAAATTATGGCTTCGCGCGGCTTGTGCAATATGCTTGTAGCCAGTATCAGTATCATTACGCATTAGGAACTTCAAACCAAACCTAACCTTCTTGCTTTAGGTAACACCAAAGAATAACAATTATGGCTTCACACGGCTCATGCATACCGCCAGAGGTAGTATGGAGTCTCTCATTCACTCTCGTTATTATGAAGAATTTTATTTATTATTCGTAATGAAAAGCACAGTGTTTACCTCGGCTAAAAGACTAATTAAGTCCCTCGAACTATTAGCGCCCTCGCTACGCTCGGACGCCAAACTCCGTCTCGGGCCTCAATTAGTGACTTTCACACCTAGGGTAACAATGTACTATTACGTATACCATTATATTCCACAAGAGCCAGATTACGCGAAAGATACCGCGGGTCGCAGTTAGTTTCTTATATTTGATCCTGAAATTGTGTTTATATTTTCAATAAATAAAGAAAAGTAAGTATATTTATTAATAAATTGTGTTGAAATAAGCTTTCATAATCGCTTATAATAATTTTGTTTGATATTTCTCAGTTAAAGGGTTGTATTTAGTCGATTTTATTGTTTCATAGAAAGCATACGAAACTGTGGGTTAAGTAATTTTCTTCACAAAAGCATTTTTTTAAGTAAAATTGATTTTTGTTATTGAATTATTCGCTAAAATAGATGTATAACAGTTTGTTCAATTAAAATGAATATGTTGTTTGTAATACTAATTTTTAGTATAATAACAAGAAGTGTGAGTTCCACAAGGGACGATTTTAGGACCAAATTTATTTCAAATTTTATTGCTAATGAAAACAAACCTACATCTTTGTTTATGTATAATTTGTGTTGGAGAAAGGGTAAGTATTATTTTTTAATGATGTTTCATATATTTAATGATATAAAAAATATTTTATCAAAAACATTTCATTATAAATTAAGAATAAAGTTGGATAGAGTTCCGTGACTTGATTAAGTTCATGCCTAGAATGATTTTATTTTTTAAATATCTTGTTAAACACTCTTACGTTTTAGACGAGATATTATATCTAGCACATGAGCTAGTAAAATTTGGAATACGAATATCATCGTCATTCATTGAGAAGTCTAAACGTTTCAATCATGACGTCATGTTCTTAATTGATGTGGATTGTCCTGATGCGGAAGATACTTTGAAAATGGTAAGGATTTGTATATATAGGTCGTTAAACTGGTTAAAGGAGCACCTATAGATTTCAACATCACCAATACGCATTTAGTAAAACAGCCAACTTTAAACTAATCAAAGGCCTTTCTCAGAGTCAATGGACTTTCCTATTTTTTTCAAAACATCACTGACTTGGTTAGTCACGCTAACAAGAGGAGCATTGTTGTCGAGGTTTGCGTTTGTTATATACTTATTGATCAATTTGGGCCTTTCGGATTTCCTAAGAATGGAACACAACACGACCTTCGCATTAAAAGTAATGGTATCTTTATTAAAGATTTTCCTTATTGACAGGCTGTATCACGAAAGTTGATTCGTGGTAAATTCCGTTGGCTTATCATAACCAATTCCTCCGAATGTCTTCAGAGTGAAGTAGTCTCTGGGCTACCAGTTTTACCAGATTCTGATGTAGTTTTAGCTGTAAGAACTGGAAACTACTTTAAAATTGAAGAACGTGAGTAAATTTGTAAGCTATGCCAATCATGCCATTCAATACCGTTGCTAATAAAAATCAAATACTTGACCCAAATATACAAAATTAATGGGTTTTTGTAGTTCTTTGCGTTTTAATACGTTCTAGTCTTCTTTTTTTATCTTAACGAGGATTTAGTTGTTCAGTTTTTACTTTTGAACTATTTGAAAACATAATCTTTCTTAATATTATGAATCAGGATTATTTCAAATTTTCTACTTTTACATCCTGCTGTTCAGTGCACAGACCATTTCTCGAACACCCCATCATCGTGACCCCGCGTGGTTTTTTCAACGGCACCTTGACCGATGTCAGACAGAGACGCGAACTGTTCAGACGTCGTATGGATCTGATGGGTCATCCTCTTACGATGAGCAATGTCATCCAGGATAGTAATTCGACACAATATCATTTACCACTGGAGAACGGCTTGTAAGTAACACTACCATAATGATGACAAGACAAGACTTGAGCATATTTCTTTATTTATTTATTTCTTAGGAAAACACACAGCTCTTAAAAAATTGTAAGAAATTACAATAAAAACAAAAAGCAAATTAAATGTTTCCATTACTAGGTACAACTACACAAATAGAAAAAATATAAAATTCTCCGTTTTAGATTAACTACATAGTATTTAGTGAAGTCACGTGCTTTTCAGTTTCTTTATCAGCACCTGACGCCATTATACATACGGAACTTCAAGAACCTCCTTGCAAACAAATAATTTTTGTTCGATTTTTTTTCCATTGTTTTTGTGTTGTTTTCAACGCATCCGTGACCAAAGTTAGATCAAGACTTTTTTTAAATCTTTTTTTTGCTCTTCATAATGAAATGGCTCCATCAATGAATTTGTAAAAATGTAAGTCAAGAGATACCTTAATTACGTCAAAGCAGAAAAGCCAGTAGGTATCTTGTTTTCAGAGAATATCAAAACGACGCAGTTGCCAAAATATCGTGGATTTGCGCTAAGTTAGGTATATTAATGGTGAACGCAACTCCAAGATATACCTTCGCATATCGATGGGGATTCAAAATAGGTGATCGCTGGTCTGGTATGATCGAAGAATTGAACACTCGGAGAGCTGATATGGGTTAGTAGTAGAAGAACTATTTGCAGTATTTTTCCTACTGTTTGTGTATCAGCCAGTCTTCATTTGCCCATGACGTCCCACTGCTAGGCACAGGCTTTCTTAACCTTTCCACCATACATCACCCTCCTGTACTACGGATGACCTTTCATGAAAAGGCCCAGCCCATCTGACGGTCACCTTCTGAACCTGCCTCAGGGTGCGTCTGCCGTTTGTAGGATTCCAGCAAGATTTTTGGCAGAAATAACAAACGTATCCTAAGACAGAGGGGTCAATAAGACAGATGGGTCAATTAGTGTAATGATGAAATTATAATGACATAAATAATCGATTTAATTCCATTTTAAATGGACATACCTAGTGTACCTACCTATTTTGCATCAAATTTTGCGTTTTATTTCTTCTTTCATTTCATAGATAAGCTGTTGCTTTTAATTTACTTACATATGAGGTTTGAAGGGAAAGTTAATTTGATGAGAAAGTGGATTACTAAGTCGTTATGTAGGTACAATCAGGCAACAGAAAGACCCACTATAGAGTTCTTAGTGATTTATGATTTAATTTATGTTTAAAATCCTTCAAATCAAGCAGGACCTTAAAGCCTTGCTCGAATTTAAAACATTATTATAATAGCAATTTTAGAACTCTATGATGGAGCTGAAATTATGTTGCTGACTTAAGGGCAGGTGCTAATAAAGCTACCAAAATCGACCTTTTTTTTAAGCAACTCTAAGTAATCAAATACTCTTTTTTTGTTATTTGGATATAAATGGATATTGTAGTTTAATAACCATATTTTTGTTTGTTGTGGTTGAAAACATGATATGAACAACTTCGTTCGATAAAAAAATGTTAGAAAACAGAGAATTATTAGATCGTTTATCGGGTTTTATTCAAAAATAGTTAACGTTTGTTTCTAAAAATGAATCAAATGATAGGTTTTGACTTCTAGGAACTATATTTGTGGATAATAATGCTAAAATGTTTTGCATATCGATCAAATATAACAGTTAGCACGCAGCACGCTACGTTTTTGAGAGCGGGGGCTAAGGTAATGTATGGGCCTACACACGGTACTGGAAGAGCGCCTTAACATTGTAAAGTTATAGCTGATTTATGGCATAGAAGTAATTATTACTTGCATAATAATGTTACTGGCGTAAAAGGCGCTGTAATCACGCTCAGCACGCTGGCACACAAAAAACATTACGTAGATATTCCACTGCGATTGCGTCTCTAAAACAGCCTATTTCTACCAAGCCGTTTTCTGGAAAAGACACACACTTACCCATTCGGGCAACACACGACTTCTCAACACTACTAATTACCTATTTATTATCTATGTATTTACTTTACTATGTAGTTTATATATATATATATATATATATATATCTGACTTTATTTTTTTATTATGTGTATATTATATCGTGTGTTTGTTCGAATTAATTATATTCTTATCCTGATTTTGTTTTTTCCAGGTACAAACTGCATAATAAACGACCCCCGTCGCCTCGACATCGTGACCTATATAGACACCCTTGCCCCCCTACAAGTCCGGTTCATATTCCGTCAACCCCCCCTCACTTACGTATCGAACATCTATTCTCTACCGTTCAGCAGCTATGTGTGGTTGGGAACGGCTGTCTGCTCTGCTGTATCAGCTGTGGCTATATTTGTTGCTAGTAGGTGGGAAGCTGGTTTTGGTAAAGTAAGTCTTCTTTAACACTTTAGCTCCTTTTTAACACTAACCCCTACTTTAACACTCAATTCCCTCTTCTAACACACCGACATTTCTTTTGACATTCTAGCCCCTGTTTCAACATCCTAGCCTCCATTTTCACACACTAAACCTTCTTTTGACATTCTAGCCCCTGTTTTAACATCCTAGCCTCCATTTTCACACACTAAACCTTCTTTTGACACTCTAGCCCCATTTTAACACTATCTTCTTTTGACACACCACACTAACCTTTATAAGATCACTTTCTTGTCCGTCTGTTTTAATACTCTACTCCCCGAGCCCTCCCTCATTCAAAATTATCTATGTTTCAAATATTAAACATACATTCAGGGTGCTACAAAATTGGATGGCAACTTAGGAGATGCAGTGTTTCTGACTATGAGTGCTGTCAGCCAGCAAGGATGTGTCATGGAACCAGTCAGAGCATCGGGTAAGCATTTGGTTTGTACAAAACTTTAATTTTAACAAGTAGCTACCTATTACAAAAAAAGTTATATTAATAAATCCTCAAAAAAAAACTGGACAAAAGCAAAAAGAAACTTAGGTAGCTACTGAGCCGAACAAAGTTACATAAGTACTTACTGAGCCGAACAAAGTTACATAAGTACTTACTGAGCCGAACAAAGTTACATAAGTACTTACTGAGCCGAACAAAGTTACATAAGTACTTACTGAGCCGAACAAAGTTACATAAGTACTTACTGAGCCGAACAAAGTTACATAAGTACTTACTGAGCCGAACAAAGTTACATAAGTACTTACTGAGCCGAACAAAGTTACATAAGTACTTACTGAGCCGAACAAAGTTACATAAGTACTTACTGAGCCGAACAAAGTTACATAAGTACTTACTGAGCCGAACAAAGTTTAGAGGTTAGAGGTAAAGCCTCATTCCGAATCTTCGACAGCAATAATTGAATGATGTAGGAATTTTGAAACATGGATAGGTCCCGTTTTAGGTCAATAATTTTCATAACTATTGATAAGGGTTGAGTGAATTAATTAACTGATTATCGCCCGAATACTGAAAGGCTACTTAATCTTAAGTGGCGTTTAAATTTACGTTAAGTGTATGCTTGCTATTGAAGCCTACACTTAACTATCAATTTAAACGCCGCTTAAGATTAAGTAGCCTTTCAGTATTCGGGCGTATGACTGAGAGTATGGTACACTGTAGAATGTGATTGATAGCATTGGTGATCAACACCATCATCATATTATCAACCACAAGACATCCACTGCAAAACATAGGCCTCCTCCTGTGCGTCCAACGGCTAACATTGTTATTTTTATCCAATTCCAGGCCGTATAATGGTCTGGTTCGTGTTCGTATGTTTAATGGCGTTGCACGCGGCGTATTCCGCCAACATCGTGGCATTACTGCAGGCCCCATCGCGGGCTATCACAACACTGCCACAGTTGGCCGCATCTAAGATCACGCTGGCGGCTAACGATGTTGATTATAATTATTTTGTTTTTAAAGTAAGTAATTATTACTGTGTAGCAACTTAATAATTTATAACACTCTATGCCCCTTTTGACACTCCAACCCCTCTTTTAACACCCGGGCACCCTTGCCCTTTCTTTTAGCACTATAGCCTTTTAACTTTCTAACCCCACCTTTCACACCTCTGCACCCTATTTTGACACTGTAGTCCCCTTTATGATACTCCAACCTCGATTTAACACCCCTGCCCCTTTTTTAAACACTACCAGGTAGCCCCGTTTTGACATTCTAACGCCCGAATACTGAAAGGCTACTTAATCTTAAGCGGCGTTTAAATTGATATTTAAGCGTAGGCTTCAATAGCAAGCATACACTTAACTTAAATTTAAACGCCACTTAAGATTAAGTAGCCTTTCAGTATTCGGGCGTAACCCACATAAATAAAAAAACATAGTAGGATTTAGACCTACGCTGCGTCCATTGTCATCTTACGAGGAAAGGGTACCGGGCGCTCTCTCCATACAAACGTAGTCGACTGTTTTCTCCCTAAATAATGACACTAGAGCAAATATTTTTGTTGCATAAAATTTATAACTGCCATGACCATGCCCCTATGTTTTGTTCTTTAAATCTTAATTTCTATGATAATTAGAAAATGAAAAAAACAACAAAAATAGGGGTATAGTCATGGCAGTTATGGGTTTTATGGCAGTCGACTACGTTTGTGTATTGCTTTTTTGTTTTTAAAATCTTAATTTCTATGATAATTAGTAAATGAAAAAAAAAAGACATAGCGGCATAGTCATGGCAGTTATAGGCTTTATGCAACAAAAATAAATATTTGTGCTAGTGTCATTATCAAGGGAGGAAACAGTCGACTACGTTTGTATGGAGAGAGCGCCGGTACCCTTTCACCTTAAGTATATAATGCTAATTCTATAGGTATTAATATTATAAAGAGGAAAGTGTTTGTTTAAAACGAATAGGTTCCGAAACTACTGGACCGATTTTGATGTAATTTGGTATGAGGATACACTAATTCATTGGGAGTAATTAGTAATTATTTCAGTATTGCTGCGATATTTTCGAAAGCTACTGAATCAAAAAAAAAGTAAAACATTTTTTGTTCCTTGAAAACTTATAATCTAAGGCAAAATCCCTTTTTTTTTGACGACCCAGTTGGCACAATGGTCACCATGCCGGACTGCCGAACACATGGTTGCGGGTTCGATTCCCGCCTCAGACAAGTATTTATGCTTAGATATTTGTCTGTGGTCTGGTTGTTTCTTTATATTATAAGTATATCCGTTGTCTAGCACCCATAACACAAGTCTAGTTACTTAACTTGGGGCTAGATGGCGATGTGTGGAATGTCCTGCAATATTTATTTATTTCGTTTCTCTCAACGTTATTAATCTGTATTTTTATTTTTAGTTAATTAAAGATCCCGTTCACATTGCTATCCGTAAAAGAGTTCAACCTGACAAAGGAAAACCTTTATTTTATGACATCAATGAAGGCGTTGAAAGGATCCGAAAGGTTAGTACTACGACACATCAGGGACGCAAAGAACTGGTAAAACTCATATTAATTTTTAACCCCCGACGCAAAAACGACGGGGTGTTATAAGTTTGACGTGTCTGTGAGTGTGTGTGTGTGTGTGTCTGTGGCGTCGTAGCTTCCGAACGGATGAACCGATTTTAAGGGCAGGTGCTAATAAAGCTACCAAAATTGACCTTTGTTTTAAGCAACTCTAAGTAATCAAATACTCTTTTTTTGTTATTTGGATTTAATGGATATTGTAGTTTAATAACCATATTTTTGTTTATTGTGGTTGAAAACATGATATGAACAACTTCGTTCGATAAAAAAAAATGTTAGAAAACTTGTAGAAAACAGAGAATTATTAGATCGTTTATCGGGTTTTATTCAAAAATAGTTAACGTTTGTTTCAATCAATCAAATGATAGGTTTTGACCTCTAGGAACTATATTTGTGGATAATAATGCTAAAATGTTTTGCATATCGATCAAATACGTCACGTTAGCACGCTACGTCTTTGAGAGCGCGGGCTAAGGTAATGTGAATACCTACACACGGTACTGGAAGAGCGCCTTAATTTAGTTTTTTATTTCCAGGGTCTATTTGCGTTCCATTCGATATCAGAACCAGTATACCGTCGTATAGAAGAGACATTCCTCGAGAGTGAAAAGTGTGATTTGAATGAGATAGATTTCATGATGGCCTTCGCACCTTACGTACCTATGAGAAAGGATTCGCCTTATCTTGAGCTTATTAGAGTCGCGTAAGTGGGTTAATTAATATTGTATAGGTTTAGTAGAACCATTACAATTTTGAGGAGTTATTTTCGACATATGTTGGCACCCTTATGAGGAAAGGGTACCGGCGCACTATCCATATAAACATAGTCGACTGTTTCCTCCCTGGACACTAGAGCAAATACTTTTGTTGCATTACACTTATGACTGCCATGACCATGCCCCTATGTTTTTTTTGTTTTTTTGTTTTATAAATCTTAATTTCTATGAAATTAGTCATGGCAGTTATAAGTTTTATGGCACAAACATATTTGTGCAAGTGTCATTATCCAGGGAGGAAACAGACGACTACGTTTGTATCGAGAGCGCCGGTACCCTTTCACCTTAACAGATAGTAGCAAGTAATGCTACGTTATACAGGGTTATTATTAATTATACTAGCAAGCCATCGAGGGCTACTTCTGTGCACCTAAACAAACAACTTTTGTTCTACGACTTTTGGAAAATCGAACACTTTTTTGAATATTTTGAGGTTAGGTTTACCTGAAAATCAGCTGTTCCATACACGGAGAGGTCATTAACCTTAAAATTTTACTTTTGTTTAAGTTTTATCTACTGTTCTCAGTCTGAATGGCCTTTGTTTTAAAAAATCAATTGTTTTTCGAATTTACTTAACCTCAAAATTTTCATTTTTTTTTTTGAAATTTTCAAAAGTTGTAGAACAGAAGTTGTTGCACAGAAGTAGCCCTCAACGGCTTGCTAGTTTAATTACTAATAATCCTGAAGATCCAAAAACATTTTAATACATTATTTTCAGTTTCAAAAGAATAATAGAGACCGGTATACGTTCAGCCCTGAACAAGCGTTATCAAGTACCCAAACCGAAATGCGCGGGAAAAGTGTCGGCGTTCAGTAGCGTGGGTGTACAGGACATGAGGGCGGTCTTAGCGCTGATGGTGGTCGGAACATCTGCTTCTATTGCTATATTAGCTGTTGAGATTATCGTTTTTAAGATGTAAGTTGGTTTTTAAAAGGAGAATTACGTTTTATTTAAGGTGATATTTGTTTTTATTTTTTATTGCCAAATTATTTTTTTATTTTTATTTTTAAATTTTACAGTTTCTCGTAAAAATGTAGTACATTTCAAAAGCCAGCACTAATGTCCAATTATGAAAAATGACAAATAGTCTAAAATGTTCATTCATAAAAATGTCTATTCATAAAAATGTCCAGTTATGAAAAATGTCAAATAGTCTCAAAATGTCCATTCATAATAATGTCCAATCATAAAAACTACAATATAATCGTATAAGTAAATTAGAGTTCTTTTCCTGAACTTTAAAACAAATAAGTTTCTCGTGAAAATGTAGTAAGTACCTACATTTTAAAAGCCAGCACTGAAAAATGACAAATAGTCTAAAAATGTCCATTCATAATAATGTCCAATCATAAAAACTACAATATAATCGTATAAGTAAATTAGAGTTCTTTTCCTGAACTTTAAAACAAATAAATTTTTATACGCTGTATACACGACGAATTAAAACCCCTCCTTTTTCAAAGTCAGTATAATAAAAACAACAGTTATAAGTTAAAACTTTATTGAAAAGTCCACGGCCTTATTACAATAATATTAAAATAAATAAGTAAATGCCAATATTTTAAATCCACAGAATGAAACGCAACAAGACGCCATCTTTGAAAAGATATAACAGATCGACGAAGAAATCTCATCCAAACTAACAAAATACACTGCAAGGGGTTACTTCCATACAATGTGTTGCAACTAGAGTTTCTAATAGGTAAGGGGGTTTGTTCTAGACGTCTACGATAACTTATGCTCTACGATCTTTTTTGGAAAATATTGAGGTTATGTTTATTAAAAAACAGCTGTTTTTAAAACTTAAAACACCCCGTGTTTTGCGTCGGGGGTTGTAAATAAAATAATTAATAAGTGGGTTTGAATCCCGGCCGACCGTGCACCAATGTATTTTTCTTAAGAAAAATGTATGTGCGCTAATTGACATTGCTCTTACGGTGAAGGAAAACATCGTGATGAAACCCGCGGCTTAATAGGCTCCAGAAGTATTGACAAGTTCTCTCCTCTGGAAATGGTCGACTAGGCTGAGAGGGTAGAAGGTGTTGGGCAAGCCTACTCCATCCTCACGCAAAAAAGACCCAATTAAAACTGGTCTTATTGCGGAAAACAGCCCGTTCAAGTACAAATACAAAATAATTAATAATGATTTACCTAAACTAAACCAAGACCCGGGAAAATAATTACTATGAGTACAAACTGTGTGAGTTTAAAAAGTTTAAAGACCATTAATGTTTGGAATAGTATTCCAAACTCAATAAACCTCTAAATCCGAAAAAAAGGTGATAATTTTGAAGTAATGTTTACCCACGTTACTTCAAAATTATCTAAAAAAGTTCGAATACTTTTACATAACTAATACAAAATGTTAATTTTTTCGAAAGTTTTGTATGAAAAAGCTGATTTTTGTATAAAATTTCCCTCAGAATTATCTAAAAAAGTTCGAATTCTTTTACATAACTAATACGAAATGTTAATTATTTCGAAAGTTTTGTATGAAAAAGCTGATTTTTGTGTAAAATTTCCCTCAGAATTATCAAAAAAAGTTCGAATTAAAACAAAATTAAAAAAAAAAGTTCGCTAGACGTCTAGAATAACCCCCTTTCGCATTAGAAACGATTCGTTTGAACACACTGTATAAGTATAAAGACTGGTATAATGGTAGAAAAATGCTTAATAGCTTTAATAGCTTGCTTGCCATTGTGCTTAAAAAAATAAGCTAAATTCAAGCTACATGTATTTAACGGGTAATATAAAACTAAATTCTATTTCAATAATCACAAGGTAGTTATTATTTAAACGGTTTGAAACTTTGACAGTTGGTTAATCATGTTTAAGGTCTTAAACCAATTTAGCTAATGTGCTAATATGTACTAATAAATAATGATAAATTAACAATATGTGGCTTTATTATTTTAATTCCTCTTAGGTACATTAAAACGAATCTCAATCAATTCTTATTACCAGAGATTAAACTGTCTTCTGTGTTGTCCCTCTCTTTATCTTGTTGTGTGTGTTGTTTGTTGGTGTTGTGACGGTCTTAAACCTAGCAAAACTCCAATCTTTTGAACATGACGCTTGCAACATATCGAACGCCGAAACATCAAGATACGTAACAACACAACTGTGGTAAATATCCTGTTTTTAAGAACTTTAATAGTGAAAATAACCAGGGAAACTTATTATGAGGTTTTTTTATAACCTCGAAAAAAGAGGAAGCATGGATTAAAAAGAAAGAAGGAAAAGAGGAGACGGTGTTATGGAGCCCTGGACCTTTGGAAGGCGTGCGTGGAGCCGAAGCCAACACGTATAAGCCCTTTACAATGACAAGTTTAATAGCAGTGATGTGGATACCAAACCGGCGATTATCCCAGTCTGCACTACAAAAAGCAGCCAAAGACAATCTCCGGTTTGGATAGAACTATTGATAAACTACTTGGGATATTGTGATGGGATAGAAGTGGACTTGAAGAACTAAAGACCAATTATTATTTTAACTGTATTTCGGTTTTTGCGTAAAGCGCCAGGGAAGTAGCAGATTCAAATTCCAGCGAAGAAAAAAGTAAGCAATTCAATTTCTGAAATTCCTTAAAACACTTTGAAAATATTATCTATATGACCTGTATTTTCTTTATAGAGTGTCTTCTGAGAGAGTTTTGTCTCTGATTAAACCGTTGAGTTTGTCTATGAGCGCGTCTATGGTCATCTCTCCGTGGACCTTGTTGTCTCTGGTGCGGACATTCACTGTGTTAGAATTCTGTTCCTTTTCGCCTACAACTGTGGAATAATAATAAATAATTGTAGGACATTTCACATAGCGTCATCTAGCTTCAAGCTAAACAACTAGGTTTTTACATAGTTAGAGAATTACCCAGGATCAGAAAAAAATATACACAGTAATTTTTTTACATGGACCTTTAGGGCTATAGCCTAAACTATAAGAGATAACTAAAAAAAAATGCTGAATGAAGTTGCGTGCATTCGATAACACATTTATCCTGGAATACTATCCAAAAAACAGATTGGAATAATTCCTTCAATTGAAGTCTTCACACCAAAAAGCTGGGAAAATGAAGTTGATTTTTGAACATGTCGCATATCTCGGAAACCGAGAGACTCTCACTGCGCATAACTTTTATTTCTATGAACCGGCACCCATTACGGAACACGCTGTATATAAGACTTTAGTACATAGTATTAAACAAAGTCGCTTCCCGCTGTCTGTCCCTATGTATACTTAGAACTTTAAAACTACGCAACGGATTTTGATGCGGTTTTTAAATAGATAGAGTGATTTAAGAGGAAGGTTCTGGTAAATATCAACAAACTACCACGCGTACGAAGTAGCGGACAACAGCTTACCTAATATAAAGTTGAACTGTGCAAGCTGCGCGTTCCGGACCTTCTTGTTGAGCGTGTCGCCGGCGTCTGTGTCTACCTCGGACATGAACCCGGCAGCGTGGAGCGTATCATTCACCTAAAACAATAACATAGTTTAAGACAATTTTTGTAACGTTATTATCTACTAAAATGAACATCTGCCGCGTCACTGCCACAAAAAAACTTAATGTTTTTCGGATGGGTTCTCCAATGGTGATTTTTTTTTATTTATAAATAGGTCAGCGTTTGACCACTATCTCACACGATGGTAAGTGACGATGCTGTCTAAGATGTAGCACAATTTACTAGAAGATACATAGGTAGGTGACGGGGGCCTTCGATGGACGCGAGTGAAGGTAGGAAGACGGCAGTGGAACATTCCGACCCGTGCTCTTTGTGGCTGCAGCTGCCCACGAATTCGAACACTGACAAGTCCGCTTGGCGTTTGGTGTATATGGCATTTCAGACAACTTCGATAATTGTGTGACCCCATCCGGTTTAACTTTGACTCGGATTGTTTTATAAAAACACTAGCTGCGCCCCGCGGTTTCATCAGCGTAAGTCCCGATCCCGTGGGAAAATCGGGATAAAAAGTAGCATATGTGTTATTCTAGGTCTCTATCTATCTACATACCGAGTTTCATCGCAATCGGTTCAGTGATTTTTGCGTGAAGGAGTAACAAACATACACACACACACACACACAAACTTTCACATTTATAATATTAGTAGGAAGATGGCTTCATCGACGACCCAGTTGGCACAATGGTCACCATGCCGGACTGCCAAACACAGGGTTGCGGGTTCGATTCCCGCCTCAGACATGTATTTATGCTTAGATATTTGCCTGTGGTCTGGTTGTTTCTATGTATCATAAGTATATATTTACAAAAGAAAAGTATATAAGTAGTATATCCGTTATCTAGCACCCATAACACAAGTCTAGTTACTTAGCTTGGGGCTAGGTGGCGATGTGTGAAATGTCCTGCAATATTATTATATTATCTAAGAAAATATGCATGATCATAAAAAATGACATAAATCCTCACATTTATGTCATTTTTTATGATAAAGCAATAAGTCATAAAAAGAACAGGCTATAAAACTAGTGGACCCGATTATTAATTTTTCTGGGTTTATCTTGATATTCCCACCAGATAGACACAAAATAAGATTAAGTTAAAATTAAAAGAAAACTAACCTTAATAGCATAATTATCGAAGTTAGGTCCGACTGGTACAACGCGCACTTGTCGCGGGCTCAGCCAGAACGGCCACTTGCCCGCGTACGACTCGCTTAATATTGCAATCATACGCTCCACGGAACCTAATATAGCTCGATGGATGATCACTGGACGTTTCTTGTCGCCACTTTCACTGAAATAAAAGAAAAAAATCGGTGGTGACACACGGACAGACAGACAGAACAATTATCATGTTTATTGTTCCTGGTATTTTTATGTTGTTTCAAACATAATTTTCACGAGTTTGCGGGTAGATCTTGATAGTTAGAGGGCGCTATTCGGTCTACCTCCTTTCCCGCAAACAGCAAAACGCCAGCATCACTTCCAGACGCCTGCAGCTACCTGAAAAGGTTGCTAGCCTTCTGGAAGGACCTGGGATGGTTGGGGTAACAAGGAGGATCTTATCACACACACAATTGCCCAAATAAAGAGGCTTAGTGCGAAAACAGCCCCGCAGAACTAAACTAGTCTGAAAAATTTGGAACTCTAATTACCTGACATAAGTAAGGTTGAATCTCTCAGGCAGCTGGAAGTCCAGCTGTATGGTGGCGCATTGATGCGAGCGTCGTAACGCGTCTTGTATGGTTATGTCTATCTTAGGACCGTAGAACGCTCCGTCTCCAGGGTTCAGTTGCCAGGGTTTACCGAACTTGTCCAGGGAATCTTGTAGAGCCTGATAAATATGAAAATAATAAGAACATCCAGGTCTCCAACTATCTAGATACCGAATTTCATCGTAATCTGTTTAGTAGATTTTGCGTAAAGGAGTAACAAACATACACACATACAAACTTTCACATTTATAATATTAGTAGGAAGTAGGATTCGTACCAGTAGTTTTTGAGATTGATTATAAAACTAGCTGCGCCCCCCCCCCCCTTTAACCCGAGTAATAATTATCTGCGTAACTTTCTTAATTTTTTCTTTCAGAAGAACCTTTTCCTGACGATAACAAACACAACAAACAACAAAATATGGCTGCTGGACCAATTTTGCTAATTCTTTTTGTTGTGTGATACTGTGACAAGGGGAAATAGGGATATTAATTTTTATATATGTATAGATTATTTTTGTACAAGTTAAATAATGTACAAACCTTTTCTGCTGAATTCCAAGTTTCAAGATCACCTAAATACTTCTCAGGTCTAGTGGAGAGTTTCAATTGGAAAGTGAACCCGAAAGTTGTGTACACCGCCTCCAAGAATTGTAGGCATCCCATCTGAAATTCCACATGGAATTAGTGTTACTAGCGAAACTAGAGTTTTTTCACGTATTGTATTTTTATATGACCTTTTTTCCGTAATTAGACCTCTTTATTTGGGTCCTTTTTGCGTGAGGATGGAGTAGGCTTGCCCAGCACCTACATTACTCTAAGTTTCAAAGATTTCTAGATAAGTCTTTTACCCTTTTTTAAATATTTATAGATAAGTAAATTTTATAGATTACGACGGATGCCTAAGTCATATCTGTATGCCAAATTTTATCCCGTTCCATCCATTGGCTATAGCTGTGCGTTGATATCAACGCTGGTAGCAATTTTATATTAATAGTTTGACTCACCATCTCAGCCTCGATACTCTGCGGAGCGCAGAATATGTGCGCGTCGTCTTGTTGGAAGCGCCTCACACGCGTCAGGCCGGTGAGCGCGCCCGATAGCTCGTTGCGGTGGAGGACACCGAAGTCCGCGAGCCGGAGGGGCAGCTCGCGCCACGAACGATTACGTACGTCGAATATTAAACTGGAATATTGAATGATAATTTACATTATCAAATATAAAAATATTATATATTTTTTTACTGCAAGAAAAGGCTTATGTTTTTCGCGCCTTTTTTTGTATGTTTGTAATATTCTTTAATCCCTCATATCTTTAAAACCACTCGATGGATCTACTTCTGGCTGCTCTAGGTCGCCAAATTGAGTAGCCACCGTCTATCACAAATAACAAGTGCCTCATTGGCGACCTCGTTGGACACTGAGTGAGAGGCGCAGTTTACACGTGTACGGTCGGCTGCATAATTGCAGACCCACCGTAGAACTCCAAAACGGCTGTTATAAGAAAGTTTTCAATACAAGCATGATTTTAGGCATCTGCTTTAGTTGAAGTTTAAAGTCGTCTAACTCGTGAATTTATCAAACAAAAATATTAGAATGAAAACATGCCAATAATAGTAATTTTTGAACTCTACCGGGGGCTGCAATTATGCAGCCGACTGTATATATAACTGCCCACTAATGAGAAGGCACAAGAAACTCCTGAGGTTTTTTTGTACTCATGCTCACAAAGGTCATCCTACTATTCCTACTAATATTATAAATGTGAAAGTTTGTGTGTGCGTGTGTGTGTTTGTTACTTCTTCACGCAAAAACCACTGGACCGATTGCGATGAAACTCGGTATCTAGATAGCTGGAGACCTAGATTAACACATAGGCTACTTTTTATCCCGTAATTCCCATGGAATCGGGACTTACGCGGGTGAAACCGCGGGCGCATGATTAATAAAATGAATCCCTCACCAATGTCCCGGACAGTTCATAGGTTTGAGAGCGAAGGTTTCTTTCTCTACTTCAAAGGAGAACATATTGTCGGCGTAGTGTTGCCAGTGGCCAGACGTCTGCCACAGTTTGGAGTTGTACATGTTCGGGGTTACCACTTCTTGGAAACCGCGGATTCTGTGGGGGAAAAAGGGAGAATTTTATCATATTTTTACTAGTTGTGTTTATGCTTAAGTATTACCATGCCATCATTCTTTGGGGTTTTATTCTATTAGCTAACAATTATAATCTATTAAAAAACCTAAATTTAGAATTCAAAAAACCCCGTCTTTTATCCCTCATAACATTCAGACGGCTGCACCGATTTCGATCAAACAGCTAGCTAACAGTTAGCTGAAAGCACTCCCGACTAATTCACCTTTCAAACAAAAGAAACATAATCAAAATCGGTTCTTCCGTTTGGGAGCTACGATGCCACAGACAGACACACACGTCAAACTTATAACACACCGTCATTTTTGCGTCGGGGGTTAAAAATTAGAGAACGTTAAGATATTTTTTTTATAAAGGGCTGTTAAAATTTGTAGTAACTATTATGTATTCTGTCTTCGCGAGTAAAACCACGAGGTGCAGCTAATATATATATTTGACCCTTGAAGAAGTTTATAAAAGGGGCGCAGTATATTTCATCATTTAATATTAGCTTTAAATAATGCGATAGATATTGATAAAAAATAAAATAGACTAGACAATTATGTTTTATCTTTTCAAATTATCTGGATTTTATAAAAGGTGCACCGAGTAAGGAAATTTCCGACCTATCCAACTGATAACCATTATCTTTTATTGTAAAAAAAAGGTAAAAAAACCGGCCAAGTGCGAGTAGGACACGCGCGTTGTCTGTGTTTTCATTTTACAAGCCAAGTCGTTAAGTTTGGGGCTAGATGTCCCACATTTATTTAAAAAAGAACATGACATATTTATTTCATATCGTTCTGAGCACTTTAAAAAATAAATGTGGGTTTATGTGTGTTTGTTTGTTACTTCTTCACGCGAAAACTACTAAACCGATTGCGATGAAACTTGGTACTTAGATAAAAGGAATCCTAAAATAACACATAGGGTAGTTTTTATCCCGAAATTCCCACGGGATCGGGACTTACACCGGCGAAATTGCAGCTAGTGTCGTTTTATGCCTGAAATCTCTTACCTGTACTGATCCCTAAGGAAAGAGACGAGTGTGTTGTAAATGTGTGCACCTCTCGGTTGGAAGAAGCACGACCCTGGAGACAGCTCGTGGAAGAAGAATAACTCTTGTTCCTATAAGAATAACGTCTCATTTTTAATGACAAGGACAAGGGGCCAAAATTTATATGGGAGAACGTGATTACTTGGTCCAATCTACTTCAAATTTTCGACATCTACGCGGACGAAGTCGCGGGCAAAAGCTAGTTATTATAAAAAATGTACAATACCCTGCCAATTTTCCTATGATCCCGTTTAGCGGCTTCCTCCTGTATGGTCTCCCATTCCTTCAACTGCTTCGGTTCTGGGTACGATATACCGTAGATTCGCTGAAGGCTTTCCGCTTCCGCTTTACCTTCCCAATACGTTGCTGAACTCTACAATTTGAAAAGTAACATGCCATTTGACGACCCAGTTCACACAATGGCCACCATGCCGGACTCCCAAATTCAGGGCTGCGGGTTCGATTCCCGCATCAGACAAGTATGTATACATTTGTCTGTGGTCTGGTTGTTTCTATGTATTTTATTTTATTTATTTACAAAAGAAAAGTATTTAAGTAGTATATCCGTTGTCTAGCACCCATAACACAAGTCTAGTTACTTAGCTTGGGGCTAGATGGCGATATGTGGAAAGTTCTGTAATATTTATTTATTTAATATGGTCCCGATATATTTTTTCCAATTTAAAACACAAAATTAAATGTCAATCTTACAAATTACAAGGATATATTTAGTTACAAAACCATTTATCTATTTATTTATTTATCATATCTAAAAATAAAAACCGGCCAAGTGCGAGTCGAACCCGCGCACGAAGGGTTCCATACAACTAATATTCTGTTTTAAGTATTTGTTGTTATAGCGCCAACAGAAATACATTATCTGTGAAAACTTCAACTACTTAGCTATCACGGTTCATGAGATACAGGGTCCTGTTTTACAATTTGGTACGGAACCCCAAAAATCACCAGAGCTTTTATAATTATACAGTTCATAGTTTTGACTGATATATGAACGCACAGCCTAAACCGCTAGTTCTAGAAGACATATTTGGTTTGAAAAGTGGTTCTTTTTGTGTAGGAAATGGTTTATCGAAATTCTATCTCTAATAGGGAGAAATGGCGGGTGAAGGCGCGGGTAGAAGCTAGTAAAAAATCCTGAGATATCAAAGCACAGCTCAAAGCAATGGACGGATTGAGCTATTTCCTACAGATAGCTAGTGAGAGCGGTGTTGGCTTAGTGGTAGATACCTCGACTTTCATTCTGAAGGTCGTGGGTACGAATCCCGGCTGGCCGTGCACCAATGTATTGGGTGCTATCCGGGACGGATAGACATACTTGTATGAACTTCAAAAGTTTAGAGAACTATGGATTTGTAGGTATTTTGGACTTTTTCGGAATAAGCCATTATGACTTAGAAATCCGAAAAAGGAATTTTGAAGAATTGGGATTGAAAGCCAACTAATAAATATGGTCACTCTTTATTTTATACACAACTTAGGCAATGGAAGACATTGATATTACGCCATTAGAGATGTCACCACGATTAAAATCATTTTTTTTTAAATAACTAGTGAGAATATTTCAAAAACAAATTAGTATCTTAAATTAGTCTATATTTACGTAACCAGTAGGTCAGAAAACTTGGACAATCCCAATTCAACCTATGCGGACAAAATCTAGTCCCCTCTAGAAGTTCGATTTTTTTTATTTGTTTTTTATTCCCTCTTCACTGTCAAACGACTGGACTGATTTCGATGAAAATCGGCAAAGTGGTAGTTTAGGGGATGAAGAAGGACATAGGATACTTATGACCCCGAAATTCTCGAGGAATCGGGACTTACGCGGGTAAAAAACAATGAATCAAAAAATTAATTCTGCAAATTTTTTCTTTTTAGGTAATCCCCTTGAAAATGATGAAACTATTAATTTCATTGTCTATTACGATTAGATTACGAATATAATCAGATTATATCATGCAATCAACATTAATATTTACATTACTAGTGCATATTGATTGTCATGACTGATTGAATTGATAACAGGAAATTCCTGCAAAAAGGTTATATCGAATTCTAATTAAATACGCTAGAATTTCTAAGTTTTAAATTTTTAAACATAGGAATGGCGGAAAATAAAAATTCATTCGGCTTTTTTGCTGAAAGCGATTTCTTCCAGGTAACTTTTGGATGGAAAAGAACTGATTTAGCTTTTATTGTAAATTGTCAAGCTGTATAAACTGGTAAAAAATTTAAGAGCGGATTGAAATTGTTTCATCTATTTATGCTGCACAACGCAAGGCGCCAGAAATACTGTCGTTTACAACTAACATCGTTGATTGTAACGAATGTGTTTTATTTTTCTCAAAATTGCTAAGATGGAATTGTAGGCGAGATCTTTACCGATATTTTGGGGTAATTTGAGACAAAAATTCCTTATCATTTCAAAGTTATACTAGTTTTTAACGGACTTCAAAAACGAAGAAGGTTCTCAATTCGTCGCGTATTTTTGAAGTGAAAACTTATTTAGCGGCGTTGAGCACTTTTTCTGTAATGGGTATAAAATCTTAAACTCGCGTCAGGACACGTGACCTGACCTGACCGGAGAGTAGACAGCTATAGTTTTAAAGTGTTAAATTTTTAATGTAATATAAATTGTCATGTTTGTGTACGATAGCGCAATAAATGAATATTGTATTCTACCACATAAATGATAGTACTTTTATACTGATAAAGCAATTGGTGCAAAATTATTCCCTAACCATTCCAAAATATCAAACATGCTCAACGTTAATAATCAAGTTTTCACTTCTGCCGGCACTCCCGGAGTTTTTTTGTTAGTTCGGCTATTACTCGAAAACGCCTGATGATTGGCAAATTATTTTTTTATCCTTCATAATTTTAGGATAGCTTCGAAACTTTTTGGTTCAAAGTTACACCAAAATGTCGGTAAAAATCTTATCTACAATTCCATCTCAGACCTTTTGAGAAAAACAAAACACATTCGTAACAATCAACAATTCTCCCAAACGAAGGCGACCGGTGCCGGTAGTAACTATTCAGTAGGCTGTGTACCACGGTGGTTGGCGTAGGAACTCACCTTAACCTATTTAATAGTAAATTGCAAAACAACACTAACCTTGGTAACCTTCAAAGCCTTAACCTTCCCCGTATGTCTGACATGAGGTCCCCGACACAGATCAATGAGCGGTCCACATCTGTACACGGTTGTGGTCGGAGTGTTCACCTTCTCATGCAATATCCTCACTTTGAATGGATTGTAATCAAACATTTCTAGTAACTGTTCCTTCGTCAATTCAAGACGTTCAAACGGTTGTTTCTCTTTTGTTATTTTCTTCACTAAGCCTTCGAGGACATGGAAATCAGTTGATGATACCTGGGAAAAGAGAATTTTAAATAAATAAATAAATATTGCAGGACATTCCACACATCGCCATCTAGCCCCAAGCTAAGTAACTAGACTTGTGTTATGGGTGCTAGACAACGTATATACTACTTATATACTTTTCTTTTGTAAATATATACTTATAATACATAGAAACAACCAAACCACAGACAAATATCTAAGCATAAATACTTGTCTGAGGCGGGAATCGAACCAGCAACCCTGTGTTTGGCAGTCCGGCATAGTGACCTATGTGTCAACTGGATCGTCATTTTATTATAAAATACTTGATTCTTACTCAGCGTATGCCTCTTTTAGCAATATTATCGATCGGTACTAAAATATAGGCGATTTTTTTTAAATGAATTAACAAGTTCGATTCTTGGCTTTGATATCTGATAACTCCCCAAGCCACTATGGTCTGAACTTCATAATTACGCATCGTTCATAACTGTGGTGGAGGCTTGCTCTGAGTAATTCTCAGCTTTTATAAAATCAGGTCTGGCGGGACTTTGGTCTAGTAGGTTATAGGTGCTCCGATTTCCACACGTAGGCATCACTCTGCCCATTGTGCCTAAACGTTAACCACTAATCCAGCCAACCCAGCTCGGACCAGAAGAGCGGAATCTTCCTGGGGTATTTGCACGCCTCTTGGGAGTGTTGTTGGGTTGTCAAGTATGTCAGCCTAGAATGCAGCCAGGTTCTCGCACTGGAGTGCGAGAGTGAGTGAGTTGAGTGAGCGATGGTCTCTTCATCTTGTCTATGTTTAAGATGAAACGTGACTTACCCCTTTCTCAGGATAATACATGTCGTAGTAAAATCCTTCTTCTATCGGTGGTCCGTAGCATAAGCATCCACCATATACCTAAAGTAAAAAAAAAAACTTTGAGTAAAGAACATTTTTTGACATCAGTAATTTTCTTAACAAAATCTATATTAATATTAGGATAATTTGTGACGATACGCATTAGGGAATGGGACTCAGCTCCAGCAGTACTTGTATAAATGTATATGGCTGTTTTCTTTCTTTAGTGGGGCCTTTTTGCGTGAAGGTGGAGTAGGCTTGCCCAGCACCGCTCAGCTAAATTAACGGAATCCAGAAGAAAGAACTCGTCAATACGTCTAAAGTCAACTAAGCTGCGGGTTTCATCACGATGTGGCTTTACCATAAGAGCAATTTCAATTAGCGCACATAAATTTTTCGTTAGAAAACTCATTGTTGCACTGTCGGCGGGGATTCTATCCCACGACCTTCGGAATGAAAGTGGAAGTATCGGCCAATACCGCTCATTCTTTATTAATTTTAAATATACCTTTTTTATCAGACATTTTTACACACCACTATTAAACTTCATAGTACCATCTATCTTCTATTTATATAAAATCCTTGTGTCGAGGTGTTAGTGACCAAACTCTACCTAAACGGCTGAACCGATTTGAATGATTTTTTTTCTGTATACTCATTAGGTCTGAGAATCGAACAACATCTATTTTCTTTCCTTTATTTTTTCTATTTATTTTTTTGAAAATGGCAAAACAACATTTGCCGATAAATATTATAAGAATTACAGATAAATAAAATACATACCCGCTCCATAGCTTCACCCAGCATATGTGCCGATGAATGCCAGAACACAGCCTGGGCATCAGTATTGTCCCATCGGAGCAGCTCCAGCTTGCAGTCACCTTCGAGGGGTCGATCCAGGTCCCAGAGTTCATTGTTCACTCGAGCGATGATGGTGGAGTCAGCGAGCCCCTGACTGTGAGGGGAAACGATCAGAATGAGGCGGGGATGTGGTATGATGGCTGGCTGGTATTGAATTATTGTGTAATAAAGTGAACTATTTATCCCCGAGCACGGGTTTATTGGCGTATGAAAATCACGAAAAAACTTCGCAAATAAGACTGGTAATTTTTTTAAATTTCCACAATAAAATATGTTAGCATCATCATTAAGTTATAGGAGATCTGGTATATACCAATTCTTTTGCTGTATAATATTTGTGTTTTTGTTTGTTCTGTAACTTAAATCTATTTCCTACTCATGAAAACCTACAATTGGCTCTCTGTTCCTTATTTTGTTTCTGGTATTTACTATAAAAATGTTTGGTTTATAATATAAAACCATGAAACTCTGTAAAAAAGTATTTGCAGATGATGTTCAAATATTCCTTTTGAAAACAAAGGCAGGTGTTCAAAGCAAGTCGAAGTAGTTCAGAAAATGTAAATTTTACCTAGTTACACTGTTCAAACAATGGTGAAATGAAACACATAACAATGACTTTTTCTCTTTGTTAAACCTGTTTAAAAGTTTCTGCCATCGACATCATCTGCATAAGGTTTAAATTTTACAAGATCCTTTCTTAACAGATGCCTACATTATAATAGTAATATGTATGCCAAATTTTAGCCCCATCCGTCTATTAGTTTGAGCTGTCCGATAAAATATCTATCAGCCAGGACTTAGTATGGTTAAATATAGGTTTAACCAATGAAGAGAATAGATTTTTACCGACATATAATACAGATCGATAGACGGACAAGAAAGTGATCTTTTAAGGGTTCCTTTTGAGGTACAGAACTCTAAAAAGAAGGATATGCCACACAATAATTCATACACCAGCCCAGCCTTGTAATAAATACTTACTATTCACTCCAAAACTCGATTGTTTGCGACAATGAGAAAAAATTACAATTACTCATTGACTTAATATTACTAATTACTTGACAAATTGTACTTGGAAAGTTAAGATTTGTGGCATGATAGCTCCAAAATTAAACAATAAGGCTTAATAAAAAAAGATTATTGTTATTTTGCCTTGATAGATGGTAGCACCATGGTACCACCACCAGCGAAAAATGTCGCCGCAAGTTCATCAACACGTGCAAATACATACGGTGCACGCCACCACAAAATACTTGTAGTTTTCTGTCATACTACGTGGCAAAAGAATATTGGGATATTTGCCACGTTAAATTCAAACCAAAAAAATGTTTTATATTTTTACTTTTATATTATTAGGTATTTGATATTGATATTATATTAAGCAGAAAATAAATTGGATAGTCTAAAAAACAACTTACCTTATTCCTTTAGCAACATCATAAGGTGTAGTCTTCCACGCCAGCACCTCAACAGTCTTCCCATCAGGCAGAGTCACCACAATGTTCATCTCCGGCTTCGAAGCCAGCTGTTCCTCATACTGTGCCTTGTATTTGTCCCATAGAGTAAGCCGATGCTGTATGTACTCTGGCCAGGGACTCAGCTCGGCTACAGAGCTGGGGTCTTTATTGTCGGGCTTTTTCTTTTTTTCTTTCATTGCTTTCTTTTGAGACTGGAAGAGAAGGTTTATTTTATTAGACAATTCGCTGAGCCGCCTTCAAATGATCGCATAACATACTATAAAACAGACGAATTGAGACCCTCTTCCTTTTTTGAAGTTAGTTAAAAGGTGATGTCCTTTGCCTTTAACATAAATAAATATAACAGGACATTGTTAAACAACTAGACTTCTGTTATATTACGTGATATTGTTTGTGGCAGAGCAACACTACTTAAAATTAAAGTGAACCATCTGTTTGTTAACTCAGTTATTCTTAAGAAAACTAGTTTTCTACACTTAGAGGAATTTGATGAGTATATTAAGAATAGTTTAATTCATGAAAAACACAGGAGATTAACAAGTTGTTGCTAGAAGTAGAATTTTAGTGAAAACCTCGTTTATAAATGTTTGTTTTGTTATTGTCTTATATAGCCTTGAGAACTGTAAATGTAAGCAGATATGTAGAATTCAATATGATTCAGTTTATAAATTAACAGTAATGTATTTTCCTTTTATTTTATTGTTTAACTGATATAGCACTAAACAAGTTAGCGTTAAGATGCAGAACAAGAATGATGCAATCTAATGCAGTCATTACAAATTAAAATCAACACATTATAGCTCAGTTAGCAAACTGCAGATTAGACATTATAATCCATACTTTGAAATGCATTAATTACGTGAGTAGGTACTTATATTTTACATAAAACTTTATTTATTATAGGTTATTCTACATTACTTCAATAACGGGTAACCAATTTAAGTTCTTCCCCAATTCTAAGATCTGTACTCCAGTCACGGTCATCGTCATTGTAAATTATAGAGAGCAAAATGTTTTTCACTAGAAATTATTGATAGGTAAGTGTTTTAAGCAAGGAGAAAGTGGTTAAAATTTAGCGTTGTGTGTTGAATCGCGGCAATTTGTATACTAATTAATTTCGGACACATGCAAGCCTTATTTATCTGATTATTATCTCTCAGTTCAACGTGTCTACTGTCTAGTCTTATTGATATTTTCCTAACTAAGTGTTTGCTGACGAAAGGTGTACTGCGAAGCCTACGAACCCATGTGGCATACGCGTAGTTCTTTTTGCAGCGGACCACACAGGCACCACGGAACCCTAAAAACTTTATCATCACTCATATAAAGCACGTATTATCTTCTAGAAACTTAGTAAATTGCTTAAAACCCTGCCTTATCGTCAATATTTAATTTTTGAACTCCTTCAACAGCGGAATCACCCATTGCGGCCGCACACGCTTGACACTTTTTGACAGTTTCTTGACATTGACATCTCCACGCGACGTTGACTGCTGTCTGACATACCACCAAATGTTGCCTTACAAAAAAAATACACGATCAAGAGTTTGAAAAAAGAACGCCTTGTGAAAATCATAAAATGAAGATGTCACAAAAGGAAAAATAACAATCATCCAAAATTCAGGATCAACCAAAAATTTCAGTGAAACTAACAGACATAATGTCGGCACCAAAGTCACGACCAATGAACGAAGCTTTGCAACGAATAATGGGATCTTTCAAACAGTTTGAAAAGAAATTGGATAAACTGCAAGAAGATGTAACTACCCACGGTCAAACTTTGGACGAACTACGAAATCTAATGACAAACATTTCAGGTAGCACATTAGAACATAATATAGATTATAGATCCGATGAAGGAAAGCGAACACACAAAAGAACAGCGGGCATACAGTATGATAATTACGTCTACGATCCACCTATGTTTAAATCTAGACGGAAAAATGCTGTACGTGCCTTACCGTCCAAACTAAAAGCTAAAAGTGTACAGTTATTGCACAACGACGGAGCATTTATTAAAACCAGAATATTAACTAACGGTAAAGGTTTGCCGGGAAAACACTCCATTAAAAATATTCGCCAAAGTAAAGCAGAGTCTCCGAGAAAGGCGACTACTTTGAGGACACAGAAAAATGTTGAAGTCATTCGTAACACTGTACCAAAACAATAAGGGTGGACAAACTGTTCTATAAAATCTTAAAAAGTAATATTTTAATGCAATAGCACCTAATAGAGCATGTAATGCAAGACAATAAATAAGAAAACAATGGTGATTTTACTTCTTTTATTTATGACTTAGAGGTAATTTAACAATTTGGATGCCAACGGTGAAGTTGATCGCACTTAAGTTGGTAAGTACTTAGATATTGATACTTAATATCCTATAATCTTCTTCGGCATCCCATTTCCTAAGATACGGAGGGGGTCCTGCTGCAATCTCTTCACTCCAGCAGCAGCAGGACCATTAAGATATAAGCACAGTTTATAACGTAGGTACCTACTTATTACTAACATAAAACAAGAAAGAGTTGGTGCTGTACCCGTTACCGGGATATACTTAGTGCTAGTTATGCACTTACTAGAGAAATACAAAACGGAGTGGTACAATCAAATAAATATAAAGACGTTTTTTTTTTAACTTTGCGACTAATTTCGACTTTTACCGACTAAATCGTCAAAAACACGGAATTGTGGGTGGCACTGCCAAGGTGATGTATTCAACTGTAGTGTAAAGGCCAGTGAAGGTAGGTACCCACTGACGAGATTGAATAATAGCAAATACTTACTCACAAACTTTCACATCAGAGTTAATAATATTAGTAAGTGGGTTCTCAAAGGTTAAAGTTTTTATTGTTTTTGAAGTGATAAAGGGAAAAAATACAAATTAAAAAAAAAAAAGGAAAAGAACATCGTTTTCATAAGACGTTATCACGTAAAATTATCGTCCGTAAACCGACTTCACAGACAACAATTTTTTTACTACAATATTATAATAATTTTGCAAATTTTCTATTATTCGGTAAATTCATTCTGGGAGGCAGCATCGGAGTTATTGTCTTTCGCCGCCATTTGCCGGTTCTTCCTTGCCACCATTCTGAAAATATAAATAAAAACATTTAGCTATTAAGTAAGTAGCCTATTTGTAGCACACTCTGTATTAAAAACTTAAATATTTTTAAACATGTATGTAAATACCTAATATTTATTAAACTTACAATTTATGATGCAATATCTCCACCAGTAGCACAGCAGGCGCCAACAGCATGCCATATAGTGTTGCCAGCATCGCCGGATACATGTCAGTGATACCAACACTGCTGAACGTGGATACGGTTCCAGAACACTTCGGCTTTGGAACGTGAAGACGGCTTTGAATGCAGGATTGAATTCCGACTTCACGTATTTTTATAAAACTGTTAGGAAAAGAATATGAATAATATTTTCTAATTTTACATTTGGTTCCTTCACATTCAATAATCAACAACAACCAACATTCTGAAAAAAAATGGCCAATGCTTATCCAAAATCTTAAAGCGCCTTATAATCTTCTATAATATAAAAATGAATCGCAAAATGTGTTGGTAAGCGCATAACTCAACAACGCCTGGACCATTTTGGCCAATTCTTTTTTTGTTGTCTTTGATATTGTCAAGAGAAGGTTTTTATGAAAGAAAATATTAAGAAAGTTGCGCAGAAAATGATTACGCAGGTGAAACCGCGGGGCGCAGCTAGTTTATAAATAAAACTTAGCGAAACCTTTGCTATTAAAAATCACTTAGGGGCTCTTTAAACTTAAAAATATTTTGGTTATAGATAAAAAACCAGTGAACACAGTAGGCCAGGTAAATAAATATGTATAGGTACTTTTAAGTTATTTTTTGACAAACTAAATATTTTTCTTACTTAATTTTATAATAATCTTTCAGAGGTGCATTTTTCTGTCCGGGTACCCAAGGGTCAATTTCGTTAATATAATCAATCTCCACAAGGTCACACTTCTCATCTTCTTGGTACGTCTCTTGGATCAGCCTGTATCCAGGGTTCAGTTCCATGTGGAATGCGAACAGACCCTAATAAAAAGTGGTCAAATAATCAAATTAATAGACATGTTCTTACCCTATATGAAAAAAATCAAAGAATTGGGAAAAAAATGTGTTTAATAATCAAAACTACTTTTACCCTATTTGTTTTGATTTGAACTGGCAACACCGGAAGTAAAACGTATCGGAAGTTCAAAATGATTTAAAAACAAAAAACATTTTTTTTTTAACTTTGAAACTATTATGAGATTTTTTGGTAAAGATATTTTTTGCTAGGTTTTAAATATTATGTGTTTTGTTTTGCGTAAAAAATATTTGCTCTGTTTCATTGAGCTTATAAAAAAAAATGAAAAAAAATCGACGAGGATGGGATTCGAACCCACGCGTGCAGAGCACATTGGATTAGCAGTCCAACGCCTTAACCACTCGGCCACCTCGTCAGCTGATAGGCATGTCGAAATTACCGATTGGATCACTATGGGCATTTGAAGGCCTACCTAGCTAGGAAGTACCTACTAAATATTTTTTAAATCAATGTTAAAAAAATAATCAAAATTTTTCAACTCCACCCATGTTAACAAAAGTTTACGAAATATGCGAAACACACCTGCCTAATTTTCTCAACTCCCTCTTCCATAGTGAAATAGTTAGGTTTCTTTCCTTTCGGAGCTATTTTCTTGTCATAAATCTCTTTGCGTACAGGCTCCTTCAGATTCTAAAAATTCAAATAAAAATCGGTTAAAATTAACTCTTAGGTTCACCCACTAGAAATCACTAGGTACTAGAAAAAGAAAAAGACCAAAGAGGTTGCATAGCTTAGAGTAAGTATTCGGTTTCTACTACTAACAATAACAACAACACTCACAACAGAAAACACGGTTATTTATACCCGAGTGTTTGTGGAATTTATTCCACTAGTAATGTCTCCTTTTTTCGCACGGAAAACAGTACGACTACACCCACTGCTGGGAATACCTTTCTTCTATCTATCGCGATCTGTGGCTATCGCACGCACACCAGTCACTCATAATCATAATAGACCAGGGCCGAAGCCTTCAAAAATGGTAAAAAATGAAAAAAAAATTACAGTAGGATGAAAGCCATCTACATAGCAAGATAAATACTATATGTATTTTAATCTATATTATACAACTTTAAAATAAAAATAGTAAGTTGGAAAATCAAAATTTTCGATTGAAAATTAGGGTGCTTTTTTGATATTAAGTTAAAATAAGGCGAAAAAATAAATATTTTAAATCAAATAAATTACAGTGTATTTGGGACATAATAAGGTAAGTTTTCACCAAATTTCGTAGAAAGATTTTTTTTTTGAAAGATAAATAAAAAACAAAAGTTGGTTTTTTGAATTTTTCACCTAAATTTTGAGGTTATGTGAAAAAATTGCTTAAACAAAAGTTGTAGATCTTTTTATTACCTACAACTTTGCCATTTAGCTTTTTTCCATAGGACTTGTAGTTTTGCCGGAAATCAAGGAAAACCATTTTTTACCCTTAAAAACACCCCACTTCCCACTTCCCGAACTCGGATCTTCATTTTGATCATATTCCCCTCCTTTTCTAATGGGTTTTATCCTACTGTATTTTTTTTTGGTTTCATAAATTATCGACCCTGGTCTATAAGAGTCAAATCCCGCCATCGCAGCCTTATGGTCTGCCACGTAGTCGTGTTCCTATGGCAGACCATTCAACTGTTATTTTGGCCCATGCGGCTAACAAGTCCATACCTACCTTAAAAAAATACCGGTTATAAACAAAATCGCTAGCTCCCAACTTGATTGGTGAGTTGAGTAGATCAGTCAGGGTCCTGACCGAGGAGCTTGGAGCCCGAAGCAGCACCACGATATTGGCACAGTACGCAGAGTATAGGATCGTCATGGCGATGAACAGGATCAGCATCACTATCCTGCCTAGTTGACAAAAGTATCGTTTAATTTCAGGTATCAAACTTCGAAGCATCAAATACTATGCAAACTTTTATTGTTTCGCTGTTGGCGAAGCACACAATGAGGCGTAAAGTATGCGTCATAAGTACACTGTCAGTTTGCGACGATAATACTATAAAGAAGTATTTTACGACTTTCTTTTAATAGCCGTTACACACAAACCTTAATACTTGAGCTAAAAGTACTCAGTGTGATTATTATTTTCAAAATGTCAGCAATGTCTTTAGTTCGCCGAGTGGTATAAGCCGCCATCCGCTACACCAACCAACGTGGGTTCGATCAACAGGTAACGTTGTTGTAATGTTCAAATAGTAATGCACAGGATTGTAAACGTTACCGTGCCAGTGTACTTTTGAACGTTGATAAACCAAAATAAAATGCTGCTTACTTGATGCAACATCACGATGTTAGCGAGTATAAAGGGTACGTTCCTGCTGATCAAACTTTCTGGTCAAACTAGTTTGTCCAAAAGGAATAAATTTCCCGTACTCAAACTACTCAACTAAGTGTGTCTGCACTTGGCGAGTGATCATGTAAAGTGGTTAACAAAAGGCGATCGTAACGGAAAAAAGACGATCGAAATGGAAACAAAAGGCGATTCAAACGGAAACAAAAGACGATCGATAAAAATTAAATTATGTCTAGAAACATGGCAGGAGCTACAAAACTCCTGTCCAATGGTTCAGGAAATATTACTTACAATAATAGAGAACCCTTCCTTGTAATATTGACCTTTGTGAGCGTGATCTCATGAAAAAAAACCCCCATGAGTTTCTTGTGCCTTCTTCTCATTAGTGGGCGCGTTCCGAAGGCACACATCCTAACTTAGTTGTTAAGACGTTTCCATATTAAGCATTCAAAGGAATAAAAAAAACTGACATTGACTTTAAATTCCGGTTGGGCGTAGAAGACTGTGAGCAGCATGACCAGAAGATCAAGTCTCAGGGTTAGAATAATTAGGTTCATAAGATAGGTAAACTAAACTAGAAAAAACATAAGCGCTCGCGCCGTGAGAAGAAACCAGACTAATGGCGGCTGATTTTAAGGGTATTTTAGGCTACTTTAAATTTTTGTAATCGAAATGCAATCGGAATAATATTGCAATGTAATTTGCACAATGTTATTTACTAGAATTGGCCTTCTGTTGGCCTTTGAATTGGCTCGGATTTATTACTTAAAACAGTTGATTATCGTTCATCGCCATTCTTAGAATCTACATTGACAAAACCGTTCCGGGAAGGAATTGCATTGCACCGCCCGCGCGCCCCAGCGTGTTTCTTACCCGCTGCATATCTTGGTTCCAGAGTGCATCCTTGCTGAAGGACAGCTCCAATGATTAAAATTAAGACATCTGCCCATGAACCGTCTAATTGCAGTGGGTGCTAAAATATTTTAAAAGATTTAATTTTTTTCAATTTAGTGTTTTTGCTAAGATAATTATGCTAGGCTAATCACAGATGATTGAACAACAAATATCTATACTAATATTATACAGCTTAAGAGTTTTTTGTTTGTTTGAACGCGCTAATCTCAGGAACTACTGATTCGAATAAAACATTTTTTTTTGTGTTTAATAGTCCATTTTTCAAGGAAGGCTACTTTTTATTTTGATATTCCCTCGGCATCGGGACTTATGCGGGTGAAACCGCGGGGCGCAGCTAGTTATTAATAAGTTCACCCACGTAACTCCCGATCCTGTGGGAATATCGGAATAAAAAAGTAGCCTATGTTATTCCAAGTTCTATAAAAATCGGTTCAGAAGTTTCGGAGCTTATTCGTTACAAACATAAAAACAAAAAATGTTAACTCTTTATAATATTAGTGACGACCCAGTTGCCCAATGGTCACCATGCCGGACTGCCAAACTATGTATAATAAGTATATATTTAGAAAAGAAAAGTATATAAGTAGTATATCCGTTGTCTAGCACCCATAGCTCAAGTCTAGTTACTTAGTTTGGGGCTAGATGGCGATCCGTAGAATGTCCTGCAATATTTATTATATTTATAGATTGATTATAACTGTTTCATTGTTCGTACTTACCATGGTGACGCCAGCTTCCCACCGCGAAGTGATAAACAAGAATAAGGCACAGCCCATCACACAGATGAAGATCGCCAGCCAAACGGCAGCAGTGAAAGGCAGCGCGAAGATATTACTAATTAGAGATAGAGGAGGTTCTCTAAACACGAAGCGGACGGCTGTAGAGCCCACCATTGCGATGTAGTCATAAACTCTTGCACGTTCCCGAGTGTAGATGGACAGGGTACCTGGAAAAAAAAGGTGTCGCGGGACACGCGTTTGGAACGAAGTCCCTTTTTTTGGGACATAAAAATAAAGAAAAGGTTTCTTTATTTTTATGTCCCAAAAAATCACATTCCCAAAAAAACACTTATCATGCATATGGATAACAGAAAACCAATCTTGATAGAAGGACCCGGGCTCCGCTCCGGATTCGGCCCGGCCGGGTCTAATGAGAATCACCAATCATAATCAATAATAAAAAAAACCCATTGATTTCTTGTGCATTTTTCTCATTGGGCGCGTTCCGAAGGCACACATCCTAACTTAGTTTTTAAGACGTTTCAATGTGATCTGTGTACAAATGTATTAAGCATCCGAATGAATAAAAAAAATGAATTTGACTTTGACATCCCTCAGGGATAGAACTGATAAAATTCAGATTCATTATACTCGTTCGTTAACCTCAGTCACTTAAATAAGGCAAACACCACTAACTATCGCATCTAGAAGAACCAATTTCTCAATCAGATATTAAGTTACCCAAATCAGCTTCCTTCTTGATCAGATGGTTAACAACGCCATTCCAGTTCCCGTTCTTATCCTGGTAGCCCCAAGTGTCAGTGAACAGGAGCTTTTCAGTCGCGTTCAGCATTTCGAAGCAGATCCTTATGACTGCGTATGACATTTTGGTGATGGAGTCTTTGTGAAGTTGCCTGGAATTATAAGTTTAGTTCTATCTATTGACATAGACAAAAGACTCCTTCTAGGCGTATCACTAAGAATGACAAATTCTTAAAAAATATCCAAGGCTTAAAATGTGCAATTCTGGAAGCCTATTTTTTGTAGAGAAACGAAAATAAAAGAGATCGAAATGTAAAAAATATCGCGGACTAAAGAGCATCATTTCCAAAAACCAAAGCACACCATCTCGCATCTCTTTTATCTATTCAATTCGATAGGAATTCAGTCCCTAACTGACGATTATGAGCGAGAAGCACCTTAAGCCGAAGTGGTAAGACCAGAAGCGCCATAGAGGTGTCTTTGAAACAGTTTTTGAGTATCAACCGCTAAAATTCATAGAATGACATTCATAATGTCGTGAAGGTGAAGACATGGTGAAGATATTCTTTGTATTGTCATACACTTCGAAACACGATTAGATTGATTTGCCTCGATAGAAAAAATACGTGAAAAACGTTTTTTACACGTTACGTTTTTTATTTTTTCTAATTTTACGGCAATCATAAAGAAAAAACAAGTACAAAATTTATATTTTCATAAACTTTACATCAAATCCCATAAGGTAGTAAGTACAGATGGTTTTCACTAAAATAGACCATAGTTAGATAGTTAGTATTTTAATTACATAAACAGTTAAAACGGCCATTTCGCGGCGCGTGGGGGAAAGGGATAGAGTCATCGAGCGGCGCGCGCGTGGGAAAGGGATAGGGGTTTTCAGGTTCAACTTCACCTTAAGCAGACAGTTCAATACTTACAGTCTATCATCCAAATGATTCTTTGTATCATTGGTTTCATTAATAATATTAACTACTGTCAACGGATGTCTCCTTATATTATTCCTTCTAGTAGACAATATCTTGGATCTTCTATAATCCACCAACACTCCATAGTTTCCCTTCGATGAACTTCCAGACTGCAGGTCTATCTCATTATTATATTCTATCACGCTGGTGTTTGAAACTGTTTGTATTAAGTTGGAATCGTCATTTTCCATCCATAAAGCCCGTGTATTGTAGATTATTTCTGATGTGGCTGTGATTTTATAAGCTAAAACAAAAAATACACATATCATTTTAATGTATCTATCGCCCGAATACTAAAAGGCTAGTATCGAATCTTAGTGGCGATTAAATTGACTTTTAAGTGTCAATTTCAATAGGAGAGGAGCGTCTTAAATATTAAAGGGAAATATTGAGAGTCGTTTGAGTATTCGGGCATTTATGTATTAGGTTCTCAATATGCCTACACTTGAGTGTAATCCTATAGTAATAAAATACACTATGAAATTGTACATTCATTTGTGGAATTACATAAACGATTCATAACAACAGACAGATAGCTTTGACCCACTAAATACTAATGCATTTATACTCAACCAACGTTAACTGCACCCGTTTAAAAGAATATCCTTCCTACTAATATTATAAATGTGAAAGTTTGTGTGTGTGTGTGTTTGTTACACCTTCACGCTAACACCACTTAACTGATTGCAATGAAATTCGGTATGTAGATAGCTGGAGGCCTCGATTAACATATTGGCTCTTTTTATCCCAATATTTCCACGGGATCGGAACTTACGCGTGTGAAACCGCGGGGCGCAGCTAGTATTCTCATAAACTCACACTATCTAGGTACCTACTTTCTAATCCTACTAATATTATAAATGAAAGTTTGTGTGTGTGTATGTCTGTTACTCCTTCACACAAAAACTACTGGACCGATTGCTATAAAACTCTGTACCTAGATAGCTGGAGACCTGGATTAAAACACATAGGTTACTTTTCCACGGGATCGGGACTTACGCGGGTGAAACCGCGGAGGGCAGCTAGGTATACTATAAAAGAAAAGTGAAAAATACTCGTCAAGAAAATTCTGTTGCTGCAAGAGCTACAAGTCTAAAACTTCTGATGGGGGTTCCTTTTAGGACGTAGGCCTAAGAAAAGATTTTTGGGAATTCGATCTTTAAAGGGGTAAAAAGGCTGATGAAGTGTAGTTTGTTTTTATAATATAAAAGAGAAACTGCAAGAGCTACAAGTCTGAAACTTCTCATGGACCTTCCAGGATGTAATAGGCGAGCACTAAGGTTTTTTTGGAATTTGACGTCTAAAAGGAGTAAAAAAGACTGATAATGCGTAGTTTGTTTGTAGTTTAAAGAAGGTAATTATGTATTCTATGTTTGTAGGAAATCAATATTACTTTTAAATGAGTTTAATTAATTCATATTATCTGTAAATTGTTAAATGAGTCGTTAGGAAGGGTGTCGGGAAGGTCGTCGTATAAGTTCACATCAAAATTCACCTGAAAACTGAATTATGAACGAAAAATTGGGTCTGTCCTTTGTGGCTTCTATTTACCCCGATTTTTTCGACGGCAGCCAGCTATGCTTCTCATAAATTCACACTAATAAAATAACTATTAAGGCCCTCTTCCAGTACCGTGTGTAGCTACAGCAAGCTACGCCACAGTGTAGGTGTAAACAGTGGGCACGCCACAGTGTAGGTAGGTGTCAACAGTAGGTTTTCGTTATCTAATTGGGCTCGATACATAAAATAATAAAACTAATGTGTAGCTTAACACAAAGGTCGATTTGCGAACACATGGTCTTAAAGCCGCGCGCGGGACAATCAAACGTGGTTCAGTTATATACATACTTACATACGTTACGTTAGGTAAATATATTAAGCTAAATATTATTATGAAGTGATTGGTACCTACTATGTGTTAAGCAGTTAAACTTAAATTATTGCTTTGTTTATTTTTGTTATACCTAGTAACTTAACTACGAATGTTTGTTTATGATAAGAGTGGTGTTAGCCTAGTGATTGATACCTCGACTTTCATCAAGATCATGGCTGCATCACTGGTGGTCATTCTCTTCTTCATGTCATGCAATTGGGGGTGGGTGGGGTTGAATATAATAATCATACAAATAGTTTGCGGGTATAATCATATTTTTATTTAAGAAGTATTTTTATTTCTAGTGCTTTTTTATTTTATGAAAGATTGTCCAATGACCTAGAAATTCCTAAAAATAGGTATTGTTTTTATTTTTTGTGGGGCTACTGTTTCGAATATCTGGTTTTTACCATTATATGACCTCTTTATCCCAAACTAAATATTATAAATCCAAAATTATTATTATTTATTTATTTATTTGTTTGTTCCCTCTTTATGGTGGCTTGAACTCGTGGCTCCAAAAATATGGTATGGCCACAGAACTATAGTGAGTATTATTTACTATTTAATATTTAATTTGCTGCTAAGAAATGGTCTACCCGCGTCGCTTTTTCCACAAAACTACAACCTTGGAGTCTTCAAGTCTAGAGGGGTACCTTCTAGGCGAGCATGCTACATCTTCGACCTCATCTCCGCGCCGCCACCAAAATGTGATTTGGATAAAAATTGGCTTAGTGGTAGGTTATGGAATGAAGAGATGGAATATCTACTTTTGATCCCAATTTTACCACAAATAAATCGGGTCTTTAATAGGTAGGTATTTTTCATTTTGTCTGGGTAAATGATTTCGTAGCGGGTTGTCTACTATCGTACTAAGCCGATTTTTTTACAAAAACAACATTACTATAATCGAAAAGGCACCTAAAGCGTTTATCTACTTTCACCTCACTAACCTTCAATATAAAGTACTCGATTTCCACTGATCTTGGCCACCACGAGATCGCTGTCGATCAGGATGTTTAGCTGTTCCAAGACCATGAGTTTCTCATCTGATTCTTCATTGCTGAGCAGGAGCCACCGGTATGGAGACTTGAATCTCTCTTCCTCGTTTGCCTAGAGAAAAGTACTCATCAAGAAAGCTCTGTAATTTAAATAGCCACGAATCTGTAATTTTGCATAGGGGTTTCATATAAAGAATTTTTTGGAAATTCAACCTCAAAAGAAGTAAAAAACGCGGTATATAATACTAGCTGCGCCCCGCGGATTCACCCACATAAGTTCCGATCCAGTAGGAATATCGGGATAAAACGTAGCCTGTGTTAATCCAGCCCCCTGATTCACAAACCGTGGAAAGGCAACCGAACCGAAAAAAATTTTTGCTGCTCTTTCACTCCCGCGACTTTTGACGTGTTGCCATCCTTGTCTTTTCAGTTTTATTCGTTTTGGTAGCCTTCCGATGGTTTATGAATCAGCCTGCAGGTCTCCAGCTATCTACATACCTAGTTTCATCGCAATCGGTCCAGTAGTTTTTGCGTGAAGGAGTAACAAACACAAACTTTCACATTTATAATATCAGTAGGATTAATTGGATACACTGTAAAAAATGATTATAGAATATCTATATATATAAAAGGGAAAATCACTGACTCACTCACTCACTCACTCATCACGAAATCTCAGAAACTACAAGTGCTAGGAGTCTCAAATTTTGCATGGGGGTTCCTTTCATGACCTAGGTGCTCACTAAGACGGGATTTTGCGAAATTCAACCCCTAAGGGGGGTATATGGGGGGTGGAAGTTTGAATGAAGGTTTGATTTTTTTTATGTATAATATAGTCGTGCGAAGCCGGG
Source organism: Idaea straminata (assembly GCA_951213275.1). Taxonomy (NCBI): domain Eukaryota; kingdom Metazoa; phylum Arthropoda; class Insecta; order Lepidoptera; family Geometridae; genus Idaea; species Idaea straminata. The sequence goes on along the minus strand of OX577863.1, from coordinate 11,159,529 downwards.
GCGGGTCACTAGTTCATTATAACTGGCAAACCTTTAATAGAATCCTTTCGGCCTGAAAGCAGGACATGTCGACAACCACTATGGCATGATGCAGGAAGAATTCCGTTCTGTTTGGCTGAAGAGACGAGGCGAACGGTATACCTTCATTGGCAAGCTCTTTGGTGAGACTTTTTAATTTGTCTGAAAAAAAATTATGCATATCAAATGCTTTGTCCTGAATGACTGACTGACTGCCTGACGGATCAACGCACAGCCTAAACCGCTAATCGTAGAGACCTGAAACTTGGAGGATGTGTTCTTTTGTATGACGTAGGCATCCGATAAGAAAGGATTTTCCGAAATTCTACCCCTTATGGGGTGAAAAAGGGGGGCAAAGTTTGTATGGGACAACGTGATTCCTTGGGTTAATCTACTAATTCTACGCGGACGGAAGCTAGTAATCTATCTATATATATAAAAATCAATTGCTGTTCGTTAGTCTCACTAAAACTCGAGAACGGCTGAACGGATTTATCTTATCTTAGTCTTGAAATGTTCGTGGAGGTCTAGGGAAGGTTTAAAAGGCGAGAAAAAATATTCCCACGGGATCGGGACTTACGCGGGTGAAACCGCGGGGCGCAGCTAGTATAATAATAATAAATATTTCATGACATTCCACACATCGCCATCTAGCCCCAAGCTAAATAACTAGACTTGTGTTATGGGTGCTAGACAACGGATAATATACTTACTACTTATATACTTTTCTTATGTAAATAATTACTTATAATACATAGAGACAACGAGACCATAGACAAATATCTAAGCATAAATACTTGTACCTACAAATATCTAAGCAACCATGAAGCAACCCTATGGTTGGCAGTCCGGCATGGTGACCATTGTGCCAACAGGGTCGTCAAAATGATCTAACTTTATCTATCTTCCACGTAAGCCCTGATTTCGGATAAAGCCGACTTCAAACAATTTAATGTAAAATGTAGGTATTTAATTAAAACTAATGTTATAAAGAGGAAAGATTTTTTTATTTTTGTGTTTTTAACGAATGGGCTCCGAAACTACTGGACCGATTTTGATAAAACTTGGTATGAGGATACATTAATTCAATGGAAATAACAAAGGCTACTTTTTATTCAGATATTCCCACGGGATCGGGAGTTACGCGGGTGAAACCGCTGAACGCTGAGTTGGTATTAAATGAAAAAAAATGGGGCTTAAAACTTACTAATATTCCAACAGGTATTGGGCATAAGAATCGAAGTAGGCCTCTTCATATCCAGACCTACAAAAGACATGACCACATTAATCTCAAAATCTCTACAAACCGCGGCACAAATTATTGTGCTGAAGAAGAAACTTGTCTTTAGTCTCATGTTTACAGTTACCAAGTAAAGTGTAAAGGGTAAGCCTTGTCAAATAAATAGGTAAATTAAGCTTCCTTTTATGATTTTTTATGAGGTCCTAGTTTTGCATAATTTAGTACTGAAATCATGTGAAGTCGTTGGGTACAGTTGGCTTGAAAAGTGTTAAATCTTTTTCTAGTGGGTAACCTACTTAAAACATTTTTTCTTTTATTTATTTGTTTTCCGTGCCATAATCTAAAAATATAAAAATCCAAGTCATGTTGACTAAATGATATATCAATGCAAAGCTGGACTTCTGGCTAAAAAATATTTAAAAAAAGTCCTAATAGGCATATTTAATCATGGTCAAAGCTAGTAGTTAAATAAAAATATTGTAAACTACGTAAGTAAATTTGTGCCTAATACGGATGCTAGACAAAGGATATAGTACTTCTTTTGTAAAATACAAATGAATGAATTGGTTTGCTTATTAAAAGTACTTAAGGCTATTTATGCTGCAAAAAGCAACGCGCCAGAAATACCCGTCGCCGACAACTAACATTGTTGATTGCAACGAATATATTTTGTTTTTCTTAAAAGTGCTGAAATAGAATTGTCGGTGAGATCTTTACCGATATTTTAGGGTAATTTGAGACGAAAATTCGTTATGATTTCAAATTTATAGTAATTTTAATTCTTAATTTTGGGATAGCTTCAAAACTATAGGAAATTGGCTCAAAGTTACACCAAAATGTCGGTAAAAATCTCACCTACAATTATATCTCAGCACTTTTGAGAACAACAAGACACATTCGTAAAAATCAACAATTTTCAGGTGCCGGTATTTAGTAGACTGTGTAGCAAGGACCACCTTAAGAAACCCTCAATAGGACGATAAAAGGACCGCTATGATTTATTTAGTAGATACTTTTACCTTATATTATCTACCTATAAATGGATGGTGTCATTATACAAGTCATACAATGGATACAAAGTCAGATTAGGACTTCCTAATTTAAAATTAACATTACGTTAAGGCTGTCAAATAAGCTAAACATGTACGTTTTAAACTTATTTTTACAAGATAATAAGTATTCGTATTATAAACAAAGGTCACGAATCTTGTCCTCCGTCGACTACGATCGGTGCAACTCGATCGAAACGTCCGAATAGCGACCCGGGGAATGAAGCCAAAAATGGACATAAGTTGGTACACTTTTGTTCACGATGGTACATGTAGGTAAACATTGAAAATATTGTACCAATAATTTTTAAGTATTGCCTTTAACGAAATAAGTACCTACTTAACTAATGACATGTTTAAAGGAAATGTATACCGGCTGCGCGAAATTTTTCATTTTTTGTAAAAATAACCTACTTGGAAATCGTATGTCACGTTATTTTGTAATCTACGACTCTACTTGTCTATAGATATTATAACACTTAATTTTCCAAATATTAACACATTAATTGCTCTGTCCAACCTCTGGTAGGGGTGGAAATTAAAATGCGGTCTAAGATGTAACACGCTTACCTAGAAGATACCTATTCACTCGCGATTTGAAGACCCCCAAATTGTACACGTCAGGAAAGACAGACGCAGGCAACTGATTCCATTCCCTTGCAGTACGAATAAGAAATGACGAAGGAAAACGCTTACGCTCTACATCTAGATGATACCCTACGCTGAATACACCTACATTATATGTCTAAAGCCAATATATTAATGATTTTAGTAATTATTTTCCCGGGTCATTAAGCGTATTTTTATTTCTCTTACCTCGACGTTTCGATTATGTTACAATAGCCATGGTCACGACGAGACTGGCTATTGTAACATAGTCGAAACGGGAAAATAATTACTTTCATAGTAATTATTTTTTTATTTATTTTTATTTTTTTATTGATTTACAAATCGTTTGAGTTTAAAAAGCTTATATTAATGTTATGTTTGAATTTTGCGGGCATCCCGATATCAATCCGTTAATGCCATAAAATTGGACAATTTGTATGTCGTTAAGAATTCCGTCTGCGTCTGCTCATACATTTTTAACATGGCTGGTTACAAATGTTAGGTATTGCATAGATTAGAGAGATAGGTACCCATTAGGTACCCAATTTATATGTCTACTAGCCTTTGCCCGCGAATTCATTCGCGTATAAGTCAAAATGGTTCTAATATACCTACTTTTTTAACTCAAAAGCACTAAGGAGTATTGATATCAACCTTGAAGCAAATCACCCCCAAAATAACTTTGTACTTACCCCTTTTTAACCCCATTATGAGATGAATTTTAATAAAATACGAAACAAGTATTTAATCTTATTCTGTTAAAGAATGTTTAGGCAAAATTTGAAGTAGATTGGACCAAGGAATCAGTGTCCCATACAAACTTTGCCTCCCTTATTCACCCCCTAAGGGGTAGAATTTCGGAAAATTCTTTCTTATCGGATGCCAACATCATACACATACACACCCTCCAAGTTCAGGTCTCTACGATCAGTGGTTTAGGCTGTGCGTTGATCCGTCAGTCAGTCATTCAGGACAAAGCATTTTATATGTATAGACTAGCTGCGCTCCGCGGTTTCACCCGCGTAAGTCCCGATCCCATGGGAATATCAAAATAAAAAGTAGCCTATAGCCTTCCTCGATAAATGGAATATCCAACACAAAAATAATTTTTCAATTCGAATCAGTAGTTCCTGAGATTAGCGCGTTCAAACAAACAAACTCTTCAGCTTTATAATATTAGTATAGATAGATAGGTATCAAAGTTTTTTGCCTGATTAACATGTCTAGACCAAACTAGACTAACAAGTTAAAGCTATTTTAAGATACCTAGAATTTTTAAAACTAGTTTTATTAAAATTTTAGTTTAAACAATTTGAAATTTTTATCTATCAATAACTAGCTGGTTTTTTATTCATAAATCTGGTTCTTCTTGATATAGCCGGATAAAAAGTTCTACAGCTACAGTAACAAACTAACAAACAATACAAACTTTCAAGAAATCAAGAAATCAAGACATTTATTGCAAAGTTATGTACACAAGGATCTTAAAATAGGCTTAATTAAGTAACAATAACTTACCCATTACAGGCATGCAATATAATAAACTTATATACTAAATGAATATTTTCATAATATTATAGGTAGGTAGGCAATTTAAAAATATATCTTTGTTTCTTCATAAAAATCAGACAAACAATAAAAAGTTTTTTCTATGAGCCACTTTTTCAACTTTGACTTAAATAAATCATTATTCAAATAAATTGATTTATTTGAATCGCATCTTTAATTTAAAATTTAACTGACTAAAATATCACACACAGCTCAAACCGATGCACGTTTTACATACAGCTGATAACGTAAGCATATGTTATGAAAGGACTATGAAAAATGTAAGTCCTACGCGGAGGAATTCGCGGGGAAAAGTTAGTTTTATATTTAGACCCAGTTGGCACAATGGTCACCTTGCCGGACTGCCAAACACAGGGTTGTGGGTTCGATTCCCGCCTCAGACAAGTATTTATGCTTAGATATTTGTCTGTGGTCTGGTTGTTTCTATGTATTATAAGTATACATTTACAAAATAAAAGTATATAAGTAGTATATCCGTTGTCTAGCACCCATAACACAAGTCTCGTTACTTAACTTTCATTCTTAACGTTTCTTAAGGGGGTCCTTGCTAGATGGCGCTGTGTTATAAAAAAAATTGTACTAGCTGCGCTTCGCAGTTTCACCCGCGTAACTCCCGATCCCGTGGCAATATCGGGATAATAAAAAGTAGCCTAAGTTACTCCTAATGAATCAATGTATCCTCATACCTTCCTCTTTTTTGGAGTCATTATTTTTTATACATTATATATTAATATATTATCAATTAAGATTAATTAAATTCCTTTTTTTCAACGTTTTTTTATTTTAGAAATTCAGGTGCCTCTGCTGAAAATTTATGTTTTTTTGGTTAGTGACGGTTTGATTATCAATGTGCGATATGTTTCATCAAAATCGATCCAGTACTTTCGGAGCCTACAAACAAAAAAAAACAAAACAATCTTCTCTCTTTATAATATTAAGTGCTTATAGATTTTTTTATAGTAACTATAGAGAAGTAGGATTGCTCGTAAACCCTAGCCTCATTAAATATGTGGTTTATATCTTTGTCATTTCATTTAAATACTTACATAAAAAGCACTCGAATGAAGGTCAAATTAAAAATTAAATTGAAAATGATTAATACGACGTAATGCCGAATCATCGATAGCCTTAACCCACTTAACTTCACAGGATAATGTATAAAAACACGGTGATGTCGTTTCATAATCTTAATGATTCATAAAGTTTCTTGGAACTGTGGTTTCGGACGACGCGGCGCGGTCAATTTAATATGGACAAGTATTTTCTTTATGAACTACAAGATACATTACTGATTGAGAGCGTTTGGCATAGTGGTAGATATCTCGACTTTCATTCCGAAGGTTGTGGGATCGAATCCCGGTAAATAACCCCAATAAATTTTTCTTAGAAAAAAATATGTGCGCTAATTGACATTGCTCTTACCGCGAAGGAAAACATCGTGATGAAACCCGCGGCTTAGTTAGCTCTATAGACGTAATGACAAGTCCACCCAAAGGTTGCCTGGAAAAGATCGTTTTGAGCGATAAGGCCGTCTTTTGTAACATAAACTTAAGCCTTGTTTTTTTTAAGCTATTGCATAGCTTTTATAACGGGTTTTGAGCGTGGCGACCGAATAAAGAAATTCCGTAACGAAAATAAAACCTAACACCCCCCCACTCCGCCTACCATGTAGCTCGGCCGAGCGTTCGCTTAACGTGTATGTATATGGTACGACTGTACGAAGCTCGCACGATGCAATAGCTTTATCGCGGCAGTCCCCGAGTGCCACACGTTTTTTAAATATTTTATGTAATTTAAAAATGGTGTTGCAAATATAGAATTTAACTAATCTATCTATCAAGTTTTTCCTGGATACGGCCGACTAAGCTGAGAGTGTAGGTGCTGGGCAAGTCTACTTCATCCTCACGCTAAAAAGACCCAACTAACAGGTCTCAGTTGCGGAAAAACTGCCCGTATGCAAATACAAGAAGTACCTAAGTTATTTATTTTAGAGGTAAATCAAAATTAATAACAACTATAGAAACAAATAATAAATCTTTATTGGACTTTCCTGAACAATTAGCGATGTGTGTCAAGGGTAGTGTTAATGGAACTGCAACACAGCTCATGATGAAGTATTGATGAGGGGCGTTTCTTAGAATATTATATCTCTGTCATATACCTACCTATATCATCTAGGTACAGGAGCGGATCGTGAATTTGTGCTTTTATACGACCTAAAACGCTATTATTTTATGCTGCCAAACGCAACGCGCGTAAGAAATACCCGTCGTATACAACTAACATTGTTGATTGTAACGAATGTGTTTTGTTTTCTCAAAAGTGCTATTGAAGGCGAGATCTTTACAAATATTTTGGGCTAATTTATGACAAAAATTCCTTGACATTTCAAAGTTATACTAGTTTTAATTCTTAATTATAGGATAGCTTCAAAGCTATGAAGAATTTTGGCTCAAAGTCACACCAACATGGTCGGTAAAAATCTCACCTACAATGCCATTTCAGCACTTTGAAGAAAAACTAAACACATTCGTAACAATCAACAATGTTCACCAACGAAGGCGACTGGTGCCGGTAGTAACTATTAAGTAGCTTGTGTAGCAAGGTCGTCGGCGTATGTACCCCCCTTAAGGGCCTACCCAATTCCCCCTTTTCTCTTACAAATGTAACATGGGAATCAAAGAGAGTACTGTAGGCATGAGAATCTGAAATCGTGGAATTTTTTTAATACGGGAATCTGTAGTATTGGAAATTTGAAAAATTGGAAGTCTGTAGACATGCAAACAAAGCCTTTTTACCTGACTGCAAGTTTTTTGTATTTTTGTATGTTTGTTTGTTTGTAAAGTCTTAACAGAAGTTTAAAGAAAATAGTATAAGTGGTCTTAGAAAAAGTTGTCATAATTTTTAATATTCAAGTCTGTCTGTCAGTTTGTCTTATTTACTAGGTAAGTACGCTACTTATTTTCTTTGAAGTCATTTAAAATATTAACCAAGCTTTAACAAAGGTAATAGTTCAAAGAGCACTCATTTATGAAAATTATAGGTCTCTCGAACTATGTTTACCTTTGTCCTTTATCCCTAACCAATAATTACGAATAATGAGTCAAACTTGATGTACGTAACGAAACCTACGCAAAGTGTATTATTATAATTTTCTTTGTTAATCGTATTACTAATATAGCGTTTAATAAATTCAATAATTACTCATAAATAAACCATCACCGTGACATCCGTGTCTGAGGTACAGTCACGTTACGCAAAAGAGAAACAGAAATAAATATGCTCATATTTTATGCTCGTAAGGATTTCTAAGCTTCTTTTTGTATCGTACCTTAGTCTCCTAGGCTGTAACTGATTGATCATAATAATATTTTAATATAGATAGATAGATAAATGCTTTGTTGTAAGTACCATGTTATCAACTAAATTCTATTCTACATTTCTCTCTTTATAATATTAGTGTAATACCTAAAGAGATTTTTTTTTTGTTTTTATGTTTGTAACGAATAGACTCCGAAACTACTGGACCGAATTGAAGAAACTTAGTATTAGAATACATTGATTCATTGGCAGTAACATAGGCTGCTTTTTATCTCGATATTCTAATGGGTTTGGGAATTACGCGGGTGAAACCGCGGAGCGCTGCTAGTTTTAGATATTCACAAAAAAAATGAAGAAAACCACAATGCTAACTTAGTGCGTTTTAATAAAATTGGCTTCCAGTGATGATTTAAAATCCAGAGAGGCCTCTCTATCCCCCTTGCTGTAATTTGCTCAGCTAACTAGGATGGGAGTTGACGAGTCTTGCCTGCTATTTTTATGAGTTTGGCCGCCATTGTAAAGGGCAAAGTATTGAAAAAATGTGTTTCCCCAGGACTTAGTTCACGCGCAAGCGTGAGACGTCTTCCATTTTAACCACAGGACCACTTGTTGATTAATATTGATCTTACCTACGAGTATAACTTGTTGGCTGGTCTACTTCTATGCAGTTATGCTCTCCTGGTACATGGAGCGAGGAACAACCTGTTCAGACCCGGTATCCAACCAAGTAGATGATAGTATTGATTAGAGTCAGCTAGCGCTCTTGTTTATATCCACTTGTTGATTAATATTGATTACGGTTCTTACCTACGAGTATAACTTGTTGTTTGGTCTACTTCTACGCATGCTATGCACTCCTGGTACATAGAGTGAGGAACAACCTGTTCAGACCCGGCATCCAACCAAGTAGATGATAGTATTGATTAGAGTCAGCTAGCGCTCTTGTTTGAATCCACTTGTTGATTCATATTGATCACGGTTCTTACCTACGAGTATAACTTGTTGTTTGGTCTACTTCTACGCATGCTATGCACTCCTGGTACATAGAGTGAGGAACAACCTGTTTTGGATGCGATATCCAACCAAGTAGATAGTCAAATATTGATTAAAGCCAGCTCTACGCGCTTGTTTAGCTCCACTTGTTGATTAATATTGATCACGATTCTTACGTACGAGTATAACTTGTTGGCTGATCTACTTCTACGCATGCTATGCACTCCTGGTAAATAGAGCGAGGAACAACCTGTTTTGGATGCGATATCCAACCAAGTAGATAGTCAAATATTGATTAAAGCCAGCTCTACGCGCTCTTGTTTGAATCCACTAGTTTGATTAATATTGATCACGGTTCTTCCCTACGAGTGTAACTTGTTAGCTGGTCTACTTCTACGCATGCTATGTGCTCCTGGTTCATAGCGCGAGCACCAACCTGTTTTGGACGCGATATCCAACCAAGTAGATAGTATTGATTAGAGTCAGCTAGCTCTACGCGCTCTTGTCTTGTTTGATTAATATTGATCACGGTTCTTACCTACGAGTGTAACTTGTTAGCTGGTATACTTCTACGCATGCTATGCGCTCCTGGTACATAGAGCGCGCTACAACCTGTTTAAGACCCGGTATCCAACCAAGTAGATAGTATTGATTAGAGTCAGCTAGCTCTACGCGCTCTTGTTTGAATCCACTTGTTTGATTAATATTGATCACGGTTCTTCCCTACGAGTGTAACTTGTTAGCTGGTATACTTCTACGCAAGCTATGCGCTCCTGGTACATAGAGCGAGCAACAACCTGTTTTAGACCGGGTTTCCAACAGTAAAGTATGGATAAGAGCCAGCTCTACGCGCTCTTGCTTGGCTCCTCTTGTGTTGAATAATATTGAACATGGTTCTTACCTACGAGTATAACTTGTTGGCTGGTCTACTTCTACGCATACTATGCACTCCTGGTACATGGAGCGAGCTACAACCTGTTTTGGACGCGATATCCCAACCAAGTAGATATTAAAGTATTGATTAGTGTCAGCTCTACGCGCTTGTTTGACTCCACTGTTGACTAATATTGATCACGGTTCTTATCTACGAGTATAACTTGTTGTTTGGTCTACTTCTACGCATGCTATGCACTCCTAGTACATAGAGCGAGGAACAACCTGTTTTGGACGTGATATCCAACCAAGTAAATAGTCAAATATTGATTAAAGCCAGCTCTACGCGCTTGGTTAGCTCCACTTGTTGATTAATATTGATCACGATTCTTACGTACGAGTATAACTTGCTGGTTCGTATACTTCTACGCATGCTATGCACTCCTGGTACATGGAGCGAGGAACAACTTGTTTAAGACCCGGTATCCAACCAAGTTGATGATAGTATTGATTAGAGTCAGCTCTACGCGCTCTTATTTGTCTCCACTTGTTGATTAATATTGATCACGGTTCTTACCTACGAGTGTAACTTGTTGGCAGATCTACTTCTATGCAGTTATCTGCTCCTGGTACATGGAGCGAGGAACAACCTGTTCAAGACCCGGTATCCAACCAAGTAGATATTCAAATATTGATTAGGCACTAAACGCGCATGTTCTGTGGATATAACAAGTCCTCTTTATTTAAGAATGTTTTTTTAGTTTTATTAAAAAATCATCATGTCAGCCCATGCACGTCCACTGCTGGACATAGGCCTCCCCCATACAACGCCACAAACAGCGGTCCTGAGCCGCCTCCATCCACCGACTACCCACGACCGCTACAATGTCGTCGGTCCACCGGGCAGCTGGTCTCCCAACACTCCGTTTCGCGTTGCATCGCGGCCGCCACTCGAGAACCTTTACTCCCCAGCGGTTGTCAGTTCTGCGAGCTATATGACCTGCCCATTGCCACATCAGCTTACTAATCCTGAGGGCTATGTCGGTGACCTTGGTTCTTCTACGGATTTCCGTATTTCGGATTCTATCACGTAGAGAAACTCCGAGCATAGCTCTCTCCATAGCCCGCTGAGCGACTCTGAGCTTTTGAACGAGGCCTATAGTCAGCAACCACGTCTCGGATCCGTATGTCATCACTGGTAACACACATTGGTTGAAAACCTTCGTCTTGAGGCTCTGTGGTATTTGTGACGAGAAGATATTGCGAAGCTTCCCGAACGCTGCCCAACCGAGTTGGATTCGTCGGCTGACCTCTTTATCGAAGTTGGATTTACCTAGTTGGACCATTTGGCCTAGGTAGATATAGTGATAGAGCAACAACTTCGATAACATCGTTTCCGATGTGAACAGGTATGGGTACGACATGGGCGTTCGACATGATCTTTGTCTTATCCATGTTCATTTTAAGACCCACCTGTCCAGAGACGGTGTTGAGGTCTCTCAGCATCCTGCTGAGGTCCTCCAGCGATTCTGCCATGATGACTATATCGTCGGCAAACCAAAGGTGAGTGATGTAATCGCCATTGATATTGATGCCATATCCGTCCCAGTCCAAGAGCTTAAATATATCCTCCAACGCAGAGGTGAACAGTTTCGGAGAGATAACGTCTCCCTGTCTCACCCCTTTTTGCAATGGGATCGGATTTGTGCTCTGGTTCTGAAGCCGGATAGACATAGTGGCGTTGCTATACAAACACTTCAGCACTTGGATATACCGGTAGTCGATTTGGCACCGCTGGAGGGACTGTAGCACTGCCCAGGTTTCGACTGAATCAAAGGCTTTCTCGTAGTCCACAAACGCAAGACATAACGGCCGATTATACTCCTCTATCTTCTGTATAATCTGCCGGAGTGTATGAATGTGGTCTACGGTACTAAAGCCTTTTCGGAACCCGGCTTGTTCGGGAGGCTGGAAGTCGTCAAACCTTCGAGAAAGACGGTTGGTGATAACTCTCGAAAACAGCTTATAGACGTGGCTCAACAGTGAGATGGGCCTATAGTTCTTTAGAAGGGCTTTGTCACCCTTCTTATGGAACAGTACCACCACGCTCCTGTTCCACGCCTCTGGCGTTTGTCCCTCGAGAATGACGGAGTTGAACAGCCTCTGAAGGACTTTAAGTACCGGTGCTCCACCCGCCTTCAGAAGTTCTGTCGTTATTCCGTCATCCCCCGGTGCCTTATTGTTTTTGAGCTGTTTGAGAGCCGTCCTTATCTCGTACAGGCTGACGTCCGGGATATCTTCGGTATAGTATCGGGTTAAACGGGCTCTTGCATCGCCCGCCGTGTTGTTTGCAGGGCATTGCAACGAGGTGTACAGCTGTCCATAAAACTTTTCAAGCTCTCTCAGGATCTCAGGCTTGGAGGATATGATGCTGCCGCTATCGGTCTTCAGCCTTGTCAACTGGTTTTGTCCAAAAGACAGATCTCTCGCGAACACTTTCGAGCCCTTGTTCCGCTCTATTGCGCTCACAATACAGTTAGTACTGTAGGAGCGCAAATCGCGTCGGATGGACTTCGAGATCTATCTGTTGAGCACACCGTATCTTGACATATCTGCCGAAGACTGCAGCCTCATTTCACTTCTCTCTGCCATTAACTGCAGAGTGTGATCCGAGAGTCTCTGTGTTTTATTTCTGCGGCGGGTCTTAAAGAACTCCGATCCGACCGCTTGGACAGTTTCCACCAGCCCATTGTTCAACTCGTCCACTGTTACGCATTCCGCGAGGCATTCAAAGCGGTTTTGTAGCTCAAACTGAAAGCTTTCGGGATTTTGTATTTGGACAGGATTTGGGCGTACCGTAGACTTTACCAGACGAGACCGTTCTAGCTTAACATTGATATTCAATGACGCTCTTACTAAGCGATGATCGCTGCCGGTTTTCACCCTGTTGATCACAGAGACGTCATTGAATATGTGCTTGTGATTCGTCATGATAAAGTCTATCTCATGCTTAAAACCGCGTGGGCTAAGCCACGTCCATTTCCTGGACGACCGCTTCTCGAAAAAAGAGTTCATCGCGAAGAGTCCCTCTTTTTCCATGAAGTCGGCTAATCGCTGGCCCCTTTGGTCTCGCTGTCCAAATCCAAACTGGCCCACTCTCAGTTCGTCACCGCTCTTCTTGCCAAGCCGCGCATTGACGTCCCCCATCACAACCGTGTAGTGTGTTTTCGAGGCATGCATGACACGTGCAATATCGTCGTACATGACCTCCACTTCATCGTCGGGGCGTTTCGAGTGTGGCGCGTATACCTGTATGACCTTCAGCGAATACCGGTTGGTGATTCTGAGTATAAGGTACGCCACCCTGCTCGAAACGCTCTCGATCTTAACAATGTTGTTGACGAGAGACTTGTGGACGAGAAACCCGATACCATGTTGGGACAGCTGGTCGCCCTCCCGGTGGTAGAACAAGTTGCCGGAATTAAGGGTGATCGTGTCCTCTCCCTCTCTTCGGACTTCTGATAACCCTATGATATCCCACTGCAACTTGTCCACCGCTTCTTCCAGCTCTATTACCATCTCGTCGGTCCTCAAAGTTCGCGCGTTGTATGTTACCAGGTGCAAGGGTCGTCGGTATTTAGTTTGGTAGCTCGATCTCTTCCGGAGATTCTTAGCACCCCCTGCCCCGCCGTTACCATGGCCGCTACCGTGACCAGGAATAGCGGAGCTGCCGGGGACTGGGGGCCGTTCTCTGTTTGCATCCGTCATGTAGGGGGGGGGGGAGGTTTTGCCATAATCACCACGCTTGGCAGGCGGATTGGTGATCGCAGTTAGGTATTAAATACTCAGAAGGAAGCTGCTGCCCTTCCTCCGGTAGAATCCCTTAGTCGGCTTTTACGACATTCACGGGCTGAGTTGGACGATATTCTTACGCCGCGACCCCACGGCCTAAAATTATTAAAAAATAATATAACTAATACGTCAAGACATTATCAAACCATCCAGAAGTTTTCATAAACTTGATCCGGCTAGACGGACCAACTTTTAAATATTGTGTTCTCTAAATTGCTAAATTGCGTATATCTATCTTTTTTTCCGAACGAAACTGGCGCCATTTTATCAAATTAACCATAATATTATTATTATGTAACTTTTATAAAATTAACATACTGATTATGGAGAATCGTTTAGTAAAATCAAGTCTTAAAAGTAAATGAACTCGACAGCAATGGCCGAATTATTCCGTTTTCGGAATGAAAAAAAAACCTGTCTTGTAATACCATGTTTTTATGGGTGATTGACCAATAGTTTCAGTTCTTTCGTACCGGCGCTCTCTCCATACAAACGTAGTCGACTATTTCCTCCCTGGATAATGACACTAGAACAAATATGTTTGTGCCATAAAACTTATAACTGCCATGACCATGCCACAATGTTTTTTTTTTAATCTTTATATCTATGATAATTAGAAATTGAAAAATAAAACATAGGGGCATAGTCATAACAGTTATAGGTCAGTTAAAATATTTGCTCTAGTGTCCAGGGAGAAAACAGTCGACTACGTTTGTATGGAGAGAGCCCCCGGTACCCTTTCCTCTTAAGTTGGGGATTAAATATTTTATAATGACTCTATTTATTTCTGACAGATTTTATCTAACTTAGGTAGAAGAAGGTTAGGTAGATACCTACTGATTTAATTGATTGACTAGTTGTGCCCTGGCGTTTTACCAGCGTTAATCTATACATATAAAATGCTTTGTCCTGACTGACTGACGGATCAACGCACAGCTTAAACCACTGATCGGTATGTTCTTTGTATGACGTAGGCATCCGATAAGAAAGGATTTTCAGAAATTCTACCCCTTAAAGAGCGAAAAAGAGGAGCAAAGTCTGTATGGGACAACGTGGTTCCTTGGCCCAATCCTATTAGTAGAACCATTTCAACTTCTACTAAAGCTAGTTTTGGAATAAAAGCACCTAGGCGCAGAGCGCATTTTCGTATGGCGGTCGTAGTTTTTTGTTGATAATTCAGTATCGATTTGGTGAATCTTTGTTGCAAAGTATACCTTTCCAGAAAATCAGATTTCAATAGTTTTAGGAGGAAAGGGTACCGGCGCTCTCTCCATACAAACGTAGTCGACTGTTTCCTTCCTGGATAATGACACTAGCACAAATGTTTTGTAGCTTTAAACCTATAACTGCTATGTCTATGCCCCTATGTCTTGGTTTTTTTCATTTTCTAATTATCATAGAAAGTAAGAGTTAAAAAAAATATATATATATAAAAATAAGAAATTGGGGCATGGTCATGGCAGTTATAAGTTTTAAGCTACAAATATATTTGTGCTAGATCCAGGGAGGAAACAGTCGACAACGTTTGAATGGAGAGAGCGCCGGTACCCTTTCCTCTCGAAAAACAGACAGACAGACATACATTTAAAAAAGCTATGGGCTGGGCGTATAATGGCTTAGTTTAATTTTAATAAGATCCATAAGTAATTCTTTCCTTGTATCGTACCTACATAATATCATCAAAATACATAATATTGTTGAATTTATTAAAATTTTAACTAGGAACAGGAAATTGATGTAATAAAATCACTACGAATTCATAGTATGAAATTATTTAGTTCATTATCTTAATATATATAAATCTCGTGTCACAATGTTTGTCCTCAATGGACTCCTAAACCACTTAACCGATTATAATAAAATTCGCACACCATGTGCAGTTCGATCCAACTTGAGAGATAGGATAGTTTAAATCTCAAATTATAGTCGCAAAATCTACTATTTCTACGCGGACGAAGTCGCGGGCAATAGCTAGTTGTTTATAAATAGGTAAGTAATCGGAATTTTAAAGGAAACAACAAAATTTTATGACGAATTCGTCCGTCGTAATAAGTTATATGTACTTAGATAATACAATGTTTCTTATCTAATAATATATAGATTGACTTTTTTTCTAAACTAGTCGATAAAAATTGTTCTTGTTCAAGTATAAAAAATAGCTTTTTGGAACCAAAATAGCTATTTTTATGCGTTATTAAAATATATAAGTGTTCGAAATACACTTGGATTAAAAAAAAAATCAGGACAACTTCCGGTTTTTTTTTTCGTCACATGGATTGTTTTTATTATGAAAATCTATTTTTTTTATTATTGAATGCCTTGCAGATATGGAATCGACATAATGGGAACCTTACTAAAAAACAAAAATAAACAATACTGGCGCGTGCTCAAATAACATTACCAAGCCAAATAAAAAAAATGCTATTAATATTTAAAAATCTTAATCTATATATATAAAAGAAAGTCGTGTTAGTTACACCACTTATAACTCAAGAACGGCAGAACAGATTTGGGTGAAAATTGGTAGGGAGGTAGCTTAGAGCCAGGAGACGGACATAAGATACTTTTTATCCCAATATGCCCACGGGATCGGGACTTACGCGGGTGAAACCGCGGGGCGCAGCTAGTTAAACATAAAAGTGTGATAAATATCGCATAATTTAAACACTAAACATTTTTCGTTTGTTTGTAACGAATTGGCTCCGAAACTAATGAACCGATTTTGATAAAATTTCTTATGACGATACATTTTGTTCATTGTAAGTAAAATAGTCTACTTTTTATCCCGATATTCCCATGGAATCGGGACTTACGCCGGATGAAACCGCAGGTCGCAGCTATTTTTTATAATCGTTTGTTTGTAACGAATAGGCTCCAAAACTACTGGACCGATTTTGATGAAACTTAGTACAGAGTTACATTAATTCATTAGAAATAATATAGGCTACTTTTTATCCCAATATTACCACTACATCGCTTCGAAACTTCTGGACCGATTTTAATGAAACTTTGTACATTGATACAATAAATTCATTAGGTAATATGAGATACTTTTTATCCCGATATTCCTTCGAGATCAGGACTTACGCGGCTTAAGCCACTCTTCCAGTACCGTGTGTAGGTATTCACATTACCTTAGCCCCCGCTCTCAAAAACGTAGCGTGCTGCGTGCTAACTGTTATATTTGATCGATATGCAAAACATTTTAGCATTATTATCCACAAATATAGTTCCTAGAGGTCAAAACCTATCATTTGATTCATTTTGAGATACAAACGTTAACTACTTTTGAATAAAACCCGATAAACGATCTAATAATTCTCTGTTTTCTAACATTTTTTTTATCGAACGAAGTTGTTCATATCATGTTTTCAACCACAATAAACAAAAATATGGTTATTAAACTACAATATCCATTCATATCCAAATAACAAAAAAAGAGTATTTGATTACTCAGAGTTGCTTAAAACAAATGTCGATTTTGGTAGCTTTATTAGCACCTGCCCTTAAACCGCAAATAGGGCGCTGCTATATGTCATACTGTGTTTGAACCTAGTGCCTAAGCGCCTATGACTGATATTATGACGTCAATCTTTGGGAAACACTATTACAAGACAGTTATGTACCTACATAGGTACCTACTATGTACGTATAGTGTAGATAGGTATTAATAGTCAGATTACCACGAATTTTCTCGTATCGCTTGCCATTTGTAGAGTGACCATTTAATTTTTATTATATTTTATTTGGCACGCCGGCCAAGTGTGTGTCGCCCCACACGCAAAGGTTCCATAATTGTCCGCCGCAATATTTAAATTTCGAAGGGACTCTTTTTATGTTTAAATGACAAAAATAATTGTTTTAGTAACGATATCTTACACCATGGATGGGTTTAAGAGGGAAGAGTACCGGGGGCTCTCTCTATACAAACGTATTCGACTGTTTTCTCCCTGGATGATGATACTAGAACAAATATTTTTGTTGCTTCGAACTTATAACTGCCATGACCATGCCTCTATGTTTCGGTACCTTATGTGTTCAAATGTTTAGCTCTTTGGTGGCATAAGTAACCTATTTTGTTTACAAAAGTTCGTCCGCAGCAAGCACTCGTCAGAACTCCGTTTTCATAGTTGTACTTCAGCTGATCTTGTCGTCCAACGCACGCCTTCTTGCATCCTCGATCTCAGACACCAGAGTGACCAAAACATAAAAAAAAACTTGAGAGGTGTCAAGGGACACCCGGATGGAACGAAGAAAGATGAAACAAAAATATCTGGCTTGCTTTCTATGAGAGAGAGAGAGAAAGAGAAACAAGCGCACGCCGCACGGCTTACATCTATAGCAAAAAGTGTCGTTACAACTTTTGGTCTTAAGGTAGGTATTTTAACATTACCTCAGCCTCCGCGCACAAAGACGTAGCGTGAAAGTGAGCCGCGCGCAACGACTCGCGTACGCGATCAAGCTACGCCACAGTGTAGGTGTAAACAGTGGGCACGCCACAGTGTAGGTAGGTGTCAACAGTAGGTTTTCGTTATCTAATTGGGCTCGATACGTAAAATAATAAAACTAATGTGTAGCTGTAATAATGTACCTAATATTTTTATTGGAACGAAGTTCCCTATCGCGGGTTGACGCGGGGACCTAGCCGAGAAAAAAATGTTACGCATTACAAAACCGTGAAACGAAAAACCGAAAAGAAACTAATCTTCTACATATTACAAATATACACACACATAGATTAAAAAAAAAAAAAAAAATGGTTGTCTGCAAAGTCGGTTTACGGCATTCATTTAGGATAACACTACGTATAGACAAGTTACGTTCCATTTTATAACGGCGGGAGCCTGCGCGGGTGGGAGCGCGCCATGACCAAGCCGTCCGCTACTTCAGAAATGACACTACCTTTTATACCTACAAAATTTCATTAGAGTTAAACACGTAGATGTAGAGGCTTTTTACAATAACAAGTTTATGAACAAGGTATTATAATATACTTATTTATTATAAATACGAAAGTTTGTGTGTGTGTGTGTGTCTAGTGTGTTTGTTTGTTACTTCTTTACGTACAAAATTTAAACCGATTGTGATATTTGGCATTGGGGCTAGCTAGTTTAAGGGGTAAAAGTAATTAAACACTGAGTTAAGACTTACCTATTATTTAAGGGTTTTTAGGGTTCTGTAATACCTATAATACCTACTACCTAATATACTGCAAAATAAAGGAACTTTTTTTTACAAATTATAAATATATGTGTACGGAACCCTCGCTCCGTGCGCGAGTTCGCAAAAAAAGCGGTCAAGTGCGAACTTGACCGGTTTTTTGCTTGCCACACGTCTATCAGTTATCTAAGGCAAATTCAGTTATATTAAATACTTATCTTTTAATTTGACTTTTATTCATATTTTCTACGGTTGTCGTAATATTTGTTTGTAATGTTAAATATAATTTAGGTAATACATAACGTTGTGTTTTTTTAAGTTTTTTAAGTTTGTTTCCGCTGTAAGTAATTTTTTGTAACGTTTCCATATATTTTTATTCAAAATGCGAAGGCCCTTATCCTCTACGAACTAGCAAGCGACTATGTCGTCTAGTCTTATTTCAGCTCAGATGGACGGAATGAGGCAATGTACGGCGCTGACCTCTCTTGTAATTTATCTCAATGGTTTACGGACGATAATTTTACGTGATAACATCATAAAAAAACGATAAAAAAATTGAGTTTTTTTCCTAATTTTTTTCTATTAAAATATTTTTTTCATTTATAGTTTGCTTAGACTGACTGGAGCACTCGCTCACTCAATCGCGTCTAGTCACCATAACACAAGCCTAGCTGCTTAGACTGGAGCAACAATACAATATACAAACTTGTTACTAACCTTACCTCTTTATAATATTAGTATCGATGATATGCGCTCACTCAATCGGGTCTAGTCACCATAACACAAGCCTAGCTGCTTAGACTGGAGCAACAATACAATATACAAACTTGTTCCTAACCTTACCTATTTATAATATTAGTATAGATTATTTGCGCTCACTCAATCGCGTCTAGTCACCATAACACAAGCCTAGCTGCTTAGACTGGAGCAACAATACAATATACAAACTTGTTACTAACCTTACCTCTTTATAATATTAGTATCGATGATATGCGCTCACTCAATCGGGTCTAGTCACCATAACACAAGCCTAGCTGCTTAGACTGGAGCAACAATACAATATACAAACTTGTTCCTAACCTTACCTATTTATAATATTAGTATAGATTATTTGCGCTCACTCAATCACGTCTAGTCACCATAACACAAGCCTAGCTGCTTAGACTGGAGCAACAATACAATATACAAACTTGTTACTAACCTTACCTCTTTATAATATTAGTATCGATGATATGCGCTCACTCAATCGGGTCTAGTCACCATAACACAAGCCTAGCTGCTTAGACTAGAGCAACAATACAATGTACAAACTTGTTACTAACCTTACCTCTTTATAATATTAGTATAGATTATTTGCGCTCACTCAATCGCGTCTAGTCACCATAACACAAGCCTAGCTGCTTAGACTGGAGCAACAATACAATATACAAACTTGTTACTAACCTTACCTCTTTATAATATTAGTATCGATGATATGCGCTCACTCAATCGGGTCTAGTCACCATAACACAAGCCTAGCTGCTTAGACTGGAGCAACAATACAATATACAAACTTGTTCCTAACCTTACCTATTTATAACATTAGTAAAGATTATTTGCGCTCACTCAATCACGTCTAGTCACCATAACACAAGCCTAGCTGCTTAGACTGGAGCAACAATACAATGTACAAACTTGTTACTAACCTTACCTCTTTATAATATTAGTATCGATGATATGCGCTCACTCTATCGGGTCTAGTCACCATAACACAAGCCTAGCTGCTTAGACTGGAGCAACAATACAATATACAAACTTGTTCCTAACCTTACCTCTTTATAATATTAGTATGATTATTTGCGCTCACTCAATCACGTCTAGTCACCATAACACAAGCCTAGCTGCTTAGACTAGAGCAACAATACAATGTACAAACTTGTTACTAACCTTACCTCTTTATAATATTAGTATAGATTATTTGCGCTCACTCAATCGCGTCTAGTCACCATAACACAAGCCTAGCTGCTTAGACTGGAGCAACAATACAATATACAAACTTGTTACTAACCTTACCTCTTTATAATATTAGTATATATTATTTGCGCTCAGTCAATCGCGTCTAGTCACCATAACACAAGCCTAGCTGCTTAGACTGGAGCAACAATACAATATACAAACTTGTTACTAACCTTACCTCTTTATAATATTAGTATAGATTATTTGCGCTCCCTCAATCGCGTCTAGTCACCATAACACAAGCCTAGCTGCTTAGACTGGAGCAACAATACAATATACAAACTTGTTACTAACCTTACCTCTTTATAATATTAGTATCGATGATATGCGCTCACTCAATCGGGTCTAGTCACCATAACACAAGCCTAGCTGCTTAGACTGGAGCAACAATACAATATACAAACTTGTTCCTAACCTTACCTATTTATAATATTAGTATAGATTATTTGCGCTCACTCAATCACGTCTAGTCACCATAACACAAGCCTAGCTGCTTAGACTGGAGCAACAATACAATATACAAACTTGTAATTAACCTTACCTCTTTATAATATTAGTATCGATGATATGCGCTCACTCAATCGGGTCTAGTCACCATAACATTGTCCCCTGGAGGAGGCTGTAGATAGTTTCTATCGTCACCTTTATGACGTGATTAAAAAATTTGTGCCTCAGAAACTAGTGTCTACCAACCGATTCCCGCTATGGTTCTCTAGTCCACTGAGAAAAGTACTCAAAGAAAAATTTAAATTTCTTAAAAAATATAATACATACGGCAATTTAGCTGATTATGAAACTTTTTCTTTTCTACGCAGAAGGGCTAAGGACTTGGAAAGGGTTTGTTATGCTAATTATCTTAAGTCCATGGAAAACTCTATTACTGAGAATCCTAAAATGTTCTGGAGTTTTGTTAAATCTAATAAGAATGGCACTAACAGCCTCCCGTCTTCTTTTAATTTTGAAGGTCAAACATCTGACTCAGGTGAAACAATATGTGAATTTTTTGCTGAATACTTTAATTCTAATTTTCTTAATAATTCTACTTCCCCTCCTCAGGAAACTCATTCTATGAATACTTCATCTTTATTTAATGATATTAATATCGATCCCAAAGTTATTTTGAAATTGCTCAAGTCTGTCGATCTCACTAAAGGTGCAGGACCGGACCAAATAGTCCCCCTTTTTATTTCTAGATGCTGTATTAATTTGTTAAAGCCTCTGACAATTCTTTTTACAAGATCTGCGCAAGAAGGCACCGTTCCGAAGATATGGAAATCTGCATTCATAACTCCGGTTTTCAAGAGTGGCGACAAATGTGACGTCAAAAACTATAGGCCGATATCTAAGCTTTGCTTGTTTGCTAAAATTTTTGAACGCGTGGTTTATGAACAATTGTATCACTTTTTAAAGCCTGCCTTTTTATCCCAGCAGCACGGATTTCTTAAAAATCGTTCGACTACATCCAATCTTGTGTCCTTTGTCGACTATACTTCCACCAATATTGACGGAGGGGGCCAGGTCGATGCTATCTTTACTGATTATCGTAAAGCATTTGATCGAATTGATCATTCCGTCTTGCTACAGAAGCTTCTCCTTGCCGGAATCCATGGTAATCTATACAGGTGGTTTTGTTCCTACATTGAGAATCGTTCCCAAAGAATTGTTATTAATGGCTATTCATCATCATGGTGTAATGTCCCCTCTGGGGTTCCTCAAGGGTCCCTTCTCGGCCCATTGCTATTCAATATTTTTGTTAATGACATTGGTTCTTGTTTTATATACTCTAAATTTATTCTTTACGCAGATGACATGAAAATATACAAAAAGATTAGTAGCATTAAAGATAGTCAACAATTACAAGATGATTTGAACAGATTTGAAAACTATTGTATTCATAACAAACTAGACCTTAATGTTGATAAATGTAACGTAATATCTTTTACCCGAAAACCAAATTTAGATTACTTCAATTATAAAATTAAAGGTTGCCAACTTCGGAGAGTGAATGAGATCCGGGATCTAGGTGTTACTCATGATTCTAAACTAACCTATGAGGCCCACATTAACAAAATTGTTAATAAGGCTAATAAATCTCTTGGTTTTATTAAACGAACATGTTCTCAGTTTTCTTCTATTAAACCCGTTAAAGTATTGTATTGTTCTTATGTCCGAAGCGTTCTCGAGTATTCTTCTCAGGTATGGAACCCGCAGTATAAGGTGTATATTGATAGAATTGAAAGTATTCAAAAGCGATTTCTTAAATATTTACAGTTTAAGTGTAAGCGATTTGATGATGATTATGATGCCAGGTGTAAGAGACAACATATATTACCTCTTCAGTTAAGACGCAAAATTGCTGATGTTACATTTTATGCTAAAATAGCACAGTCAAAAGTGGATTCTCCGGACCTCCTCTCGCGGATTGTGCTTAACTTGCCAAAGCTACCCGTCAGAGAGCTTAAAAAAATTGATATTTTGCATGTACCATTTTGTAGAACAAAATATAGGAAACATTCTTTCTTCTATCGAGCTGCAGGTTTTATCAACGAGCTGCCCACTGATCATGAACTAGACTTATTTAACTCTTCACCTAGTTGCTTCCGTAACAACTTGACTAAGGACTGGTTGAGTGCTGCATCCTAACTTGGTGAACTCTTTTTAATCTATTTTTTGTTGCTTTCTTTATTTTATTGTTTATTTGTTTTCTCTTTTTCATTTAGTTTTGGTTGTAAGCGATTATTTGTGTTCTTTCTTTGTTTTGTTTTCTTTTTTCCGTTTCGTTTTCTTAATGTATATACATATATAAGTATTATTAATTTTATGATATTGTTTAAGTATTTATTTTTTGTTATTGTGATGGTACTTGGTGTTTGGTACGTATGTTTGTCGGACTGATGTGATATTGCAACTGTTTAGAGTCTATATGCGAAAGCTCATAAATGGTGTGTAGAATTAATTTTATATATCATATGCTGAATAGCTCACTGTCTGCTTTCCGAATAAATAAAAATAAATAAAATAAAAATAACACAAGCCTAGCTGCTTAGACTGGAGCAACAATACAATATACAAACTTGTTCCTAACCTTACCTCTTTATAATATTAGTATAGATTATTTGCGCTCACTCAATCACGTCTAGTCACCATAACTCAAGCCTAGCTGCTTAGACTGGAGCAACAATACAATATACAAACTTGTTACTAACCTTACCTCTTTATAATATTAGTACCTATAGATTATTTGCGCTCATTCAATCGCGTCTAGTCACCATTATACAAGCCTAGCTGCTTAGACTGGAGCAACAATACAATGTACAAACTTGTTACTAACCTTACCTCTTTATAATATTAGTATATATTATTTGCGGGCAAGTACGTTTGTAAATTATTATTTGCGGGAAAAAGTTTGTCATCCCTGCAAATGCAAGGTTTCGCGTGGGGTTCGCTCGAACGCAGCGTGCCGGCAAAAGTGGCATAGGTCTTACCTCGATGACGCCCTGAGGCCGACTGCGAGGAACTGACGCGTGCTAACTGTTATATTCGATCGATTTGCAAAACATTTTGTACTTTTTAGCATTATTATCCAAGAATATAGTTCCTAGAGGTCAAAACCTATCATTTGATTCAATTTTTAGAAACATACGTTAACTATTTTTGAATAAAAACCGATAAACGATCTAAAAATTCTCTGTTTTCTAACATTTTTTTTATCGAACAAAGTTGTTCATATCATGTTTTCAACCCAAATAAACAAAAATATGGTTTTTAAACTACAATATCTACTTATATCAAAATAACAAAAAAAGAGTATTTGATTACTTAAAGTTGCTTAACACAAAGGTCGATTTGCGAACACATGGTCTTAATTTTTTCCGTCTAGCCCCCTTTCGCAACGCGCGATAAGGAACTTCGTTACAACACTTCGTTCCAATAATACGGGACGAATGAAGAACATCATTCTTTCGATTTTGAGTCGATTAAAAACAACACTCAGTGGAATAAAAATAAACGGAAAAAAATGTTGTCACCCTACACTCAAGACAGCATCCCAATATAGCAAGAGATTCATATACAATTGAACCGCAAAATAAATACTCAGTTTTATGATGTGCGCCGGAACACATTGACGCGTTAATTCTTCAAAACTTTTTGTATTATTTTCGTTTCGATACATTTTGTGCTGAGTGATTTTTTAGTGTTTTGAAGGGATTTTTTTGTTACTCGAGGTTAGTTTCTCTTTTTTTTATTTAAAAACAAGGCCCTTGCCTTTGAAATTTTGTACTAAAAATACGGTTTTCTAAGTAAAAATTAAAAACAGGTGTCCACTAACTACATTAAAAAAAATCTGAGCTTTAGTAACTATAAACTCTTTTTTTTCAGATTTTTTGTTACCACAGATAACTAATCAGAGACTAAATTCTTACCCGATTGCGGAAGACAGAAATATTTTGCCCTGTTTTTGTATACTAAGTTTATAGTTGGGTAATGCTTTATTATTTAATCATTTTAGTTACCTATTAATATAAAAATATTTTTAAAATTTATGTTTGGAATAAAATTCTCCGATTTTCATAAAACTTAGTAAGATGTATATTGATTTAAGGGGCTTACTCACATGATCCTTTTTATCTCATATTATCCACAAGATCAGGATTACCGCAAGTGAAATTGCTAAACATAGCTAAATCTAGTTATTTTGTAAATATAACAGAATTTTCCGAGTTTAATTTTAGTTATATTCTAGCTAAATGCATTTAATCTAAAATTAAATTTTAATTCAATAATCACTGGGTTGATATTATTTGATCAGTTTGACACTTTGGCAGTTGGTTAATCATGTTTTTATCACAGTTGCTCATAAAGTGGATCTTATTCAACGGCTTTTAGGCTCATAATCCAACATATTATGCACGCGTGCGTTTTAGATTTGTTAACTAGTGCTGTAAAGTTATCCCGAAAAGGTAGGTACCAAAGAGTTTTTTAGCTAGCAAAAATGGTTGTCTCTAAAGTCGGTTTACGAACGAAAATTTTACGTGATAATGACTTAGAAAACGATTAAAAATTGAGTTGTTTATTTTTTGTCTTTTCTTTACTTAAATATGTTGTTTTTCCGTACCATTGTATTTTGTTCTTAACCCCCGACGCAAAAACAAATAGAAAACCCTAAAAAATAATGTATGTCACACGAGGATGTATAGGTTAAAAGTCTTTAGCCTGGCCTTTCCGGAGCATAATTAACAAAAAAATATTGCCTTAAAAAATGTAAACATAGAGTTATCACAAATATTTTGTTAATTATTATTTTGTTTTCTTTTCAAGTCTTTTCTTTTATTCGCAACTGTGATAAAAAACGTCGTACGATATACGTGTGGAATTGATATTTGCATCTTGGCTTCTATAACACGCTCGCTGCCGCTCGCGCGTCATAAACCGTCTCTATGCAAAGATCAATTTACCACACTTATATCGTAATGTACTATTATGGTCTTAAACGAATTTAATTTTTTTTGTGCAAGTCAACCTAAGTATTAACTTTATTGTTTTATTTTTACAGCTAAAAATATGGAGCCTCTACACGTAGATATAGTCTACTTCTATCCGAAGGACAATGCACAGATTCACAACACAAATAGGTCAGTATTAAACAACTTAGATTCAAGGGATAATGAGTATTTACAAAAACTAAATAAAAAGAAAATAAATTGTACAGAATTTATTGAGTGCTCCCATTTTTAAAGCTAAATATATATATATATATACGCGACGACATGAGAACCTTCTCCTTTTTTCTGAAGTCGGTTAAAAAGTAGCTGAATCAGTTCTTTTTTTAGCGATAAGGCCGCCCATTTGTGCAACGTATACTTTCAAGCTACTACTTTGTGTAAATCGTGTTCTATGTTCCTTCCTGTGTCTTACCAATAACCTTATCTATCTATCTATTTTGTTCCATATAAATATAAATAAATAAATATTGCAGGACATTCCACACATCGCCATCTAGCCCCAAGCTAAGTAACTAGACTTGTGTTATGGGTGCTAGACAACGGATATACTACTTCTATACTTTTCTTTTGTAAATATATACTTATAATACATAGAAACAACCAGACCACAGACAAATATCTAAGCATAAATACTAGTCTGAGGCGGGAATCGAACCCGCAACCCTGTGTTTGGCAGTCCGGCATGGTGACCATTGTGCCAACTGGGTCGTCAAATATGTCGAGATAATTTTAGTGGTGCAACGAAGATGGGGTCAACTTTATGTTTATTGTGGGTACGGACGTAAAGCTAGTTTTACCATATCGACAGATTTGAAGCAGTGAATGAAGAGCAAGAAGGAGCGACGATAGTCCGTCGAGGACAGCCCTTCAACGGGGTAGTCGCCTTCGATAGGCCTTACGATGAGTCTAACGATCTAATTCAACTTGTCTTTACACTTGGTAAGTTGTGTAATTTGGAAAGTCTTTGGGGAGGTTTATGTTCAATAGTGAACGTCCTGTGAGGATAATAATTGTATGCTGACATCCGAGCCTTAAAATCTCGAGTCTTTTTGAAAGGAAATATTTTCTCCATCTTTTCCACCTAGAGTTAAAGAAATCGTTACCGGTTATCATCATGTTTCCATAAAAAAAATTAAAAATATAACAAACCTATTTCATAAACATAACCCTCCCTTTTGGCTTCGCCGTAATCGGGTAAAAAAGGGAAAAATAACAATACATACTAACAAAATTTGAAGTCGGACATCCAAACTACAAAATGGAACGCAAAACTGCCAGATTTTTTTTAAACTAAATACAAGAAATTTTGTTGTATTGATGTTGTTACAATTCCCTTTTTTAGAAATCGGTTTATATTTTTTTTTTTAATAAAGACAATTTTTTTATTCATTTTGATGCTTTTGTACAAAGATCACATAGAAACGTCTAAGTTTAACGTCTAACTAAGTTTGGATGTGTGCCTTCGGAATCTTTCTTCTCATTGTTGCTGTATTGTTCACACCAATGCAATGAGAAGGCACAAGAAACAAGAAATAGTATAAAAAGTTACAGTAATAAAAAGTTGTTTTCCTTCTAGGTGATAAGCCCAGCATGGACACTCAAGGTTCTGTCTACATAAAACCTGATGCAATTCCTGACAAGCACTCTTGGAGCGCCAAGCTGATCGGCACCGAAACCAATAACGTTTCCTTTGAGGTTAGTTCCCAATGACAGGTGAGAACTCCTGAATCAAAGAATAAAGTGGATACAAGTGCAAAAAGATCCATCGATGGATTCAACACTAGATTTTAGTGGAATTAGGTCAAATGCGTTCACGAAATCACATAAAAGAGCATCCTTTAAAAAGTTTTTTCACTAAAGACACCGAGATCTCAGGCCTAAAAATTTAACTTATTTCTCTTTCGTTTTAAAAATAACTGTTACTATTATACTTTTTCATTCAATATCGTATTTTTCTTACTGTTCCAAAACAAGTTTATGTGGCAAATATTTACATTAATTTTACTTCGATCCAAAGAGGTACTTAATTTTTTTTTTCATTCGCATAAATCCCAGCAATTAAAACGGCTGCGGGGAGTTTTGGCGGGAACGAGTTAACAACATGTCGTGCTGCAGTTTTATTTTCATGAAACTTAGTTGTAACCTGAGTTGAATTGTATAATTCTGGTAGAATATTATTCAATTTATTTCTGTGAAAGTGCACAAGTGTAGTGAAAGTAAAAATCAGTGTCAAACATGAAGTTTTCTCGTTGCCTCCAAATCTCCTATTAAGGTTTTGGTAAACTTGCCACCGCTTTACTATAGCCCCTGACTTGACGGACTATGACGACTTTGACTTTTTTGAAACACTTTAGGCCCGATTTATGAATAATCGGGTCATAATTTGATGCAAAATATAACTTGACACTGGCTAAATGCACAAGCCGTGCGAAGCCATAATTAATAGAAATAAAACGACTGCGGCCTTTTTACATAAAGTTAAAACTTGTCGTAAAACACGCCGAGCACCTCTACATACTTGAACATAGACTTTTAGTAGATCTAGACAACATTATTAAAATAACATTAAAATTCCTAACAATAAAATATTATTATCTTTTTATTATTTGAACGTAACATAATAATATAAATTATTATCTCATAAAACAACATTGTAATAAAACAATATTTTTGAACAAATATAAATCAAATTTATGGCTGCGTGGTCAATCTAACCATGATCTAACTGCATCTGGTTTCTGCTGTAATAGCTATTTGTGTCTAGAAATACCTAGACGAGGCAAGTCCAGTGAGAAACATCAAAGCACGACTCGAAACTAGAAAGACCACGAGTTAGAAGTACCTATATTCTAGCTTTTGCCCGCGACATCGTCCGCATCAAAGTCGAAAATGGACCAAGGAATCACGTTGTCCCAACAAACTTTGCTTTTTTAGGGGTAGAATTTCGAAAAATCCTTTCTTATCCGATGCCTACGTCACATAAAAAACACACCCTCCAAGTTTCAGGTCTCTACGATCAGCGGTTTAGGCTGTGCGTTGATCCGTCAGTCATTCAGGACAAAGCATTTTTTATATTGTGTTAGATAAGATATTTAGATAAGCACTTGATTAAGCGTACCGTATTGAGTAATTGAATAAGGCTACACGGTAGCCTTGCCCGTCGTAAAGACCAAAAGGGGTTCTGGTCCGCTGAGCGATCGGGGGCTTTGATCGTTCGACAAAGCGAACTTTCGAGGAAACTGGGGGGAAAGTTTTTTGGGGGATGAACGCGGTGCAGGAATGCCTTGGCCGGAGAGTTCGAATGAGAATCCGCGGGTTTCCAATCTGCAATTAATAGTACTTATTATTTTGAATTCAAAACGAGCCCACACGCATTGTTCTTATCGCCCTAGTATAAGTTTCCAAGAAAAGCTTTAAACATTTAATTAGGTATAATTTATTTAATTAGATACATATAGTTACTGCCTTTATGCTAATAAAGTCACAAAATACAATCTAAAAGCAATAAATTTTATTACGATAAAGTAACGATTATTATAGGTACCTATGCTGATTATTATCTGTTTAATTAATTAATATTTCACATTATTATATTAATAAATTGACTTGAAATATTAATATTAAATACTCGTACTTAACTAATAATAGACCAAGATTTATAATCTTGGTCGTATAAAGTGATTTTAAAAGAGCTGAGCATTTACTCAGCGCATGCTTCCAACACAGTTATGAACGATGTGAAATTATGAAGTAAGACCATAGTGGCTTGGAGAATTATCAGGTAGCCAAGAATCGAACCTGTTAATTTTTTAAATAAAATCGGCTAAGTTTTTATGTCAATCGATTATGTTTCTTAGACGCAAAACCAAGTTTTTTTTTGACATTTCTAAGATATCAACACCAGTAAACCTGCCAGTCGGCTGCTGGACTCTCCGTGTGGTGACGAGGCAGAAGAATTCCACCGTCAGGGAGATCTATGACTTCAACCAGGACCTGTACATATTGTTCAACCCTTGGAACCCAGGTAAGGCTAATGATTCCCTAACAACTACACATTAGATGACCTTTAGGCCAATAATTCTACCATTGGTGTTATAAAGGACTTCAAAAAAGCTATAAAGTTGTTTTCAAAATATCAATAAGGCAGGTGCCATAGGAAGTACCCATTACCTCAGTATCCAGTCTACTACCATCACAATACTAAGTACCCAAGTATTTTGTGTTATAAATAGTTCTATCCAAGCCAAAGGCTGTCCTTGGCTGCTTTTTATAGTGCAGAGAAGGCATAATCACCAGTTTGGTGACCACATCATACTTAGCTATTTAAAGCTTGTCCGAAGTCGTTTTTCCTATAGGTAAATATTTATATCCAAAAGGTTGTCCTTAACTGCATTTTATAGTGCAGACAGTGATAATTGCCGGTTTGGTGTCCACATCATACTTTGCTATTAAAAGCTTGCCCGAAGTCGTTTTGCCTATAGGTAAAAAGTTCTATCCAAAAGGTTGTCCTTGACTGCATTTTATAGTGCAGACAGTGATAATTGCCGGTTTGGTGTCCACATCATACTTTGCTATTAAAAGCTTGCCCGAAGTCGTTTTGCCTATAGGTAAAAAGTTCTATCCAAAGGGTTGTCCTTGACTGCATTTTATAGTGCAGACAGTGATAATTGCCGGTTTGGTGTCCACATCATACTTTGCTATTAAAAGCTTGCCCGAAGTCGTTTTGCCTATAGGTAAAAAATTTTATCCAAAAGGTTGTCCTTGACTGCATTTTATAGTGCAGACAGTGATAATTGCCGGTTTGGTGTCCACATCATACTTTGCTATTAAAAGCTTGCCCGAAGTCGTTTTACCTATAGGTAAAAAGTTCTATCCAAAAGGTTGTCCTTGACTGCATTTTATAGTGCAGACAGTGATAATTGCCGGTTTGGTGTCCACATCAACTTTGCTATTAAAAGCTTGTCCGAAGTCGTTTTGCCTATAGGTAAAAAGTTATAATTGGCGGTTTAGTGTCCACATCATTTTTGCTATTAAACTTGTAAAGGGCATCTACGTATATTCTTCGGACTATTCTATGACTTCAACCCACGCCTTTCAAAATTAAACTGGTATCACTGGGTTATGAAACCCCGATGATACGGGACATTTTAAATCAATAAAAATACCAAATTTTATATTACTAGATCGGTATTCATGAAGTTTCTTAGTAATTATTTAGATTAATGCTGAATAAATGACAACTTTTATAGTGCAAATAGACAAATAGTGACATAAATTCTACATTTTAACGTTATTTTTCACCTTTTTAATGTTATTTTCAGTGTAAACGACCGTTGCAATTTTAGTATTTATAGTTCTTACGTCTGCGATATTCCAGAATAGATTTAATGTAAAAAATGGTCAGGAAATTGGCAACAGTTTTATCACTAGATCATTTTCGTAGTTTGTAATATGTGTTTATGTCAAGAAGTTCAAGGACCTTCCTTTCTTATTTTAGCTTTGTTTTTGAAAATAATTTGACTTTCTAATTATTTTTTATTAAAAAAAAATTGAGTGTCGCAATTTATAAATAGCGTTTTTTAAATGCTAGCTTCTTATTCCAAAACGAGGTTTAAGGATAATCCGAGATGTGAATTTAAACCTTAGATTTACATATAGATTTACTGTAGTTCTCTATAAATTCTATAGGGATAGTGTTAAGGCTGTTCACGAGTAAATCTGTGCCTAAATCTAAGGTTTAAATCCACATCTCGGACTATTCTTAAACCTCGTTTTGGAATAAGGGAATAGGACGTTATAAAAAGATTACGGCCGAAACATCGGATTGCAACTAATTCCTTTTCACTTATTTCATCAACTGGCAGACAGATTAAAAATGTATGAAGGTATTTTTATCTGCCAGTTGAGAGGTTAAAGTATTTTAAACTAAGTTACCAGTGGATAATAAGGGCTAATAAAAGGTGTTTTAAAAACCTTGATATTAGTGACAAAATAACAAGAAAATAAACAAATTCATTATTTTTCAGATTAACAATAAAGCAAATATTTATCTAATGACCTGTTTTTCCAAAATCCAAATATTTAATTGGTCAAAACTCTCAAAATAAATACAAGGAATTAACTACGAACTAAATACGAGATTAAACAAATAAAATCTAAAAATTAAAACTAAACCTTTCGAACAAACCCCTCCCAAGCGTTCCCGGTGCAAAGCTGGACAATATGCCAGCAGCGTTACCCCGCTGTTTTTAAAATTAGTTTTCTCTAGTTTTATGATATATTTAGTTTTTAATTTAGGTGGCCGGATATTTACTGTTTTTTACAAAAAACATTCTAAATATCTCGTCCTTTGCACTTTTCTTACAGATGACCAAACCTACATGGAAGACACGGGCCTCCTGCAAGAGTACATCCTTAACGATGTCGGCAAGGTATTTTTTTTTTCACATATTTACTTCAAATACCGCTACTGTCACTGATGTAGCGCTTAAGGCCATGTGCTAATAAAGCTACCAAAATCGACCTTTGTTTTAAGCAACTCTAAGTAATCAAATACTCTTTTTTTGTTATTTGGATATAAATGGATATTGTAGTTTAATAACCATATTTTTGTTTATTGTGGTTGAAAACATGATATGAACAACTTCGTTCGATAAAAAAAAATGTTAGAAAACAGAGAATTATGAGATCGTTTATCGGGTTTTATTCAAAAATAGTTAACGTTTGTTTCTAAAAATGAATCAAATGATAGGTTTTGACCTCTAGGAACTATATTTGTGGATAATAATGCTAAAATGGTTTGCATATCGATCAAATTTAACAGTTAACACGCTGCACGCTACGTCTTTGAGAGCGCGGGCTAAGGTAATGTGAATACCTACACACGGTAATGGAAGAGCGCCTTAAGCCAATTTTAAAATACCCTTATAACTAATTATACAATAATTTAAAATTAAAAGTAAAAAACTAAAATCCGACAATGTAATTTTTTTTTCCTTTTTAAAGGTATGGGTGGGACCCATCAAGACCACGCGTGGGAAGCCCTGGTTCTACGGACAGTTCGATGCTGTTGTACTACCAGCTGTTATGTTCATGTTGGACAAAGTGGGGATGCCTTATCATCAGTAAGTTGAAAAGATTGTCTTTAATAGGACAGGGTTCTTACGGTGAAGGAAAACATCGGAATGAAACCCGCTGCTTGCTTAGCGTCTCCAGATGTATTATTGCCGAGTTCTTTCCTCTGGGCAGTCGACTAAGCTAAAAGGGTACGTTTACTGGGCAAGCTTACTCCTTCCAATACTTGGTCCAGGAAATACAGCGCTCTGAGTAGGGGATAGAGTAAAGGCCAAAATTATGAGGTTTCGATGTAGGTAGTAAATTAAGAGTCTGGAAAGATAAATGTTCGAGTCAGGGATAAAATTGGAACCTCGCTAAAATTTTGGTATAACGTTCTCAGTAGCTTCATAATGAAACTGCCCATTCGAACTATTGACTTATACGGAAGAAACTATGAAACGCAGCTCGTATGTTACCTTAATAGTCATTTTAATGATTAATAATTTTCTACTGTTCCATGACATTTTATAAAGATGATTGATAATGATAAAACAATGCGTTAGTGCGATTCGCAATAATCCCGGATCAGAGAAAAGATGATCTTACGCTTGCGTCATTTGGCGTGAGGTGCATTATTGATTGCATGCGCAGTGTTTATTTAGTTTCCTGATATGTGTGAGGCTACATTTATATGTCTTTGTTTCTTTGTTGACGGTAATAAGTAACTAAGTGCTTATTCTCTCTTCAAAATGTGATTTGCCCAAATTTTGGCTATTCTAGGTCATCCGCTAAACAGGGAGTAGGGCACCTGGAGTAAGAAGTAAATAAGGCGTTTATTTACCAAAAGTTGAACCTAGACATATTATTTACCTAAGTTAAATTAATTTAGGAGGATTATTTCCGACATGACAAATATTCATTTATATTTTAAATACCATTAAACACTAAGTACATGTAATGCAATGGTAAAAAGGAAGTAAGGAAAAAGGAGTGGTAAAAAGGGGAGGGGAGGGGATTCTCCAAATACACTGAATGTTGCCCTGTATGTTCTACTTCCAGCAGCCAGCCTGGATTCGAAGTCAAATCAATTATTTCTAGACTGGCCACTGCAAATGAGTTGTAGACATTCGGCGGGAGTGCTACCTATCTAGACCTACTTCCCCTTATCTTAAAACGACGTTTAAGGATAGTCCGAGATGTGGATTTAAACCTTAGATTTAGATACAGATTTACTCGTGAACTATAGTCTAAACACTATACCTATGGACTACAGTTCCCTGAATAGCTTGGATTAAAGTGCCTAGTGCTGTATAGATAGATTAAAATGTGAAGACGAATCTTTTTGTTATTAACCGGCTTCCAAAAAAAGAAGTAGGTTCTCAATTCTTCGCGTATTAAGCGTATGTAAGTACAATTTAATAATTAAGTTCACAGCTTTTTTTGTATAAACACTTATCCATTACGACGAAACACCTGTCCAGCAAGTGCAAAAAACACACTAAAGTCATTAAAAATAAATCAAGAATGATTAATCATAATAAAAACCAATAAGTATCTTTATTCCTACAAATTACTCAGTTGTTAAAGACCGATAGTCCGAGATGTGGATTTAACCCTTAGATTTAGACACAGATTTACTCGTGAACTTTAGTCTAAACACTATCCCTATAGATTATATAGGCAACCATCGTCTAAACACTATCCCTATAGATTATATAGGCAACCATCGTCTAAACACTATCCCTATAGATTATATAGGCAACCATCGTCTAAACACTATCCCTATAGATTATATAGGCAACCATCGTCTAAACACTATCCCTATAGATTATATAGGCAACCATCGTCTAAACACTATCCCTATAGATTATATAGGCAACCATCGTCTAAACACTATCCCTATAGATTATATAGGCAACCATCGTCTAAACACTATCCCTATAGATTATATAGGGCATGTATTAGATTGAGTAGGCTTGAGTTAGTAGACCATGTCCGGAAGAAAGAATTCGTCAATACGTCTGGAGCCAACTAATCGGCGGGTTTCATTGTTTTCCTCCACCGTAAAAACATGTAAATTACTTACACCTCAGCTACCCGAAGTGGATCTTGGCCTCCGACCCTTAGCAACACCATTGCACGCTATTCTGTGCCACTTAGCTGCTTGATGGGCTTAGTCAATAAATAAATAAATAAATATTGCAGGACATTCTACACATCGCCATCTAGTCCCAAGTTAAGTAACTAGACTTGTGTTATAGGTGCTAGACAACGGATATACTACTTATATGCTTTTATTTTGTAACTATACACGTATAATACATAGAAACAACCAGACCTCAGACAAATATCTAAGCATAAATACTTGTCTAAAGCGGGAATCGAACCCGCAACGCTGTGTTTGGCAGTCCGGCATGGTGACCATCCCTCAATCCAGTAATATCTTAAGTCTTCCAACGGGCCGTTTCCCCTGAGATCGTTCCAGATACGCTCTTTTGACCGCTCGAACCTACTCCATTCTCTCGACAAAAACATGTAGCGGTAATTAATAATTAACTTTTCATTACTCATACTCCGAAAGTAGGTGTAAAGGTGCCTGAAGAGCGGGTAGAAAGAAAAACTTTCAGCCCTAGGGAGAATCGCTTTCACTGGCAGCTGTCATGTCAAATTATAGCTTCGCACGGCTTGTGCAATGTGCTTATAGCCAGTATCAATATCATTACGCATTAGAAACTTCAAAAAGCTAACCTCCTTGCTTTGCAAAACACTACATAATGTATAACCTCTTTGGTCTTAACCTTGTAAGGATCAGGTAGTACTGAGTCTCTCATTCACTCTCGTTATTAGGAAGAATTTTATGTATTATTCGTAATGAAAAGCACAGTGTTTACCTCGGGTAAAAGACTCATTAAGTCCCTCGAACTTTTAGCGAACTCCGTCTCGGGACTCAATGAGTGACTTTCACCCCTAGGGTAACAATGTACTATTTATGATCAACAGCCGGGGGGACCCAGTTAAAATGGTCCGGACCATCTCAGCAGCAGTGAATTCAATAGACGATGGTGGTGTCCTGGTCGGACGTTGGGATGGAGAGTACGAGGACGGTACAGCACCGTCTGAGTGGACGGGTTCAGTCGACATCCTGGCTCAGTACCTGGAGACGAGCCAGGAGGTGCCTTACGGACAGTGTTGGGTCTTCGCTGGTGTTACAACTACAGGTTATTAATATTTGCTTTTATTATGATAGCTACCTGCGCTCTGTGGTTTCACTCGCGTAAGTCCCAATCCCTCGGGAATTTTAGGATTAAGGTGAAAGGGTACAGGCTCTCTCTCCATAGAAACGTAATCGACTGTTTCGTCCCTGGATAATGACACTAGAGCAAATATTTTTGTGGCATAAAACGTATAACTGCCATGACTATGCCCCTATGTCTTGGTTTTTTTCATTTTTTTATGATTATAGAAATTAAGGGTTTTAAAAACAAAAAAATACAAAAAACAAACATAGGGGCATGGTCATGGCAGTCATAAGTTTTATGCAACAAAAATATTTGCTCTAGTGTCATTATCCAGGGAGGAAACAGTCGACTACGTTTGTATGGAGAGAGCGCCGGTACATTTGCCTCCTTCGCCATTTCCTTAACTATTACCTATTCTCTACTCATGTGCTACTACTATACTGATTTTCATCCAAATTGGTCCAGGGGCCTAATTCTGCTAACACAATTGTGTTTCAATAGAGTGTCGATGGAATCGTTTTAGAATTAATTTAGAAACAGATTTAATGTCAAAAATATGACATTACATGTCAAATTGGTTTTCTTCTGATGT
Organism: Idaea straminata; assembly: GCA_951213275.1. Taxonomy (NCBI): domain Eukaryota; kingdom Metazoa; phylum Arthropoda; class Insecta; order Lepidoptera; family Geometridae; genus Idaea; species Idaea straminata. The sequence continues at coordinate 11,122,459 of OX577863.1, read as the reverse complement.
TAACTATTCTATCGAAACACCACTGACTCACTTTGGTATTCTGCTCTAGAATCGTGGCTCAATGGAAGCTCGATAGTTGTCAAAACCGTATATCGCTTAGCAACATATACCATGTTGCTAGGCAACACCAGCGACTTATCTATTTCGGATTTATAATATTGGTTAGGGTTACCGTACACCGCTAATATGTATTTCCTTTATTTTACTTATCAGCCCCCTAAGCCCCCTTATTCAAGATTGCTTTCTATTAGCGATATCGCCAATCGACAGACTTTTTATTTATTTATTTTGTATGAAATTGACACAAGCCAACGAAAAGTCACGTTGTTTCACGTAAGACAAAAAATAAAGGTGGATATGTTGCATTTTATGCTAATTTTATACAAAGTTGTATGTCAATTTCATACAATCAAATCTATCGATTGACGATATCGCTAATAGAAATCAATCTTGTCTAAGGGGCTGGTTAGTACGTAGGCAGTAACTGTGTCTAAAAATAGGTCTTAAAATTTGAGTAAGTCTGTAAGTAGGTACCTAGTTAATATTAATTATATTAAGTATCAACAAAGATCGCATTATCTCCGTAGTCCATAGAGAAACGTAGTCTGATAAAAAATGACCTCTGATATAAAGCCCACCTACAAAAAGTTACTCGTAATTTTAAACCCGATAAACTAGTGTACGAATATTTTTGTGATTATTTTTGTACTTACCTATAATTTAGTGAGGTTTCTTCTGGTTTATACAACTTTAATAAAAGTCTTAAATACCTACTATTGTAGTTCAACAGCAGACGCCGTAAACACAAAAACTAGTGTTTTTATGATGAAAAGGTGGTTCCAGGTGCTCCTCACATACCACCAGTATGTAAGGATTCATGGATCAATCAATACATACTTAGTACTTAAAGGTCAGATTTCCCTGGTACTTGGATATTCAAAAGTGAGCAATTTACTGCTTTTTGAGAAGGTATTCTGCTCATCACTCCGAAGATCCATAACAAATCTTCACCAAATATTAAAATGCCAATTATTTTTTCTCATTAGTTCTTTTGTAATTTTGTTTAAAAGGCCATCCAAACAGAAACCAAAATCGATATTTTCAAGAGTAAAATATATTGAATACCTGATCAAAGGTAGCTGGATTGCTTTTACACATTTCACACAAACTTCTTACAAAATCGGTTGACGCTCAACCCCTAGTGGATACTCTCAACTGAGAGAGCTTTACAGTCTCACCGTCTCCCGTAGTCTAAGTGGGACAATACGCGCTAATTAAAATTACATCCAAGCGTCTCGCGGTCCCTATGCTCCAGGGGGGAAGTTAAAAATCATGTTTTTCCTTCCAGTATGCCGAGCCCTCGGCATCCCATCCAGGGTTGTCTCCAACCTGGTATCAGCTCACGACGCGAACAGCTCACTCACCATAGACAAGTTCTACACGGAAACCATGGAGGAGCTCGACTACGATCCTACTAACCCAGAGGGGGTCGATTCTATATGGAACTACCATGTGTGGAACGATGTGTGGATGGCACGACCAGATTTGCCTTCAGGTAAGTTTCCGTTACCCTTATTTAGTGTCCAATTGACCAAGATGTAGCAGTAATACCATTTATACCTATCTAGTACAGTTTTCGACTGCTTTTCTCGATCTTTGACTGCCTCTTCCATCTTTAATTGTTTGTTCCTAAAGTTTCGATTCGATTTTTAATAAAATTCAATGTAAATAAATGGATTTCTGGAAGCTTTGGCTGAAAAGCATCTGCCCCTTTTAATTTTTGAGGGGATTTCCTGACAAAATTACAGAAATTTCTTTCACAAAACTACCTAATTAATTTATTCTGGGCAGCTTACTATTGCATAACTTCACTATCACTACATAGTCTATAACAAAGTCGCTTTCGCTTCCCGCTGTCTGTTCCTATGTATGCTTAGATCTTTAAAACTACGCAACGGATTTAGATGCGGTTTTTTAAATACTTAGATAAGGTGATTCAAGAGGTTTATAAGGAAGTTTTATATGTATAAAACATGCATAATATAGCCATGCAAAGCCAGGGCGTATAGCTAGTACTCTAATTAAATAAAGATTTCTCCACCCAGGGTTTGGAGGCTGGCAAGCAATAGACGCAACTCCTCAAGAGAAATCAGCCAACATCTACCAATGCGGTCCAGCCTCACTGGAGGCCATCAAACAAGGCGTCATAGGGCTCGGGTTCGACGTGGAATTCATGCTGGCCTCAGTCAACGCAGACCTCATGCGGTGGAGGAAGGATCCTGAAGCCGAGACCGGATACTCTATGGTCGATACTAATAATTACCAGTAAGTTGATTTAGATTGTGATTGTCCCATTTGAAGGTACTTGTAACTGGAGCCCTAGTTTGGTCATAACATATAATACATAGTTTAGGTAAGTACTTTGATTTTATCCAATTTCCAAAGGCCATCTACCAACATTGGTCTAATAACCTAAACACCACAGCGTAGATTTGATTGTATTTATTTATTGTCAATCGACGAAGGGCATCAAAACTAGTAAAATGTCTTAAAACCACACTGTGCACTGTTCCGAGGTTCTAGCTAGACTGTGGTATTAAGATAATAATATGAACTTAATTGTATTGTAAATTTATGTAAAAGTCCACGCTGGAAAATAACATTCATATAAAGAAGACATCACGACGAACAAAACGTTTTCACACCACATTTCTAAAGCGTCCTATCTGTAGGTATGTGATATTTCTAATATTTGTCGTGTAGGTATTTGTAAATCTTACTCTATTATTTCCCTCAGTATCGGCCGTATGATTCTAACAAAGAAACCGTACATTTTCGATCCGAACGGTGATGGGGATCGTGAAGACATCACTGCACAGTACAAGTACAGAGAAGGCACCAGCTCCGAGAGACTCGCGCTTATGAATGGAGTCAGATACTCTGAGAGGGCGAAGAGGTAAGAATCAGTAGTGCTTAACGGTTTCACACTCATGAATATTTGTATTCAGAGTACCCTTTCCACACTGAAGGCTTCGGTTACCTAATTATCTGATCTATATCAGTATCAAAAGTACTTACCTATTCTATTTCACATAAAAAGGCTACTACTGCGTAAATTTTCATCTAAATCAAATCAAGGTTAAGATACACGCTGAATGAGTTTCATTTATTTTTATACCCGACCTCATCGTCGCTTTCCATCAAGTCAGATGAGATCAAATACGAGCCTATTTTGCGAAAAAATATGCAATTAACTTGCTTTGTTCGTAAAATTGTAATTTATTTAATGTAGTTAAATAAATACAATTCGAAATAAATAAAATCATTCCAAAACTGTAATTAGAAGAGTTTAGTTCAATTTTTGGTTCTTGGGCATTGATTTTGAGGACATCACGGCCCATAAAAGTTTAAAGAGGGCATCATTATAGTTTTCTTTATTTCTACGTTTTCAGATATTATTCAGTGGCTGAAAGTAAACAGAATGACGTCACTTTCAAGCTAAGGGACATTGATACTGTACAAATTGGGAAGGACTTTAAAGTTACAGTCGACATTGAGAACACTTCGGATGAGGTATGGTTGAGTTATAAGGCACAGATGAGTGTCACTCTTTTTTTTGTTTATAATAGATTTAAAATAAAATGTACCGTACTGAAGTGTACCTTAAAAAGTGAAGTTTAATAAACATCCTAAATCTAAATTGAATAAATAATGAACTTCAAAGAAAACTTCCGAAAAAAAATCAGTCTATATAAAAATAAAATTAATAACTTTAAAATATTAAAGTACTTAATTTAAAATAATACACATTAATTCTAATGCAAAACAATTCAGCTGGTCTAGATTTTATTAAGTTTCGACTATGTTCTGCGTTATTCATTTTTAATTTTTAACAGAATCTTCCGTGACTCTATTTCAATATATATGTAACGTATTTGTCCATCGCAGGGTCGTAATATAAAGGCATCTCTATCAACAACGAGCGTGTTTTACAACGGAGTAAGGGCTCAAGTCGTCAAAAAGACTGAAGGAAATTTATATGTCGGACCTAAAAAAGGTAAATAACTACTAAATTATAAAAGAAGCTTAGGTGTGTTAACACCAGGGGGTGTTTAAATTAATATTAGAGGACATTACACACAGCGCCATCTAGCCCCAAACTAAGCAACATTATAATAATACATTAAAGAGGACATCTTTTTAGTTTATTTTTCTGGCTTAGCACAGGTTCCGAAACTACTAAGCAACTAGGCGTTAAGCGGATCGACCGTCCACCGCCAACTAAACTAAGTCCCCCTTATTCCAAAACGAGGTTTAAGGATAGTCCGAGATGTGGATTTAAACCTTAGATTTTACTGTGAACTATAGTCTAAACACTATCCCTATCTATACTTTCTATAAAGCCGAAGAGTTTGTTTGTTTGAACGCGCTAATCTCCGGAACTACCGGTTCAAATTAAAAAACTCTTTTAGTTTTAGATAGTCCATTTATCGAGAAAAACTCATAGGCTACTTTTCATCCCGATATTCCCACGGGATCGGAAGTTACGCGGGTGAAACCGCGGAGCGTTGCTAGTATAATCTATAGGGATAGTGTTTGGACTATATATCACGAGTAAATCTGTGTCTAAATTTAAGGTTGAAATCCACATCTCGGACTATCCTTAAACCTCGTTTTGGAATAAGGGGGACTTAGTATAGCTTAGCTCTCAGTTTTTCAGCTTTACGTAGCTTAGCTGGCATAGTTTGCGGTGAACGCACATGTATGAAAAATTGGCTCAACTATGTGAGCTAAGATAAATTAACTTTGTTTAGTTGGCGGTGGACAAACGGCTTCATGGTACTTTACCTTATCGGTCTGGGTGAGTTTTTGTTGTAACCCCATTAGTTTATTATGCCTTCTTCGCATTGGTGGGCGCGTTCCGAAGACACACGTCCTAACTTAGGTATTAAAACGTTTCAATGTGATTTCATGCTAATTGTATGATTCCAAATGAATAAAGAATATTGATTTTGATTTTAATAAATTATTTATTAATTTTACAGTTGAAAGAATATTCGTATCGGTAACAGCGAGCGATTATTTACCGAAGCTTGTTGAGTATTGTAATATGAAGATATCTGCGATGGCCATAGTCGAGGAGACGAAGCAGTCCTGGGCCGATGATGATGACTTCCAGATACTCAAGCCTAATATTAATATTAAGGTAAGAATATTTCAGAAGTTTGTCCCCGGAAGAGATTACAATCTGAATGTGGGTTTAAAAATCCTATTGGCCTTTTTACATTTGGTAATCTAGATGATTCACACATACAATCAAGACACTGCACTGTGACGCGCTCGAGTTTGTTCGAGTGCCGCAAATCGAATGATTTCTAACCTACCCCAAATCAATATTTAATAAGTATTACATAATCTCGAGTATCAAAACTAATTTAGAAATAAATAAAAGCGAATCTGAGAATTGAATGCGCTCTGTTACCTATGTAGATAGGTACTATAGAATTAATAGGTAGAAAATAAATAAATAAATATTGCAGGATAATCCACACATCGCCATCTAGCCTCAAGCGGAGTACGAGACTTGTGTTATAGGTGCTAGACAACGGATATACTATTATTTTATTTATCCACTTTTTCTTTTGTAAATATATACATAAAATACATAGAAACAACCAGACCACAGACAAATATCTAAGCAATACTCGTCTGAGGCGGGCATCGATCCCGCAACCCTGTGTTTGGCAGTTCGGCGTGGTGACAATTGTGCCAACTGGATCGTCAAAAAGTGCCTACAACTTGCGATTTTTATGGTTGGTACCAACTATTTATGCCGACTTTCCAACAAGATCGGGGCTAAACCCGCGAGGCACAGCTTGTGTGATGGCCTAGTGTTCTGTTAGTTTTTAATTAATTGTTTTTAAATAAGTGAATTTCTGCGATTAATATTTTTGTTCTCTATTACCAGTTCAACGAAGACCTAATTATAAACGAGTCCGCGACAGCGACACTATCGTTCACTAACCCGTTAGATGTACCGCTGACGAACTGCGAGTTCCGTGTGACGTCATCCGGTATAGTCGGACGTACGCTGCGGTTTAATGCCGGGGATGCTGCACCAGGGGGACTGCTAACGGCACAACTGCCAGTACAGCCTAATGTAAGTCGATAAATAAATCATTTATTGCATCACACAAAGGCCCTTACATAAGTACGCTACTGCTGGTTATAAAATCGACCATCAAAAACCATGGAAACGACACCCTATACGGAAAATCAACCATGAAAACCATGGAAACGACACCCATATTCGAAAGCAGAATAAAAATCGACAATCGTTTTGGTAAGGTTGCTTTCATAAAAAACATAGATTGTATTTTTATTTCATTTTTTCGTTTGTAGTGAAAAACTTTTAAATTACTGGTCCAATTTTTATGAAACTTGGTAGATACATTGAAGCTACTTTTTCCCACGGGATCGGGCCTCACGTGGTTGAAACTCCCACTGCTAGTTTAATTTTACTTTAAAAACTTAGAAATTTGTTTTTTTTTTTTCAGAAACTTGGCAAAATAAATTTCGTGGCAACATTCAAGTCAACCGAATTGAAAGACATCAATGGTGCTGCAAGTGCTGAAGTCTTTGAAGGATAATCGAAAACGATACAGCATTTTAGTCTCGCACTCAGAATCGATGCTAAGCGTGTAATTAGTTAATCAGCAATTAGCAATAGTTAATAATTTTTGGTCTAGGCAAAGGCGTTAAAAATAATCTATAGGTAATATAAAAATGAATCGCTGAATGTTTTGCTAAGCGCAATCTCGAGAACAGCTGAACCGATTTCGCTAATTCTATTTTTGTTGTGTTTGTTATTGCCAGGAGAAGGATCTCGTGCTAGAAAAAAATGCGTAGATAATTATTAAGCGGGTGAAACCGCGGGGCGCAGCTAGTTGTTAATATAGACAAGAAAAGATGTGATTATTTTTTTAAGTTTTCCATAGTTAAATAATCACGGGCTAAGCAGTGATTTTAAAAGTAAAATAGGTTTTTTAAATGTTTCTTCTATCTTAATGCTAAGCTATGCTAAGCAATGATTCTGAGAGCGACAGTCATTTTAAGCATAATTAATAATCAACAATGATTTTAGTAACTTTATTTTAGTGTACCTTCTATTTTTATTTTATGTCATGTGGTAGCTGTTATTAATATAACTATTTTTTATAAATTTTATTTTTAGAAAACAAAATATATCTTCATTTAAAAAAAAAAATATATAGGTATTTTATATTTTCCTTTAATAATAAAAAGGTCACAAATTACTGTCCTGTTTTAACCGCTTGAAGGTATGTAAGTCCGGGATCAAAATCGGTTTTAAAAGTTGCCTATTGTACTTGTCCAAGGTAGATCCATCAGTATAACAAAAGTCATCAAAATCGGTTCAGTAGTTTCGGAACCAAAAATCTTTCCTTATAATATTAGTAGTATGGTGACGCTTCGCCTTGCCACCGACAGATGGCGCTGAGCCGTTCCAGGTCGCGCAAACTAAGTTTTTCCACGACTAAGCTCATTTTAAAGTTCCAACGAAACATCGTTACTGCTATTAGAATGTTTTCAACGCAAGCAAGATTCGTCTAGCTAGAAGTCTTTCAATTCATGAATTTAGTAGATAAATATTGTAAACTAGCTTTTTCCCACGACTTCGTCCGCGTAGAAGTTGACAACTTGAAGTAGAATGGACCAAAAAATCACGTTGTCCCATACAAAGTTTTCCCCCCTTTGTCACCCCCTAAATATTGCAGGACAATCCACACAGCGCCATCTAGCCCCAAGTTAAGTAACTAGACTTGTGTTATGTGTGCTAGACAACGGATATACTACTTATATACTTTTCTTTTGTAAATATATACTTATAAATACATAGAAACAACCAGACCACAGACAAATATCTAAGCATAAATACTTGTCTGAGGCGGGAATCGAACCCGCAACCCTGTGTTTGGCAGTCCAGCAAGGTGACCACTGTGCCAACTGGGTCGTCAAAAGGGTAGAATCCTTTCTTATCGGATACCTACGTCATACAAAAACACACCCTCCAAGTTTCAGGTCTCTACGATCAGCGGCTTAGGCTGTGCGTTGATCCATCAGTCAGTCAGGACAAAGAATTTTACATGATAGATGATAATTATGATTTTTAGAATAAAAGTATTCCGAAAATAGTAATTTTAGAACTCTATAGTGAGACTCCGACCAACCGTACATACCAATTATTTAATAGGTTTAAAAATATTACAATAAAAGATTTTAAATAAAATTTTATTGATCAATTCCACACATCCACCATTGTTCATACCAAAACTGTTTTCCTTTGATTTACAAACATTGTATTTTTCATTTGGATAACACACACCCATAGTTTTAGGAGCATTTAATTATTTTACTGACTATTCAAGCAATCTACAGTCAGGCCACAAAAGTCCAGACCCACCGTAGAGCTCCAAAATTGCTATTATTGTTTTTAACTCAAGCAAGATTCTAAGATCCTGCTGAATAAAGTCTTTCAACTAGACAAAAAATAGTAATTTTGGAACGCTCCAGTGGGTTTGCAAATTCGTTGCCGCATTGGAAAGTACAGTTAGAAAAAAAAGCTATTTTTTATTTTATTTATTTTTTGCTAACTGTACTCCATAAACTTTAGAAAAAAACCATCGGTTTACTACCACCATTCATAAAAATGTATTCTTAAACCTAGACAGTTCATATTTTTTATCAAAGACATTCAAATTAGAGTAGAGTAGAGAGAGCATAAATCGATGCTTTGAAGTTGAATTTTTCCTTTACTTTAATTTGAAAATTTAAAATTTTGAAAATTAGCATGATTTTTTTTAAATAAATAAAAAAAACATTATCATTATAGATTATTAATGTCTGAAATAAATGTATTGAATTAAATCGCATATAGAACACTTGAGTGAAATGACTTGAAAATAATTATAATGCGTGGCTCACGTGGGTAGTACTAAGTGAAGCGGGGTTCGTGGATTCAAAACTCACCGGAGCATTTAATTTTCATTTCCCTAAGCGAGGATAAAAAACACCATCCTTTTAAATATTCTATCTTCTCTACTTTAATGTAAGAACTCTTTCCCTCTCATTCATAAACTTAAGCTTTTGATGGTTCAATATGTTTTATCCCTTTCTTACTATTACAAATGGTAGATGTGCGAAAGGGACAAAACATATTTTAACTATCAAAGGCATAAACGTTTGTATTTTAATAGATTTTTAAACTAAGTAATGATTAAAACACAACAAACTCTGATATACAATGTGTTCCCGCGAAGGGATTCTAATAGGAAGGAGAGGAAAAACTTTTGATTTACAACTTTTGAAAATTCAAACCTTTTAATCAAAATTTTGACGAAAGTTTACTCAAAAATCAGCTTTTACTTAGAGTAAGAGGTTATTGATTTTTTATAGTTATTTATTTCGACGACTATTTTAAAGATTACCGGACTTTCTTGCCGAACAGCTGATTTTCCAGCTTACAAAAACCTAAGTATCTAAATCGGTTCAGCCGGAGATAAATAAGAATATTTAAAACAAACACCCTCTCACCGTCCTCCGTTCCGTTACAGGAAAAAAAATTAAAATTTTCCAAAAAAAATTTTAAAATTTCAAAAGTCGTAGACCCAATGTTGTTCACCAAACGTATCAGAAACCCTTCGCGAAAACACGCTGTATAGTAAATAAAAACTATCATCACATACAAAGCTTGGTAGGTATTTGATTGCGTATCCATCATTGACTAATAATTACCAGATAAAGATAAACATCGCCCATAAAAAATAACATACGTGCATCTAATACAATTCTAACGTAACATACTTAACCTTTGAAAATGACTCGCATAGTGTAATAAAGAATTAGAGAACTGTAAGATATATTTTTTTACAAATAGTGCATTCTTTCATAGTAATTTTTTTCTTGCGTCTTAAGGGTGCTTTTCCACCAGAGATTTGCTATGCAGCTATGCTGCGAAGATGTGAAATCTACGCTACGAAAATATGTGCACCAATGAATATGATTGGTGGATATCAAACGCATCTATAGCATCGTAGCATAGCACATCTCTGGTCGAAAAGCACCCGTATTAGCTTATTTTTATTTCTCTTATCTCCACGTTTCGACTTACAATAGCCATGGTCGCGAGGAGGCCATCGATCGTCTCCTCCATAGTAGAAACGTCGAGGTATGAGAAATAAAATACGCGATTCAAACCCAGGAAGATAATTACTATGAACACAAATCGTGTGGGTTTAAAATGTTTAGTGCATACTTTGTTGACTAGTTGCTGAGTTTAATTGCATTATGGTACATATAATGGATACGCATGATAAAAGCAATAGATATTTCAAATCATGATTTTGGCGGTTAGTTGTGTACGACTATGCCAAAGATGCATCGCAGTTCGCACATGGATTTACGTCACGCAGCAGTCGTCGTTCGAGCATCACATATCAAAGTTGCATTTAATTAAGTACTAGCTATGCCCCGCGGTTTCACCCGCGTAATAATTTTCTGCGCAACTTTCTTAATTTTTTATTTCATAAGAACCTTCTCTTGACAATATCAAAGACAACAAAAACAGAATTGGCCAAATTGGTCCAGGCGTTGTTGAGTTATGCGCTTACCAACACATTTTGCGATTCATTTTTATATTATAGATAGATTGCTGACAAAGGCACTCTCCTAATTGCGCATAGTCGCGCTACCGATGCGTTTGCCGGGACAGCCAGTTGTTCTATAGAAATGTCATCGATGGGCAATTAGGACAGTGCCTTAGGGTACGGCTTTGCCATAGATACATCGTTTCTTTTCTTAGGCACTACCGCTTGGCACTACTTGTAGAGTACATCACACAAAGCACGTCACATATCGATGTCACCTCCATGTAAAATAAATGTATGCAAATAGAGACGCACGTACTACATGTCAAAAGATGCATCACTGCGAAGTTCACCTATATACCCTGGCTCGTGATTGGTCAAACCAAGGTCACCGCGCCCCGTGTCGGTCACACTACACTGCTTCATATCTACTTGTGCGATGTCAATATACAATGCATCTTTGGCTGCGTAAACATGACTTGAAATGCCCATAAAATACAAGGAACTTCCGGAAGGGACGGTCAAAAAACTATATTCCTTAAAGATTAAATAAGAAAAACAACGTTAGAGGGTTCCGTTGTTTGCTCTTGCGGTACGAAACCCTCAGGTAAGGCTGGATAAAGGCGTATTTAGGAGCTAAACGAATAATGTTCGTCGCCGATAACTACAATTGTTAATGGATAAAATATTTTCGAGGGAAAATCTTTTTCTAAATTTTGGTAGAAGTTAAAGACGAAAATTGCTTGCGTTTCTAAGCTTATCCAAACTTAAATAAATAAATAAAATCATTTTGGTTATTAAAACTTTGAGTTACAAATTAATAAATAATTATTTAGGTTATAGGCGACAGGCATTTTGCGTTTTTCTTCTATAACCTTAAGGGCGTAGATACGCTTAACCATACTCGTTCTCAAATATCAGTCAACAAGATAAAATCAACAAGATAAATCGTAAGACAAATTTGAAAAATCGATTCTCAGAGAAAATACATCATAACTTTAAAACTGCTAAACCGATTTTCATCATACATAGCTAAGAAGACTGGCGATTAAGTCACCTGTCGAACAGAGAAAACTAAATCAAAATCGGTTTATCCGTTCAGGAGCTATGATGCCATACAGACAGACTTCAGCGATTAATCGAGATATTTCTCTTTAGGTATTATAGGGATTTTTGAGTGGTGATCCCATAATTATATGGTTTTTTGCATCTAGGTTAGCGTACATCCTAAATTTCCAAAGAATATGGTCATTTATATTAAATATTTTGATCTTAGCCAAACAAATAATACTAAATCGAGACATAAGAACTCATAAGGCAACTCTTTACCACATTTTCCCACGGGATCGGGACTTATGCGGGCGAAACCGCGGGGTGTTGCTTGCTTATATTGCTTATCAAAGTATTTAATATTAGTTAAAATACTTGGTTTTTGAAAAAAATACAGAAAAACAACATTAAAAGAAAAAGTTCAAGGTTTTCAAACAAATTAGATGATTTTCAAAATCATTTAAAAAGGAGTAATTGCTGGTTTTTTTTTAGATTAACGTTAATAATTAATTAAGGCAGTTCCAGACGCTTTGTAACAAATAAATCTGCAAAGGTGACTTTGACCATTTCTGCCGTGTAGACAGTTGTTGCCCGATTTGACTTTCAGTGACCTTGGTCGAAAGGCGCGCGCTGCCAACCAAGTGACCTCTGCATATTTGCTTATTGTCAACCGTATGGGACAATCTTTATACATAATCTTGAAATATGTATGCTAATAAAAAAATCGACCCTTCAGTTGTTTTTACTTTAATATCTTTAGTATTAGATACCACATATGTTTTATGTTTGTTATGAGTCTCATATCAAGGGACTATAACGCCCTAGACTTTTGGAAAGCGTACCGAAGCAGACAGTCCCTTTACAGTAACAATTTTAAAGGCAAAGTATGATGTGGACATAAAATGTTGCTGAGAACAACCTCCAGTTTGGATAGAACTATTGATACAGAAAACTACCTGGGCTATTGTGATGGGCTGGTACTATGGCACCTGCCAAGAATAATGTTAATAACACGTCTGCAAAGTGGCAGACGGAGACTCATCAAATCACCAACTGGGGCACCCTAATTCGCCAAGCAAATAAATTATCATGGTTGTTTATTATTATAACATAGTATAAAACAAAGTCTCTTCCCGCTGTCTGTTCTTGTTATGCTTAGATCTTTAAAACTACGCAATGGATTTTGATGCGGTTTTTTTTAATAGATAGAATGATTCAAGAGGTATGTTTTGGTTTTTAAAACAAAACTATCACGCGTACGAAGCCGCGGGCAACGACTATAAACAATAATTTGAATAACACCTTGATGTTTTAAAGATATTTTGTTATCTAAACCGTGGGTGGGTCGATTTCTTTAGCAGCCAAAGTATTTTACGAAAAAGTTATTTTAAATTATGTTATTTTTTACACAAAAACTCTTTTTCGTATATATATTTTTTTATTAAATACCTTATTTATTAGAAGAAAGAAATGTCTTTTATTCAACTTAAAATTACTATGATTTCTTTTAATATTAAAAACGAAATGAACTCGATTGTACTTCACTCGGCAAAGTTGCGAGTTTTATATTTTGTTTTAAAGTAAAATTGTTCAACACTTACAAGACTAGGTTTTTTTTGAGATAATTGTATTATTTCATAATCAGATTCTAATAAGTGTGATAGTAGAAAATAATTATTTAAAATAATTCACACATTTAATAGAAAATACAAAATGATCGACAGTTATTTTAAGATTGTATTTTGTTTAAAAACAATACAATTATCCTAAGAAAAATCGAACTGATTTATTTACTTAGCGTCTCTACCACCTAACAGAGTTACTTTCAATAGTTCCCTTAGTAGTAGATACCTCGCCCATTCTGAAGGTCGTGGGTTCGAATCCCGGCCGGCCAAGCACCAATGAATTTATCTTAAGAAAAATGTATGTGCGCTAATTGATATTGCTCTTACGGTGAAGGAAAACATCATGATGAAACCCGCGGCTTAGTAGGCTCCAGAATTATTGACAAGTTCTCTCCTCTGGAAATGGTCGACGAAGCTGAGAGGGAAGTAGGTGCTGGGCAAGCCTACTCCATCCTCACGCAAAAAAGGACCCAATTAAAAAGGGTCTTATTGCGGAAAACAGCCCATTCAAGTACAAGTAGTAACCGTCTTTAAACTAAGGCCGATGTTTTAGTAAGTAAACTGGCATACTGAATATTTATATTCAAGTCAATCGATTCCTTTGAAAGGGACAGTCGAATGCAACTCTATTAGACGGTAGAGTCACAATATAGCTACTTAAACTTATTGAATCTTCTCTTTACCCGTAACAAACCTGGCGAACTCGTCGTAGAAAGCCGGGAACAGCTGGATAGCGAAGTATACGAGCGTGAGGTACGCCACGATGGCCAGGGTCAGTATTAGGTCAAATACTGCTGGTTTAACACTGCGAAACAAGGATATTTTTAAGTGACTTAAAAAGGAGGTTGTCAATTCCTCGCGTATAGGTTACCTAAAATGTAAATAAGTAGGTACTTATTTCCAAATCACATAAAAAATTAAATGCATTTATTTCAATTATTTCAAAAATAAGGGATCTCCAAGAACGTTCTCTCATAGCTACAGCGGTCGGCTCTTAAATAAATAAATATTGCAGGACATTCCACACATCGCCATTTAGCCCCAAGCTAAGTAACTAGACTTGTGCAACGGATATAATACATAATACACATTTTAGACTTTTCTTTTTATTAACAAACTAGCTGCGCCCCGCGGTTTCACCCGCGTAAGTCCCGATCCCGTAGGAATATCGGTTATTCGCCTTTTAAACCTTCCCTAGACCTCCACGAACATTTCAAGACTAAGATAAGATAAATCCGTTCAGCCGTTCTCGAGTTTTAATCAGACTAACGAACAACAATTCATTTTTATTTATATAGATATAATGTTATATAAACTTAATCAGTAGGCTCAACTTTAGTAATTGCTTTCTATGAGAGAGAGAGAGAGACAGACAGAGAAACACGCGCACGCCGCACGGCTTACAACTAAAGCAGAAAGTGGCGTTACAACTTTTGTTCTTAATTTTTTCCGTCTAGCCTCCTTTCGCAACGCGCGATAAGGAACATCGTTCCAACAACCAGACCACAGACAAATATCTAAGCATAAATAACATGTCTGAAGCGGGATCGAACCCGCAACCCTGGCACGGTCTTACTGACCTACTTAATTTTTATTCTACGCTAACAAGAGGAGAAATACGTGAATTGTATTCTTACCTATATACATTGAGTATGTGTTCAGTAGATGAATAGAGCGTGTACTCCGGCTCACGCTTGTCGACCGCATGCGTGTGTACTGTCACCTCTGTGTAGCGAGCGAGGGCGCGCTCTATCGCACCTGTTACACCTGCGAATTTATAAGACCGGTAAATTAAAATCATCATTTATTCATAATTAGGTATATTTATTTTAACGGAAATACGCGTTAGTACCTGGGTGACCCAGCTTTGCTCTTTTTTCAACCCCCCCCCCCTCGAGATCCTGATTACACATATATACATACTAGCAGCGCTCCGCGGTTTCACCCGCGTAACTCCCGATCCCGTGGGAATTTGCGACTATAAATTGAAATGTAAGCTATCCTATCTTTCAAGTTGGGTCGAATTGCACACGGTGTGCAAATCAAATTAAAAATCGGTTCGGTAGTTTAGGAGTCCATCGCGGACAAACACGTGACACGAAATTTTTATATATATAAAGATTATAAAGCTGAAGAGTTTGTTTGTTTGTTTGTTTGAACGCGCTAATCTCAGGAACTACTGGTTCGAATTGAAAAAATATTTTTGTGTTGGATAGTCCATTTATTGAGGAAGGCTATAGGCTACTTTTTATCCCGAAATTTCCACGGGATCAGGAGTTACGGGGGTGAAACCGCGGGGCGCGGAGCGCTGCTAGTATAAAAATATATCCTATAGCCTTCCTCGACAAATGGCAAACCAAACAACCCAAAAAGATTTTTTAAGTCATAATAACTTTTTAACCACTAGCAATCGATGATCCACCCCCCTTGTTACACCGTGTATAGGGATATTAGATACTAGTTCTATGGAAAATATAGCCTATGCGTTAATCCAGGTTTCAGGAATCTACGCTGGTAAAGCCAAAGGGCGCAGCTAATTATTTATGACGAGCCTTGCGTCCAATGAAGTCTAAATTATAAAGCTTCTTTTTATTTACAAAATTGTAACGCCATCTAGCGGTGACACTAAGAAACGTGTGGAAATAACACTTTAAAAAATCTAGTGAAAAAAATAATAAAGGATACAGGTTTAAGTCCTACCTAGAGCTTAGTATAGTAAAAACTAGCTATTACCCGCGACTTGGTACGCGTGGTAGTTTCCTCGAGAACCAATATCCATTGGTGTAAGCAGCATGAAAATCGGTGCAGGAGTTTTTGAGTTTATAGCGAACATAGAGACAGACAGACGCGGTGGAGGACTTTTGGATAATATGTAGTAATAGTAATTTATTACCTTGATTGGATGGTACCGTGGTAACCACGTGCGGCGCACGCGGCTGCGACGCGAGGTGTTGGAACCAGCTTCGCACTGCCTCCTCATCTACGTCCTGAAATTACATAAAAAACAATTACTAATAAAAAAAATAGCATGGATTAAAGTACAAATATAATCTTATCCTACTAATATTATTAATGTAAAAGTTTGTGTGTGTATGTATGTTTGTTACTCCTTCACGCCAAAATTACTGGACCGATTGCGATGAAACTCGGTATCTAGATAGCTGGAGACTTGGATTACACATAGGCTACTTTTTATCCCGATATTCCTACAGGATCGGGAGTTACGCGGGTGAAACCGCGAGGCGCAGCTAGTAATATATAATAATAATATTTTCTATTTCCTTTGATTTACCAAACTATGTTTCCAGGAATTGATCTCTATCAGCAACACTATCAAATGGTATAAAAATATATAATGATTATTTTTTTGCAAAATCAACGGGTTCCATTCCTGGCTAAGTTAATGCCTTTTTCAAAAATCTAATTTTTTATGTTTTAATTTTTTTTTTAATCGGTCACGCAACTTCTTTTAGCATTTTTCGCTATCTTCTATAGTTTAGGATATAGCCCTGAAGGTCCATGTAAAAAAAATCACCCTGTATTGTTTTGGTATTTGTGTACGGGCTGTTTTAATTGCACCTATAAAGTTGATTTAATTACACCTTTTTGCGTGAGGATGGAGTAGGTTTGCCCAGTACCCTCACAGCTTAGTCGACCATTTCCAGAGGAAAGAACTAGTCAATACTTCTGGAGCCAACTAAGCCGCGGGTTTCATTACTTTTCCTTCACCGTAAGAACAATCCATCCAAACATCCATTAGTGTTTGCAACAGAACTCCTAATTTGTCATCCCATTCTTTCGTCATACAACCAGGCAGACTGATGTGCGGCACCGATTCATGGTGGACATACTAGACGTCAGCACTAAGCGTTTTGTTTCATCATTCCTTATTCGTACTGCAAGGGAACGGAATCAGTTGCCTGCGTCTGCCTTTCCTGACGTGTACAATTTGAGGGTCTTCAAGTCACGAGTGAACAGGTATCTTCTAGGAAAGCGTGCTACATCTTAGACCGCATCGTCACCTACCATCAGTCAGGTGTGATAGTGGTCATCATCATATCAGCCACAGGACGTCCACTGCTGAACATAGGCCTCCCCCAAAGACTTCCAGAGCGATCGGTCGCATGCTCTCTGCGTCCCGCGACCCTAATTAAGTCGTCCGTCCATCTAGTCGGAGGCCGTCCCGCGCTGCGCTTTCCGGTACGTGGTCTCCAATCTAAGACTTTTCGACACCAACGGCCATCAGTTCTACGAGCCACATATCCCGCCCATTGCCACTTCAGATAGTGGTCAAACGCAACTATATATAAAAAAAATTGTACACAGACGGTACTCACAATAGTGTCATCCAATAGCGCGCTATCTTCATCATTATCTTCATCAGTAATGTTGTATATGTGAGAGGCGAGGGCTCGCGCGATGTCCCGTATATTGCCGACTAGGTTCTGGAGATTGTCCTCTGAAGGCACGTCCAGGATACTGCTTCGAGATGGATCTTTGTGACTCTGGAATGTACAGTATGCGTCATAAGTACACTAGCAGCAGTCAGCTACAATAACACTATTGACGACCGTGTGGAATGTCCTGCAATATTTATTTATTTTTTATTTTTTTACCTGTAAAGAACTCAATGTGAACGCAGCCATCCGTTTAATGCTGAACCTTTCGTGTTGCCATGCCAACGCTTCGTCTGCCAAGTTGATCTTCTTGTGGTTGATGGGGGCTCCGAGCCGGGCCTTGAGCGAGTGTGGCGCTCCGCCAGGCTTGGGGGGCTTCGACACGTGCATTGTTATGGAGGGCGCTGATGAAATCGAGTCGATGTTCAGCACGAATGATACATCCTGGAAATATCATCAAGCAGACTTGTCTGTGTTCCGATACATTAGGCTGGTGCATAAAAGGAGGACGGGTCGGACTAAAGAATGACGTTGCTCCCTTTTTTCACACCCTAAGGGAGTAGTATTTGGGAAAATCCTTTCTTATCAGATGTCAAACAAAGAACACACCCTTCAAATTTCAGGTCTCTACGATCAGCGGTTTAGGCTGTGCATTGATCCGTCAGGACAAAGCATTTTATATGTAGACAGATTGATAAATAAACTTTTATTTGTACCATATTATATCATTAATTGGGGATGGGTGGCTATATATATAGAGGATAAAGGGTCGCCCAACCGCTATACCATACCTGCAGTAATGTAGAATCACTGGAGTCAAGCTGTTCCTCCAGCCACTTCTTAGCAGCGAAGTAATTCAGCGAGTGTCCGGTAGATGTCAGCAGGAACAGTAGCGAGGCTGCCCCGCGAGTCGATGACGACGCATATAGGCGGGAGAAGACGCGGGCTAACTCTAGCACTGCCACTGCGCCGGATGCATTCGAGTCTGCGCCTTGGGATAGCTCCTTAAAACACACCATTATACATAATTAGGGACTTTTTCCACACCAGATCTTTTATTTTGTTTTTAGGCGTCCCACTGCATGGCTTAGCCCTCTCTCCCCTCATTCCACTCTTCCCTGGTTTAGTGCCAACTGGGTTATAAAACATAAGACGTTGGGAATTTCAGAGATTTATCTTAAAATAGAGTTAAAATTTGAAATGGTGATGTATTTGTCACAGCCAACTAGCATTATTTATTAGCCGTTCAATCAATAGCCTAGCTAGCCTCATAACTAAACAGCGCCGTTCATCTAGCGGTCTGAATTATATTAAGCCATTTGGTCAAACAGCTAGGCAAATTACTTGAATCGATGACATTTCATTACTTACCTAGCCTATTTATTTCAATTTAGTACCACTTTCTATCGTACAAATCGCATTAGCCAGCCAGTTTATTAAATGTTGTAACAAACGGCGCTGTTTAGTAAAATAAAATAAATATTACAGGACGTTCCACACATTGCCATCTAGCCCCAAGCTAATATATAATAAATATAATAATATAAATATATTTCTTTTGTAAATATATACTTGTAATACATAGAAACAACCAGACCACAGACAAATATCTAAGCATAATACTTGTCTGAGGCGGGAATCCGACCCGCAACCCTATGTTTAGCAGTCCTGCATGGTAACCATTGTGCCAACAGTTAAGAGGCTAGGCTGTTGATTGAACGGCTAATTAAGGTAGTTGGCTGCGACATATCTTTATGATGTTACTTACAGGAACAATACCGGAAGAATCATAATGAGCAGTGATGATGATGGTCTGAGAGGATCCAGCTCGACCGGCCAGCTTGCCTTGCAACGTCACCGGTTTCGATTCCAGCTTGGCTGGCGTCGGAGCTGTTACCACTGTATAAACACACAATAATTAGCTTACAGTATAGAAAAACTACGTTTTAAAAACTATATGGGATTTCAGGAAGCGCCTACTTTGAAACCAACTTTAAGAAAAAACGAGGTTCCCAATTCTTTAATATACATAAAAATATAGGGTTCCATACCCAAAGGGTAAAAATACCAAGACTTCACTGTCTGTCTGTCACCAGGCTGTATCTCATGAACCGTGATAGCTAGACAGTTGAAATTTTCACAGATGGTGCATTTATGTTGCTGCTATAACAACAAATACTAAAAACAGAATATAATAGTACGGAACTCTTAGTGCGGAAGTCCGACTCGCACTTGGCCAGATTTTTTATTTTATTTTGATGATAATATCAGGGTTTTATCTTTGAAGTAATTATATTTAAGCTAATTATGGATAAAGCTTGTAATATGAGGAGTCACCAAAAAATCCAATTAGTAACATTACATTTGTGGCTTCTGATATTTGATAGATATAGATATTATTACAAAGTGAAAAGTGAGTTTGATAAAATTTGGTACTTATAACAGTACTCTAAAACCTGAAAATTTATACATATATATATATATAATATATAAATAGAATGTTTCGGGACATACATATTATTTTACTTTTATTTTTTAAAGTATGTCCATCTCTAAGGTATATATTCATCCATCTCTATATCAAAATTCATCAAAATTGGTTCAGTGGTTTAGCCGTGACAACGTAACAGACAAACAGACAGACAGACATAGTTACTTTTACATTTATTTTAATATTAGTAGAAACACATGTAACACTTGGCCCTGCTCATTTTGTTGGACAGATCCAGCTTCTTCGGCCTTTTACGAGGACTGTCAAAATGTTAAGTCTGGATACTCACCAATCTGATAACCATTCGAAGATACAGAATTAAACATGGCCTCCAAAGCTGTCCCAGACTTGTCATCGGTAATGAAACTATGCTGCAGGTCTTGTATAATCTCTTCCACTTCCGGAGACCAGTGCATGAAGTAGACGGGGGCGTTCATCTCCTGTTGACTCATTGCCATTTCTAGTAGTTGGATGTGCTGGAATAAATAACAAGGAATTAAATGACATCTGTATTGTAATGAATATTTAATAGTATTTTATTTTTCTGTGTAATAAATAGGCTCTGAAATGTTTGGAACCGATTTTGATGAAACTTCTAATGAGGGTGCATTGAATCTTCTGCAGTAACATAGGCTACTGTTTATCAAGATATTTCCACGGGATTGGAACTTCAGCGGTCGAAGTCGCGGGGCCCTACTAGTATAGTCTAAAACAAAGTCGATAATAACAACATTTTCAGTAATTATAATTATTTTTGAACGGATATATTCGCGTTTTTTATTGTTGTTCTGAACCTGACGGTTCCGGAACTTTGCAGATCCCATGGTCACAGGCAGACTGAGATGACAATCTATATATATAAAAGAAAGTCGTGTTAGTTACACCATTTATAACTCGGGAACGGCTAAACCGATTTGGCTGAAAATTGGTGGGGAGGTAGCTTAGAGCCAGGAGACGGACATAGGATACTTTTTATCCCAATATGCCCACGGGATCGGGACTTACGCGGGTAAAACCGCAGGGCGCAGCTAGTCTTCTTATAAAATAAAAAAACTCAGTCTGCCTGTGACCATGGGATCTACAAAGCTCCCGAAACGTCAGGTTTAAAACAAAAATAAAAAACGCAAATATATCCATTCATATATATTATAATTATGAGTTCAAGTCACGAAAACCTTAGAAAATACAACATTTTCAGTTTTTGGCTCAGTTTTAATGAATCTTTTTGATTGTTTGGAAGTAAAAACAAAAGATCAGTTATATTTTGTGCCTAATCAAAGTGCTTTGCAATTATTTTGCAGTACATGGGAAGAATACTGTAATCATTTTCTAGTTTTTTGATACCAAAAATCGATAGTTGTCCATGAATAGTATTAGTTCGAAGTACTTTCTCCACCCTACACTAATGCTCTTAGCGCTTAACTAACAAAAAGGAAATGGAAGCATTTTATTGATGAGTCGCCAGAAGGAAGGTGTAATGCCTACCTCTCGCTCTTCAACGCTCAACACAGTATCATTCTTAGGCAGAACCAGTAACAGAGCTCCGGCCTTGCTCCGTATCTCCATGAACTGGTCTATGGTGATGTCCTGCATTCGTGCGACGACACAGTGCCGGGATGTGGCCCATGAGGTAAGTGAACGACCTTCTAGGTTAAAACTAGCGCTGCGGCAACCTGGTCATAAAAATGTGCATGTTAACTCCGACACATAGCTGTTTATGTGTGAATATCTTATCTTACGGGATTTCTTGGTTCATGAAAATAGTGCTTGTAACACTGTTGAAATATCGAGCTTCACAAAATAAAAACATGATAATTGTTCGGTTTTAAATAAGTTTAGTACTTAGTGGTCTCATCTTGATACAATTACAAGCGATGTAACTAATCCAACTTCTGAGTTAGAAGGAAGTAGCAGAGTCTTTGCCTTCTAATGAAGAAGTTATATTAGTTACCTATATCCCTTTTTGTTATGATTTTTATTGATGTTATATTTTACTACCCATCAAATCATAACAAGGGCTTTAAATGAAATCAATTCTAAACTTAATATGTAAGTACTTAATTGAAAAGTCTTTAAAGCAGACATATCAAGACCAGTGGACCTACCGAAGGGTTGGCATAATGTGTAAAGCAGTTCACAAACCTGTACAAAACGTAGACAAACAAAATAAATTATGTATTTTTATTTTTAAAGAATACCTTAGCATGTTATATATGCTTAGAGTTAAATAGAGAATTGGGGATATCTTTAGGCATTTTTAATATGCAATTAAGGATGTCTGACATTAAGTTAAATTGGATATAATTATACAATTTAAGTTAATTAAAGTGAACAGGAACTCTTTTATTAGGGTGAAGTGTGAACAAACACAAACTTTTGCCTGCTCCTTCAGTGGTAAAAGTATATAAAAGAATTTGATGTTTACATAAAGGAAAAAATCTGGTAAATTTTAATGCAGATAAGTAGGTAGATACCTAATTGAATAATTTGTCTTTGTAATTAATATTTAGGACACATACTTTTAGAACAATAAAGTTTTAATGTTTGTTAGTCATTTGAATGGTTTTTAATAAGTCCAGGTACTATGGATTACAATATTAAACAAAGGTAAATAATAACGTCCTATTTAAGCCCATATTTACACAATTTTATCAGATAACAGTCAATCACTGAACAAACATACAAAATCTCAGTAACATAACCTCAAATTGTACGGTCATCGATTTTTATTTTTCTCAAAGGTGGCATAGGACGGACGTGGAACTCACCATGGGGAACATTGTGGAGGTCGTATTGCTGCATTCTATAGACCGAGAACTCGTGAGAAGCAGCCACCGGGCTAACCGGAGACATGATGATAAAAATAGGCACTGCCACAAGCAAATAAAAGGGTAAATAGCCCCTAAATATTTCGGCAAAGCCGTCAGCCTCTTCGAGCCACATTTTGGTGACTATTTACACTAAATTCACTCACAATATTGCCTGAAAACCCACTTTTACCAAGACATAATCCAATTAGAAAATGTAGGTACGTATGATAAGTCGGTCAATGACATTGATTTCTTTACGTGACATTAGTGATGTTCTGACAGCATGTAACTAAGGTTGACCAAAAAATCGATTAACAGAGTCCAACTCGATTCAAAACTAGATAAGTAGAGAAGTTCCTTGTCACAAAGAGAGTTCGTTTGGCAACACAGGACATCGATATGACTGCTATTGTAAGAATTTTAGCGGGAATTTGTTTACTTAGTTTTTAAAGTTAAACTACAATAGCTGATAAAGTTAAATAACTAGTATTCCATTAATTTATTTGATAGAATTCGGTTTAGCCATTTGACAACTATGGAGACAACAGAAAACCAACAGAATGCAAGCAATTATTATGCCCTAGTGAGGTATCAAATGGAAAATGATCCGTACAAAGTATAAGCGACGAATTTGAACTTTATTCATTTTGAAGTCGGAAAGGTTAGTAATCCGATTCGGACAATAAAATTAGTATAGATAATGTAAGGAGTAGATCCTTGGGTAGTTAGAAAAAAAACCCAGCCAAGTATGAATTGGACTCGCACACGAAGGGTTGCGTACCATTATACTCTTTTTTTATACACCGGTAACAGAAATACATCATCTACTACAATCACGAGTCACGGTTCATGAAATGTCTGGTGACAGACAGACGGACGGAATCCTAAAAAGTGAGTACTGATGTAACAGGCACTTACTTTTTTTTCTATTAATTATGGCTTCGCACGGCTTGTGCATTTAGCCAGTGTCAAGTTATATTTACTTATTAATTCTAAGGGTAACTACAAGCTACAAAAAAGGTTTGCACAGAACCGACATACCTACTGCCCGGGGTGTTCGCGCATGTGTCAAAAGAAACGTTGATTTTGCGGTTTTTGCACCGCAATAATTGCTGCTAACTTTTTTGACATGTCACCTCCATTGAAACATAGGAACTCAGTGATAGAGAGTAAGTATTTATAACCAACTCGCACATAATCCCTTTTTAGGGTTCCGTACCGCAAAAGGTAAAAAAAGGAACCCTAAGATCACTTTCTTGTCCGTCTGTTTTCTGTGGAGAAAATACGCCTTAATGAAGGGTATGGTAGATAGGTGTTTGTTGGCCTACGGGTTATGGGATAAGCGAGTTTTGTAAGTTCACAGTTGTATTGTAAAGTCTCATGGTTAGAATAATTATGTACACAAGATGGGTGAAACAGTGAAAACTAGAAATAACATAAGCGCGCGCCGTGAGAAGAAACCAGGCTAATGGCGGCGCTCGAGTTCAGTGTTACCAACCTATCAACTGAGTTTTGGCGGGAACGAGTTAACAACATATCGTGCTGCAATTTTATTTTCATGAAACTTAGTTGTAATCCGAGTTGAATTGTATAATTCTGGTGGAATGTTACTCAATTTAGTTCAGTGAAATTGCACAAGTGTAGTGAAAGTAAAAATCAGTGTCAAACATGAAGTTTTCTCGTTGCCTCTAAATATCCTACTAAGGTTATGGTAAACTTGCCACCGCTTTACTATAGCCCCTGACTTGACGGACTATGACGACTTTGACTGTTTTGAAACACTTTAGGCCCGATTTATGAAAAATCGGGTCACAATTTGATGCAAAATATAACTTGACACTGGCTAAATGCACGAACCGTGCGAAGCCATAATTAATAGAAAAAAAACTTATCAACATTTACACTGATAGGAGGTGACGTAACGAGGGTTGCCCGTAGGATAAAGACTGGTTTGCTACAAGGGCTAACTCTGGTCTAAAGGTGGAAAGCGACCACTGGTTTACCCACTAAAAACTTGAACGGTTCCTCACTCGCCTCCACAGGAACGTGTTGCGAGTCTTGCTCTTGCACTCATGCCTACGCCACTTGCACTCATGCCTACCTAAGAGTAGTTTACCTTGGATTATAAATCCGAAGTTTGTTTAAATTTGTTATGGTGAAAGGGTACCGGCGCTCTGTCCATACAAACGTAGTCGACTGTTTCCTCCCTGGATAATGACACAAGCACAAATATTTTTGTGCCATAAAACCTATAACTGCTATGACTATGGTTTTGGTTTTTTTCATTTTCTAATTATTTAAGCAAAACAAAACATAGGGGCATGGTCATGGCAGTTATAAGTTTTATGCAACAAAAATATTTGCTCTAGTGTCATTATCCAGGGAGAAAACAGTTGACTAGGTGTGTATCGAAAAAGGCCCCGGTACCCTTTCTTCTTAATTTGTTCCCTCTTCACAGTCAAACAACTGAACCGAGTTGGATGACAATCGGCAGAATATATTATTATTATTAGTTTTGATTTAAATTTGTAGTATTTTCGATTATTTATTTTAATTTATTGTAATGTATGGATTTGATTATCTGAAATAATTGAATTAAATTGAATTGAATTGAATAAAATAGATCCTGAATTTCCGGGACTTATGCGGGTGAGACCGCGGGCCGCAGCTAGTAATCTACATACAAACCAACATTATTATAATTGTTGGTTAAATAGCAGCTACAACCGCAAAAGGTGTTCTAAATTCTGAAGTTTAATAAGTATAAATTCCAAAACGAAACTCTTTAGTTAAGAGGAAAGGGTACCTGCGCTCTCTCCATACAAACGTAGTCGACTATTTTTATTGCATAAAACCTTTAACTGTCATGACTATGCCGCTATGTCTTGATTTTTTCATTTTATAATTATCATAGAAAGAGAGTTAAAAAAAACAAAATTTATATAAAAAATAAGACATAGGGGCATGGCACTTATAAGTTTTATGCTGCAAAAATATTTGCGCTAGTGTCATTATCCAGGGAGGAAATTTTTTAAATCTTAATTTCTATGATAATTAGAAAATGAAAAAAAAAACCAAGACATAGGGGCATGGTCATGGCAATTATAGGCTTTACGCAATAAAAATATTTGTTTATCATTAACCAGGGAGGAAACAGTCGACTACGTTTGTATGGAGAGAGCGCCGGTACCCTTTCCTCATAAGGACAAAATTAAATATCGTTAAACACCAAACGTGACCCAAATATTAGAACAGATTTCACGTAAATTTACTACACTCTCAAGGAAATGTTACGTGGTACAATTTTCCGGGAAACCGCTTACGATTTACTACAATTATTTTTTAACTAAGACACGCTTGTTTATTGTGAGCACAATAAAGTATCAAAATAACCAAAATATTATGATTTAAGGTAAAAAGTACAAAGACAAATGTTAAACTTAAATAAAACTTAAGCTTATTTGAAAAGCTCCTGTAGCTATTGAAATATAACTTTGACATCTTAGATCATTTGATGTAGATAAAACACAGCAGCAAATGGTATGTTCTCACTCGTTCCATCATGGAACTGTCCCATTGCCCATATCTGATAACACGTTTATGTTGAATAATGTTGCTGAATTGAACTGGCGAACGGATGGCGGACGAGAGTTGTGTGTAGCGTAGTGCGTGTGTGAGGTTAGATGGTGGGTAGGTTGCACGGGGCGAGCGTGCGGCGCGCGGCTCGGGGCGGGGCGTGCGGCGCAGTGCGGGTGTATCGAGCGGGCGTGCGCCGGTAGACGGCGGGCGGCGGGTCGCGCGGCGGCAGTCCGCTCGCCACCGGCATGCGAGGCGCCGTGCTGCTGGCGCTGCTGGCGGCGGCGCGCGCCCACCCCCCCAACGATACGTCGACGTTCGCGCCGCCCTCCACGACCGACGTCGACGTCGTCGTCGGCTCCTCGGCCGCGTCACCCCCCGAACCATCGCCGACAGAGCCGGAGGACGAGAAGACACCGCTCTTCCCCACCGATCTCTTCACGGAGGAGCAGCGTCGGTCGGGTGCGGTGCTGCTGCACGTGATCGGCATGGGCTACATGTTCGTCGCACTAGCTATAGTATGCGATGAGTTCTTCGTGCCCGCTCTCGATGCTATCATCGAGAGGCTGGCGATCCGCGACGACGTCGCAGGCGCCACGTTCATGGCGGCGGGTGGGTCAGCTCCCGAACTCTTCACCTCGGTGATAGGGGTGTTCGTGTCGTTCGACGACGTCGGCATCGGGACGATCGTCGGCTCGGCCGTCTTCAACATCCTGTTCGTGATCGGTGCGTGTGCGCTGTTCTCGCGCACTATTCTCACCCTCACGTGGTGGCCGCTCTTCCGCGACTGCACCTTCTACTCCATCAGCCTTATGGTGCTGATATACTGTTTCCGGGATAGCGAGATAACATGGCAGGAGGCGCTGTCGCTGTTCTCGTTGTACGGCGCGTACGTGATGTTCATGAGGTGGAACCAGCCGGTCGAGCGTGCTGTCAAGAAGCTCATCTACAAGAACAAGGTGACGCGCGTCAGGAGCACTGACCAGCTGATGCCGACGGTGAGCTCGCCCGCTGCCCGCTAACTGCATGCTCCACCACCTGTGTGTGCGCCACACCTGCCCCCTCGCCTCGACCGACTCATACGACCGATTGCCTCCGTCCATCCCGTCGTCGGTCGCATCGCTTAGCGCGGTGTGAGCTCGAGGTGTGGCGCACACTCGCTTGCCACAGATTTGGCGTTAACCAAAACAAATCGATACTCAATGTTGTCGACGTAACTCACGCTACAACCTGATGTAACAACCAAATCTGTGCCAAATACCTACCCTTAGTGTTATTATATAGATAGAGCCTGGAAGTATAACTTTCCATGCCATAACGAAATGCAATGTACGATAATATCAGCAATATAGTAAAGTACCGATGTTTAATTAATTATTCATCGATACGAGAGACGGTCATAAGTTCATAACATCGATCCATAGATAACAATATAATTTGTATTCAGATCGCTAGCGGCACGAGATCTAACTGAACTATTCAATTTCATAGATAATACGGAACCTATTCTAAAATGAGCTTAAAGCTTCATTCATAAGCTTACAATTCGAACTATGATTCGCTCATTAATCGTATACCAAAGCTCAAGGTCGAATGATAATTGTAGTTATTATTTTTAAGCTTCATTCGTAAGCATTTGAATTATTAATGCTATTAAGGATTTTCTTATTAATGGTTACCATAATAATGCAGATCGAGGTCGAATACCTCATAACTGAAATAACTAATTACTTAATACTTATATATGAAGAGCGGTGTTGGCCTAGTGGTAGATACCTCGAATTTCATTCCCAAGGGGTTTGAATCCCGGCCGGCCGCGTATTAGTGGATATTTTTTATAAAATATGCCCTAATTGACATTGCTCTTACGGTGAAGGAAATCATCTTGATGAAACCGGACACGGTCGACTAAGCATAGGTGCTGGATAAACCTACTTTATCTAATCACATATCCCAATTAATTTCAAATATCATTATGATACAACAAAGTCTGCTACGTCTGTTTGAACGCGATAAACTCAAAAACTGCTAAACTGATTTTCATACAGTTTTCACCAATGGACGGAGTGATTTATGAGGAAGGTTTATTTGTATAATTGACTAAGGTTTTGTGAAAATTAGCTGAAATATAGGCTTATAGCTTTTTCCCGCGACTTCGTCCGCGTAGGAGTCGAAAATGGACCAAGGAATCACGTTGTCCCATACAAACTTGCCCCCTTTTTCACCCCCTTAGGGGCAGAATTTCGAAAAATCCTTATCTGATGCCTACGTCACACAAAGAACGCACCCTCCAAGTTTCAGGTATCTACGATCAGCAGTTTAGGCTGTGCGTTGATCCGTCAGTCAGTCAGTCATTCAGGATAAAGAATTTTATATGTATAGATATTATGCTTTGCTACCCATATGGGTAGCATATGAGCAGAGGAGGTTCTGACAGAGGAAAACACTCTTCACGTAATCTATGAAACTACACGAAATACGGTCTAAAACTTCGCAAAGGGTTTCCATTTAGGGTCTAGGACTGCACTAAGAAAACACTAGAAAATTCAACCATTTAGTCAAAATTGGCTGTAATACATAAAAAAATCGGTGACAAACAGACAGACGAACAAGAGAGTAATATTGGGTTCCTTTTACCTTTTGAGGTGCGGTACCCTGAAAAAGCAAAATCTTTGTTAATAAGTACTTACTTACGCCAAGAATCACGAAACTCGGTCAAAAAGGCAAACATAACCGAATAAAAATTTCGTTAACATAATATTGCGTGTTCACCGTTACGTGTTACGATTCGTTACTAACGACGCGGCCTCCAGGATATTACGAACTGAGTTTTTGTAACGAAACAACGTATCTAACTAATAAATAACTGTCGATCTAGATTGTTTGATAAAGGTGAACTTACACGGGCTTTTAAATCACTTTGATGGCGTACAGTTCTTGTCATGAATGGTGAGCAAAAAATGAAATGTAGAGACGTAAAAACTTCTTGTTTATACCAAATAATTATAAGCTTTAAATTTTCATTTTTTTGCTATTAGCTACTTCAACTTGATATTTATAAGATTTCAACTGATATTTCTTAGCTGCTCATAATTAACTTAATAACCCAAAGAGGTTGAATTAGGAAGTTTAAAAACCTAAAGAGGTTGTATTAGAAAGTTTAAAAACCCAAAGAGGTTGTATTAGGAAGTTTAATAACTTAAAGAGGTTGTATTGGAAAGTTTAAAAACCCAAAGAGGTTGCATTAGGAAGTTTAATAACCCAAAAAGGTTGTATTGGAAAGTTTAATAACACAAAGAGATTGGATTTAAATTTTTTTTTTTAATTTTACTCTTTCGATCGATTTAAAAATAGATTAATTTCCGATTTTTATTTTTCGAATAATTGTTTTAGACCCGCTAGAAGTTACTGCCTTTCAATCCCGAACCCTTCGGGATATCGGGATAGCTACATAATATAAAATTTAATTAAAAACGGTCCAGTAATTTCTGAGTATTTTCTTTATAAACAAAAAAAAAGAATCTTTTCTATTTTTAAAACAAAAACATTCACATAAATTGAGAAGTCGCTCCTTTATTTTAATTCAGTTAAAATATTCTACAAGAAAAGGAAATTCGTAGCAATGCTACATCAATACTGCTACGTGTCTTTACAGTTAGAATTTCGAATAATGTTCGTAGCCGCAGCTCTACGGCTACGAACATTATTCGAAATTCAAACCAACAACACGAAGGCACATACGAAGGTAGCTATAGATTTTCTTATAGTTTTTTAGGGTGCCGTACCCAAAGGGTAAAAACGGGACCTTATTACGAATACTCCACTGTCCGTCCGTCCGTCTCTCTGTCTGTCTGTCACCAGGCTACAAATACAAAAAAAAAACAGAAGAAAGAAGTACTTTTCGTGCGCGAGTCGAACTCGCACTTGGCCAGTTATGATAAAAATCGACACCTAAGAAAAATTAATCGTGGATACGTAATTACGCTATAAGTGTAGTAAATTGATTATTGCATAGAGGTGGCTTACGACGCGTGATCGGAACGCAAGCGCGTCAAAAAGTCGAGATGCATGATCAATAATCCACACGTGTATCGTACGGAATAAAGGAAACATTGAAAGACTTGTTAAAACAAAAAAAAGTAACAAACTATTTGTGTTTAAAAACATAGGTTATGTTTACTACTTTTTAGGCATCATTTTCCTAAGACGTTTAATTATCGTTTGTAAACCGATTCTACAGACAACCATTTTTACTGGCTTAAAAACTATTTGTTGGTACCTACCTTTTTTATATATCAAAACAGATAAATTAAGAATGTTTCATCTACTTATCATGTAATTAGCAGTAAGATACCAATTTAACTTATCAGGATAACTTTTTACACACTAGTGGCGTCAAGGTACAACGTAAAACGTACGCGTGCGTAATACGTTGGATTATGAGCCTTAAAGCGATTCAATAAGATACACTTTACGAGCAACTGTGATAAAAAATGAATAATAATATAGGCAATATCCGCATTTCTCAAAGAGCCTGCAGTACAGTATAACATAATTAAGCAAAGTGGTGGTTTTGCGGTGAAGTTCCGTTGTCTCACTTTGAGATGCAATGCGGGACGTGAATTATGTACCGCGTACTTATCCATACAAAATTATAAAGGTATGTACCTCTTTTCTCCTCTTAAAATTGTCCGTTTTCGGTGTTTCTTATTAGAAAGGTAACAAAAGGAACCCTTTATAAGATATCTTGAACAGATAGAGTTTCTAATGAAAGAGTTTTACAGTTGGTTAATAATAAAGTAGAGGTTCTAAATACTGTAAAAAAACGTGAGCTAAGTATTTTGGTCATATCATGCGCAATGATAAATACGAACTGCACCGACTACTGATTCAAGGTAAAATCCAAGGGAAGCGACCACCCGGAAGGAGGCGCACTTCATGGCTTAAGAACCTCCGGACATGGTTTAAGCAAAGCACGAGATCCCTTTTCACTGCAGCAGCATCAAAAGTAAAAATAACCTTAATGAAAGCCGATTTCCGGTAGGAGATAGCACCTCAAGAAGAAGAAGATAAGATCAATCTCTTGTCCGAACGCCCGTGTGTCTCAGGAACGGGTGGATTTAGAAAGTTAAAATTGATACCATAATCTTAGGTCTATAGTCCCTATAAGGTGTATAAAAGTCAAGGTCCTAAGTCAACATGATAAAAAGATATGGGCAAATTTCGATTTTTGCGAGAACTACCAAAATGTATCTTAATTTTCTACTTTATGTAATTAATCTAAAAAAAAAATATGGGGAAAAAGACGTAGGATACTTTTAACTCCGAAATTCCCGCGGGATCGGGACTTAGGGTGCGTTTCCACTGACGCGGATCTGGGCGGTGCATTGGACATTTCGAGCACTGTGATTGGCCAAGTCCAGATCGCCGAGCTTCACGTAACTCATGCGTAACTTGAAACGCGGGTGAAACCTCGAAGCGCAGCTAGTAGGCTATAATTCCCAACAATTTGTTATCACAAAGCGCTTTAAAGCGGTCAGCCCGACATAAATAACAGTGCGGCAGTATTATTGAAATCGCTGCATCTGCTGCATGGCACTTTGGCAACTTGCCAACCACTTCGCTATGGGCGAGCGTGGAACAAAGTTTTTTGAACGAAACGTAAATGATACACCCTCATTCACTCTTACATTGTAATTATAAGATTACATACGGTGTATAAATAAAGCAATCTAACAAGTGGTTTGTGAACTAACTCTTGAATTATAAATAAGGGACGGTACTACTTGAAAACCGAGCATGGGACGACCCAGTTGGCACAATGGTCACAACGCCGGACTGCCAAACACAGGGTTGCGGGCATGTATTTATGCTTAGATATTTGTCTGTGGTCTGGTTGTTTCTATTTATTATAAGAATATATTTACAAAAGAAAAGTATATAAATAGAATATCCGTTGTCTAGCACACATAACACAAGTCTAGTTACTTAGCTTGGGGCTAGATGGCGATGTGAGGAATGTTCTGCAATATTTATTTATTTGTTGCACGCTCGAGGCGCAGTTCTTTTCATCACTCCAAAGATCCTCATCAGATTTATGGGACCACCCCTAAGGGCCCCTATTCCCTTTCTCACAAAAAAAACAACAAGGTAAATCGGTTAAGCCGTCTTCGAGTAATCGGTCAACATATTCCGGATCCATTCTATTCTGTTTTCAGTTATTTTTTTTATACTTGTTGTTATAACGGCAACAGAAATACATCATCTGTGAAAATTTCAACTGTCTAGCTATCATGGTTCAGGAGAGCTTGGTGACAGACAGATAGACGGACATTGGAGTCTTAGTTAAACTCTATAGCTATCTAGAACCGTTTGGTTCCGTACCTTCCTGTTGTTGGTTTCAATTTCGAACAGTTCGAAATTCAACTAACTATAAAGTCGTAGCAGTATTGATGTAGTATTGCTACGAATTTTCTTTTCTTGTACAGAAAAGGGTCTCTTTTTTACCCTTTGGGTACGGTCTCCTTAACTTTATAGCTATCTAGAACCGTTTGGTTCCGTACCTTCGTGTTGTTGGTTTCAATTTCGAACAGCTCGAAATTCAACTAACTGTAGAGCCGTAGCAGTATTGATGTAGCATTGCTACGGATTTTCTTTTCTTGTAGAGAAAAGGGTTCCCTTTTCGAAACCCTAAAAATTAGAATTAAGAAATAACCCAACGCACAACCTAACAGCTTTTTCGTTCTCTGTGTACCGTAGTACGACCAAAAAAGCAAAGCTTCCAAACACTGACTGGGTAATTATGAAACTGTGACGGTTAAGTCCATTAAATGAGACTAGTCAATTCATTTTATGACTGTAATTAAATGTCAAGTTAATGTTAATTTAAAGATGTGGGTGGGTATTGCTGCTTTTCTTTTGACGACATCTTTGTGGTGGGAGAACACCCGCGCCTGCCAAGCATACCCACCATGAAACAAATATTTGTAAGATAAATAAGCTAAAAATTAAATTTCTGAAAAATGATCCTTTGCGATTTTTTTCATAGTAACAGATCTAGGGAATCGGTCGAAAGCGTGCGACTTCATCCGCGTAAGGTTTGAATTTTCCAAGATCCTTTCTAATCCGCCTCCATAGATAAGATTGCTTTTTACGAGGGCGGCACTGAAAATTTCGGGAATCAAGGAAGTGACACAACATTACTATTTAAAAATGTATTTATTGCTTTTCGAAGTATTCTCCGCGAAATTTGACACATTTTTCCATACGATGGAACCAATCATTAAAGCAACCATTCCATTCGGAAGTTGGGGTCTCCAAAATGGCCGTTTTGTAGGCGTCCACACCTTCTTCAGGTGATGAAAATCTCTGACCACGCAATTTATTCTATATTTTAGGGAAAGTATAGAAATCATTAGGGCTTAGGTCGGGGCTGTACGGCGGATGGTCTAATAATTCTATGTTTTCTTGCTCTAAAAACTCTTTTGTTCTGTTCGCGGTGTGAGAACTCGCATTGTCGTGATGGAGGATGATGCGGCGGCTGCAGTTCTCTTTAAGGAGTTCAGAAACGACCTGTGGCAAACAAATGCTAGCATACCATTCTGCATTAACCGTTCATTGTCCCTCAAGAGGAATAGTCACAACATGGCCGGTTTTGGAGACAAACGTGGCGACCATTTTTTTTGCAACACTCCGTGAACGAACAATTTTTGTTGGCTTTAACTCATTTTCGAACACCCAAACTCGTGACTGGTTTTTTGTTTCGGGTTCGTACGCGTATATCCAGGATTCGTCACCTGATACGATGTTGTATACAGCATTTGAGGATCCTGCGTGGAATCTTTCGAGAGTTCTGACGCACCAAGTAACGCGAGCCACTTTTTGCTCTTCACAGAGCGAATGCGGTATCCATCGGGAAAACAACTTTTATACACCTAATTGTTCATGCAAGATTATTTGTATTTGACTCATGCCAATGTCTAAAGTTGCCTGAATTTCGCGGTATGTTACATGTCGATCTTCCTCAATCAGCTTACGCACAGCATCAACGTTTTCTTGGGTGAGTGCAGTTTTTGGACGACCTTGACGGGGATCATCACTGAGCTTGACACGTCCACCTTGAAATTCAGCAAACCAGCGATAAATTGTGGTTTTGGATGGGGCTTCATCACCAAATGCAGAAATCATCCGGTCAACACACTGTTTTTGTGATAAACCACTTCGAAAGTCATAATAAATCATCGCTCTTGAATTTTCTCGAGTCAATTCCAATTTCTCAACGACTAAACAAGTTTGACAAAACCTTGTGACAAGACCGAGATTCTTTTTTTAAATAAATAAATGGTATTCGATTTTTAAAACCAAGGAGTTTTCAATTAAAAAGATTTAAATATGACAGGAACAGTGGAAATATTCCATTCCCGATACTTTTAGTGCAGCCTATGTATTAACTATATCTCCAATCAAAAGATCATTTTAATTTCTTTTTTGTACGAATATATTAGATATTTATAGATGAGTATATTAGAGGAAGCCTGAAAATAACACCAGTTACTAAAAAGTAAAAAGGAACCGTTTCAGTTGGTATGGACATGTGATGAGATGAGTTTTCAGATCGCCCTGAGGCCTCTAACTTGATCTAATAACTGCTACTAGAGGTAGGAACCGGGACCAACGGCTTAACGTGCCTTCCGAAGCACGGAGGGACTCACGAAATACATTTTTGCCACACTACTAATTGGTCACCCATCGAAGTAATGATCGATCAGCGAGCTTCGCTTAGCTGTGAGCCTCCTCTACTAGAAGAGTCATGAGTATGAATGTAGAGGGATAGAGAGGAAGAGGACCTAAGAAAAGATGGATGGACTGCATGAGACAAGACATGAGAGAGATGAATGTTAACGATGAGATGACGACTAATAGGAGTGAATGGAAGAAGAAGACACACTGCACCGACCACAAATAAATTGGGCTAAGGGCAGGAAGATGATGATAGATGAAATACGTAATGCTGGGTTTTTCAAATGAGCTTTATTACGTCTGAAATTCAGGACGCGGGGTCGCTGCAGGTAAACCTTTTAATTAGACGAAAAATATACAATTTCACCACCGGTTCATTGTAAACAATATTACAAATTAACTTTATAATAAACTAGCAAACCCGGCGAACTCCGTTTCGCCACCAGATTTTCCTGAATTTTCTTTGCTATAAACCTCACGGAGCCCGAGACCTTTCCAACGAATGCAAAACCGTGGAAATCGGTTCGTGCGTTCTGGAGTTATAGCGTCAGGGAGGAAAACCCGACTTATTTTTATATAATAAATTATTTTATCTTTCTCGTGGTAGAAAAATGTACCTATAGAAAATGTTTTTCTTTCAACGTTTTTAGGGTTCCGTACCCTATTACTAAGGCTTCACTGTGCGTCCGTCCGCCTGTCTCTCGCCAGGATGTACCTCATGAACCGTGATAGCTAGACAGTTGACATTTTCACAGACTATGTATTTCTTTTGCCGTTATAACAACATTGTTTTTGTAGATTACATCAATTTTTGACAAATGCTTTTTGTATGTACAGTTCTTGGTTTAATAGTACAAACCTTGACCCCCTTATTCCAAAATGA
Organism: Idaea straminata; assembly: GCA_951213275.1. Taxonomy (NCBI): domain Eukaryota; kingdom Metazoa; phylum Arthropoda; class Insecta; order Lepidoptera; family Geometridae; genus Idaea; species Idaea straminata. Next base: position 11,086,224 of record OX577863.1, on the reverse strand, counting down.
GGTTTAAGGATAGTCCGAGATATTGATTTATACCTTAGATTTAGGCACAGATTTACTCGAGATATAAAGTATAAACACTATCCCTATAGATTATATAAGGAACTATAGTCTAAACACTATCCATATAGATTATATAGGGAACTATAGTCTAAACACTATCCCTATAGATTATATAGGTAACTATAGTCTAAACACTATCCCTATAGATTATATAGGTAACTATAGTCTAAGCACTATCCCTATAGATTATATATCATAGGTAACTATAGTCTAAACACTATCAATATCGATTATGTAGGGAACTATAGTCTAAACACGATCCCTATAGATTAAATAGGGTACTATAGTCTAAACACTATCCATATAGATTATATAGGGAACCATAGTCTAAACACTATCCCTATAGATTATATAGGGAACTATAGGGGGTTACAGTTTCTCATACGGGTTTTTCATTTCACGTTTTCGTAACGCGTAACATTTTTTCCCAGCTAGGTCCCCTCGTCAACCCGCGATAAGGAACTTCGTTCCATTAAAGTGGGGCTCGGAACGAACACGGAATCCTTCGTGCGCGAGTCGCGCTTGGCCAGTTTTTTTGTTTCAACGTAGCCCCATTGTTTGTGAAAGTGTAGGTACCTACTCTTAATCAGCTATTCAAGGTGTCTCACAATAGCCGGGACGATGAATTGTGTTGGGCTCTAAAGTAACATGGTTACTTCTTTGTTATCTATATAAGAAGTGCGGTGTTGGCAGTGGCGGAATAAGCCTGTCAGAGGCACGGGGCGGCAAAAAATAAGGCCTAAAAACTGAGCTTTAACCGCCCCTACCGCCCCCCTCCCTTAAACAGCCACTGGGTGTTAGTTTAGAGGTAGATAGATTATATTAAACCAAACAATATGGCCTTATCGCTAAATGCGATTTCTTCCGGGCAACCTTTGGATGGACAAGAAATTAAAGAATGGGTGGGTAGATACCTCGGTTTTTATTCCGAAGGTCGTAGGTTCGAATCCCGGCCGTGCACCAATGAGTTTTGCTTACGAATTTATGTGCGCTTTTTACTGTGAAGGAAAACTTCCACAAAATAATAAACATGGAACATGGTAAATTGACAACCTGTGTGCATGGCGAGTCGGGTGATAATCCACATGAGACGGAGAAGGTTGCGGGTTCGATTCCCGCCTTAAACAAACATTTATGTACAGATATTTGTTTCTGGTCTGGGTTTTTCGTTATATAATATGAATATCTATACAAATATTAAAAAGAAGGAAAAATTTTATTGTTTGTTTGAATTGACAAGGCTCCGAAACTACTGGACCTATTTTGATGAAACTTGGTATATTCATTGGGAGTGCTATAGCCTGTTTCACCCTCGTAACTCCCGATCCCGTGGGAATATCGGGATAAAAAAAGAAGCCTATGACTCAATTAATCAATTCCTCCCCGTACCAAGTTTCATGGAAATCGGTCCAGTACTTTCGGAGCCTTTTCAATGCAAACAAACAATCAAATCTTTCCTCTTTATAATATAAAGTATACAGGGTTATTGGTAATTATACAAGCGGTTAAAGGCTACTTCTGTGCACCTAAGCAAACAACTTTTGTTCTACGACTTTTGGAAATTCAAACATTTTTATGAAAATTTTGAGGTTATGTTTACCTGAAAATCTGCTGTTCCTCACACAGAGAAAATTTTACTTCTTTTTAGGTTTTATCTACTGTTCTTAGTCTGAATGACCTTTGTTTTAAAAATCACCTGTTTTTCGATTCGGTTTTAACAAACCTCAAAATTTTCATAATTTATTTCTAATTTTCAAAAGTCATAGAACCAAAGTTGTTTGTTCAACGGCTTGCTAGTATAATTACCAATAACCCTGTAGAATACTATTGTTGCCTACAAAGACACATTTTTCTTAATCATGTCATCTCCACCAACTCAATGGTTAAACGTCATTTGCAAAGTAAATAAATCATTATTCGTTATCGACATCGCGACCAGTGATCTAGAAAACTGTATGGAGGCACCGGAGCTGGTTGCCAGTACCTAGACGCTGGTAAAGTTTGGCGTTCTGCCAGCGTTTCTCAACTTGATTGTGTTTGACGGGCCGACGAATGGGGCCGAAAGGTTGGGATGCGATTGTGTTGGAATTATTAAATGCGGTGTATTATTTGAAATAGGTATTTTTTGAGGTGCTAGCTGCACCCTGCGGTAGATCCCGTAGACATATAAAACGGCGCATTTAGAATAGAATAGAATAGAAATAAGTTTATTCATGCCACAAAAAAGATACATACACACAAAATAACTTAAAATACTTAACTATACATACAATCAAATCAAAGACCTGTGCATATGTATACAATTCTGCCACGAAAAGGCTCGAGCTCAGCTAATATGCTACAGATGACTGTAGCGCACAACAACATACAATTTACAAGTTTTCATTCATTTTCAGTTTTCATTTTTAATCGTGCTACATCTTAGACCGCATCGTCACTTAATATCGTGTGAGATAGTGGTCAAATGACGACCTATAAATTATTTAAAAAAAGTGGTTGTCTGTAAAGTCAGTTTACGAACGATGATTTTACGTGATAACATCATAACAAAATATTAACGGTAATTCGTGGTTACCTTGTCTATAACTCACGTTCCCGGAACGTGAGTGACGTTGCTATTGTTACCTTGTCAATAACGGAACGTGAGCGTAGACGTCACACTTTTTTATGAGTGCTGACGGTGTTCATCAATTTATAAGACGTAATCACGTCAAAAATATGTATAGTCTCGCACGAATTGAATTGCATCTGTTTGTTCGTTGTAAGAGGAAAGGGTACCGGGGCCTCTCTCCATACAAACGTATTCGACTGTTTTCTCCCTGGATAATGACAGTAGAGCAAATATTTTTGTTGTATAAAACTTATAACTGCCATGACCATGCCCCTATGTTTTTTGTTTTATTTTTTAAATATTCTATGATAATTAGAAAATGAAAAAAACCAAAACATAGGAGCATAGCATTTATAGGTTTTATGCAACAAAAATATTTGCTCTAGTGTCATTATCCAGGGAGGAAACAGTCGACTACATGTATGGAGAGAGCGCCGGTACCCTTTCCCCTTTTCCCATAAGTCCAGTTCATAGTAAAGTTTTTATGGTCATCGTACACTCAGCCGCTATAGACGCAAGCACAATGGTATGAGTTACAACCACACTTTATTGTATTGCTAAGCCGGTTGTGACAGCACACCAATAAATTATTACTTCTTATTGTTTGTCGTTTTATACTCGTATCAATTTGTTATGGGAGCAATTGTTCTGAGCTTGTAATTAATATATGTAATTGACGTTTGTAATACGTATACAATCGAATGTGTAATATTTTATTTGTAACTAGCTGCGCCCCGCGGTTTCACCCGCGTAAGTCCCGATCCCGTAGGAATTGACTCTATAAAACGTTTGTATGGGAAATAGAAAAGGGCTGTTTTTAGGGTTTTCCCGGAAATTATTCGATTTTTTCTCGCCTTTTAAACCTTCCCTAGACCTCCACGAACATTTCAAGACTAAGATAAGATAAATCCGTTCAGCCGTTCTCGAGTTTTAGTGAGACTAACGAACAGCAATTCATTTTTATATATATAGACTAGCTGCGCCCCGCGGTTTCACCCGCGTAAGGGTTTTCCCGGAAATTATTCGATTTTTTTCTCGCCTTTTAAACCTTCCCTAGACCTCTACGAACATTTCAAGACTAAGATAAGATAAATCCGTTCAGCCGTTCTCGAGTTTTAGTGAGACTAACGAACAGCAATTCATTTTTATATATAAGACTAGCTGCGCCCCGCGGTTTCACCCGCGTAAGTCCCGATGCCGTTCGATTTTTTCTCACCTTTTAAACCTTCCCTAGACCTCCACGAACATTTCAAGACTAAGATAAGATAAATCCGTTCAGCCGTTCTCGAGTTTTAGTGAGACTAACGAACAGCAATTGATTTTTATATATAAGATTAATAGATTAATTAATTTGTAAAGCTCCTATTTGTATTAGAGATTTAAATCGATGGGAAATATTAGGGATACTTTTCTGGTTGTTGTAATTTAGGTATTTACTTACTTAGTATAGGTATATATATTATCTGTATCTATACATATAAAATGCTTTGTCCTGAATGACTGACTGACGGATCAACGCACCGCCAAAACCGCTGATCGTAGAGACCTGAAATTTGGAAGGTGTGCTCTTTGTGTGACGTAGGCATCGGATAAGAAAGGATTTGCCGAAATTCTACCCCTAAGGGGGTGAAAAAGGGGGACAAAATTTGTATGAGACAACGTGATTCCTTGGTCCAATCTACTTCAAATTTTGCATAAACATTGTTTAACAGAATTGATGGAACACGTGTTTCGTATTTTATTGAAATTCATCCCTTAACTGGGTTAAAAAGGAGTAGAATGTTTCGGGGGTGATTTGCTTCAAAGTTGATATCAATACTCCTTTTAAAATACCTACATTTTATTTTGACACATGTTTAAACTCCTATCCAATTTTATTAGAACTGTTTTCGACTCCTGCGCGGACGATGTCGCGGGAAAAAGCTAGTGTATCTATAGGAGAATAATAAATCTACATCACCTCATAGTATAAAACAAAGTCGCGTTCATCTGTCCATAAGTATGCTTATTGCTTAGATCTACGCTACGGATTTTGATGCAGTTTTTTTTACAGATAGAGTGATTTAATAGGTTTTAATATATAAAACAAATCTACCACGCGTACGAAGTCGCGGGCAACAGCTCGTTAATATTATAAGAGGAAAGATTTTTTCATCTATTTTGTTTGCAACGATTAGAGTTCGAATCTACACAGGACCGATTTTGATAAAAATTGGTATGAAGATAATTTAATACTTTTGAAGTATAATAGGCTACTTATTATTCCGATGTTCTTATGGGATCAGGACGTATTATACTTAAAAGTGGCATAAGGCTGGTTTATCGCTTAAAGCATTAAGGTTTCGGGTAGGCCGCAGATTTTTAATTTAATATCTTGAATTAGCTACCAGTGACAGTTAGAAGCCGGGACCAACAGCTTAAAATAAATGGCAATCTTTTTAAGACATCTTACATTCCTCTTTTTGACAGATCCAGACCAACCTAATGGTTAAAGTAAAGGACATGTAGATATATTTGATATTAAGAGAAAAGGGTATCGGCGCTCTCTCCATACAAACGTAGTCGACAGTTTTCTCCCTGGATAATGACACTAGATCAAATATTTAAAACTTATAACTGCCATGACCATGCCCCTATGCTTTTTTTTTCATTTTCTAATTATCTTAGAAATTAAGATTAAAAAAACAAAAAAAACTAAACATAGGGGTATGGTCATGGCAGTTATAAATTTTATGCAACAAAAATATTTGCTCTAGTGTCATTATCCAGGGAGAAAACAGTCAACTACGTTTGTATGGAGAGAGCCCCCGGTACCCTTTCCTCTTAATGGTTAAAGTAAAGGACAAATAGATATAAATAAATAAATAAATATTTCAGGACATTCTACACATCGCCATCTAGCCCCAAGCTAAGTAACTAGACTTGTATTATGGGTGCTAGACAACGGATATACTACTTATATACTTTTCTTTTGTAAATATATACTTATAATACATAGAAACAACCAGACCACAGACAAATATCTAAGCATAAATACTTGTCTAAAGCGGGAATCGAACCCGCAACCCTGTGTTTGGCAGTCCGGCATGGTGACCATTGTACCAACTGGGTCGTCATATATCTATATATATAAAAGAAAGTCGTGTTAGTTACACCATTTATAACTCGGGAACGGCTAAACTGATTTGGCTGAAAATTGGTGGGGAGATTCTATATATATAAAAGAAAGTCGTGTTAGTTACACCATTTATAACTCGGGAACGGCTAAACCGATTTGGCTGAAAATTGGTGGGGAGATAGCTTACAATCATAAGACGGACATAGGATATTTTTTTCGATATTCCCACGGGATCGGGACTTACGCGGGTGAAACCGCGGGGCGCAGCTAGTTTGATATAAAATTCGATTAGATATACCAACAATTAACTCTCAACATAATGTCCCTTTCAATGTACAAACAGGCTTCCATATTTTTCGTTACGTAGTAATATAATTTCGTACAATATCGGTGGAGTCGCGGTCGGCTCGGCGAACTCGATTGTTCATGATTCCTTAGAGAAAATACCTATCAAATACCTACCGTATGTACGTCTAAATATTGTATAGGTTTCGAAGATAGATAGTTCCTTGGGGTGGTCCTTTAAGGGTAGGAAATTGCTCTACAATTTTGACTAGAGCGTAGCTTTTATTTATTATAAGGGGTATGAATTTCCAAAAATCTTTTCTTAACTTGCGTCTTAAGAGGAAAGGGTACCGGGGGCTTTCTCCATACAAACGTAGTAGACTGTTTCCTCCCTGGATAATAACACAAATATTTTTGCCGCATTAAACTTAACTGCCATGACCATGCCCCTATTTTTTGATTTTAATGAAAGAAACCAAGACATAGGGGCATAGTCATGGCAATTATAGGTTTTATGCAACAAAAATATTTGCTCTAGTGTCTAGGGAAGAAACAGACGACTACGTTTGTATGGAGAGAGCGCCGGTACCCTTTCACCCTAATAGCGAAGTTTGAAACTGATAGCTTTTAGTTTCAGAGATTTTATTTACTAGACTAGATTGGGTTGAATTTTTTAAAATATTTTCTTAGTGGATACCTAAGTTAGGATAGCCAAATTGAAGCCAGATCCATCTGCTGGTTTGAGGGGTGCTTTGATATATTAGTCAGTCAAGGGTTTTTTCTCAAACTATAGTATTTTAAACTAACATTGTTATTTCAGTCTCGTGAAAATGATGCTTGCATCAAAATACCTATCATCACAAAATAAAAACAAAAAATATTTTAAATATATAATTGCCTATATGTATATATAATTAAGTACTAACTAACCCTATAATTTAAGTTTTACTAACATAATTATGGACTAGGTATGTCTGAAATAAATAAAGTTATTATTATAAATAACTTACGCAAAAACTTACTGCTCAAACTAAGTGCCGTGATCGATTGAATACAAATTATACCTACAACTGTCTTAAACTGAATTCTGTCAAAAGGGATAAAGGCGTAAGCTTGAGTCACATTTAAAAAAAATTAAAAGTATAGAGCATCGTATTGCAAAATTGTTCAAAAAGACAATCTGTCCATTCTGGAATTTGTACTAAAAGTTACACCCCTTAATAAATGTGTATTAAATCGTATTTAACGTGTAAGCAGCTTAAAATAATTATTGTTGTTGTGTCAATGCCCGCAGTTTACTTGTATATCACGCGGGATCATTTTATCTGATGATACTTCCATTTCCTGTTATAATTAGTGCCAAACTTAACTGACTTTAACATAAAAATCATGAAAACTTTGCACATTTCTGTCTTAATAACACCTTTTTTTACTGCTCTACCAAGGAATCCGATCTTAACCTAACAAATCCTATTTATAATATTTAATTTGTTTCCAATTTATGCGACTTATTCAGGAAAAGAAGTTAGTTCTTAATTTGTTAATAGTTTGGTCGCAACCAAACCGTCTGTCTGTCCAAATGCACTTCTGTCCAATCGTGAATTTATCTAAATAGCGCATAGTGTATTTTAAACTACCTATACGACTTCTTGGCACTAATTATAACCTCAAAATACTGGCTCAACTGACTATAGCCTGTTTTTACAGCACCAGACAGCCGCCCAAACTTTGGTGAGTTTTTATTTTACTTGCACTACTATCTTTTTTCTATTTCTTAGCACAGAACTGCGGGCATTTTATATTAAGCTTTTAATTAATTCGCGATTATTAACACAAAAATGTAGTTTTAAGTTAATAAGGCTTCCCTGGTTTGCTTGTTAGTTATAAGGCTTTTTAAAGTAGATTATAGTGTAGTTAAGTTTTTGTTCCCTATTTTATTATCGTATTAGTAGATTTAATATTATTTAAGTATAATTTTAAGTAAGAGAATGGAATTTTTCCTAAATAACTTTTTATATTAAATCAAAAACTACCCATACCGTTCCGTTAACTGACTTATCGCGAATCTGACAAAACGTGAATCTTCTTATAGCAAACATAGAACTATACTATATTTAGAAGTAATTAAATAACGATAGTTAATATTAAAATGAGTAATTTCTTTTATGTCTGATTTTCTATTAGTCTGAAAAAATAATTAACATACATAAAAAACTAAACGCGACAAATTGAGAACTTCCTCCTTTTCTTGATGTCGGGTTAAAAATGGACATTATGGTTCAGAATATCTCATAGAATCAAAGTAAGCAGGTAAAACATGGGTAAAACGGTGGCAGCAATTCTAATGCAATCGTAATGAAGTTAACTAAGTGATTCTACTAACCTAACTAAGTGAAATGACGTGTTGATCTCGAAGTCACATAATGGTCTTTATGTTAAGTTTTAATGTACTTAAGTATCTCTTGAAGGCGTTACTTAACTAAGTGGAGGTACTTAAGAGGGTACGCGGGTGTTGCTTTGTCCATACAAAATTCCCCTATTTATTTCTATACTAATTTCTATACTATCCCTATATATATTTTATCTCCATTAAAATTAGCACCTGGATGACCGAGCTTTGCTCGGTATTTTTTTTTTTACTTAGTCTAACCTCAAAGCAAACACTCATTGACTTCGTGTTACTTAACAACGCCATCTGCTGGAATAACTTTATTGCTCACAAAAAATAGTATTAGTAGTTCGCCAATAGATGTCAGGAAGAGTCATATTTTTCAGATAAAAAAAAGTAAGTTTCGATAAAACACGAATAAAATGACATTTTCTAAAAATTATTCCTAGCTGGATCGATTTATCGCCCCCGAAACCCCCTATATACCAAATTTCATGAAAATCATTGGAGCCGATTCCGAGATTCCAATTATATATATATATATATACAAGAATTGCTCATTTAAATATATAAGATAAGATAAAGCTGAAGAGTTTGTTTGTTTGATAGTTTGTTTGAACGCGCTAATCTCAGGAACTACTGGTTCGAATTGAAAAATTCTTATTGTGTTGGATAGTCCATTTGTCGAGGATTTCGATGGCCACGGGATCTCGCTAGTATAAAATCGCGGTGTTAGTCACCAATCTCCACCGAAACGGCTGAACCGATATGTATGAAATTTTCCAAAAATATTTGCTTTAGTGTCATTATCCAGGGAGGAAACAGTCGACTACGTTTGTATGGAGAGAGCGCCGGTACCCTGTATAAAATAAAAGCTTCAATTTGTTGCAAGTAATTATGTTTCAAGCACAAATATTTCACTCCCGTATTTTCCCGGAAAATGGCACTCGTCCTTTTTACCGGGAAATAGCTCGTTTTTTAAAGTCTTTTTTCCGAACAACAAATGAAAACATTTTTCCGTTTCCTCCCTGTGGAAATTGTCTCAATTTCACGATAAATTCAGGGCAACTGAACACGGTGTCCAGTCGTCGGCAATGTTACGGGACATCGATGCAGTGAACGGAATTGATACATACAGGCGGGCATAAATTACAGATTTTTGGTCAGTCGATTCCATAGTCACTTTTTTGACGACCCAGTTGGCACAATGGTCATCATGCCGGACTGCCAACACAGGGTTGCGGGTTCGATTCCCGCCTCAGACATGTATTAATGCTTAGATATTTGTCGGTGGCCTGGTTGTTTCTATATGTATCATTACATAGTATAAAACAAAGTCACTTTCCGCTGTCTGTCTCTATGTATGCTTAGATCTTTAAAACTACGCAACGGAATTTGATGCGGTTTTTTAATAGATAGAGTGATTCAAGAGGAAGGTTTATATGTATAATACATGCATAATATAGCCGTGCGAAGCCGGAGCGGAATGAAAGCGGATCGCTAGTTATAAGTATATTTACAAAATAACAGTATATAATTAGTATAAAAAAGTATCTTATGATTTTGAACTATCTCTCCACTAATTTTCAACCAAATCGGATCAGCCGTTCTCGAGTTATAAATAGTGTAACTAACACGACTTTCTTTTATATAGATAGATTAGCTGCGCCCCTCGGTTTTACCCGCGTAACTCCCGATCCCGTGGGAATATCGGGATAAAAAGTACCCTATAGTCTTCCTCGATAAATGGCCTATCCAACACACAACGAATTTTTCAATTCGAACCAGTAGTTCCTAAGATTAGCGCGTTCAAAAAAACAAACAAACTCTTCAGCTTTATAATATTAGTATAGATTTTCTGTTCCAATTATTTGATTTTATTTTTATCTTATTAATATTTGCACGCTGATAAAGCAATGACTTGTACCTACCTAATTATAATGTAATATAATACCATGTTTTATGTAAAGAAATCATAAGTTCCCAAACTTTTATGGACTTCCACCCCCTTCAAAAACTAATTCCAACGCCTCTGTTACATAATAGTAAAAACATATGATAAAATAAAAAACATGCATATCAATGAGATCGTGGATGATGAGGCTTGTGGAGTTTTAACAATTTATTAATTTGTGTTTCAATTTTGTTCATCATTTGAAACTACTACCGCTACCGCTCCCACGAAAAGCCCCAGCGCCCATTGGCGGAACCGCCACGATGGGAACCTATGAAATAAATAATTGAATCTTGAATCAGTCTGCGATGGTTCAATACCGGATCCTATTTGAATCGAATGACAATTTCGATTAGATTTATTAGCACAAGGCATGCGGCTCCGAATACTGAATACTACGTCGTATTGAATGGATTAGGCCGCTCGCAGACAACGAATTTCATACGCTTTTGTCGGTAAAACTACATAGATAAAGTTGAACTTATACAGGGTTATTGGTAATTATACTAGCAAGCCGTTGAGGGCTACTTCTGTGCACCTCAACATACAACTTTTGTTCTACGACTTTTGGAAATTCGAACATATTTTTGAAAAATTTGAGGTTAAGTTTACCTGAAAATCAGTTGTTCCATACAAGGAAAGGTCATTAACCTCAAAATTTTACTTATTTTTTAAGTTTTATCTACTGTCCTTAGTCTGAATGACCTTTGTTTTAAAAAATCAGCTTTTTTTCGAATTTACATAACCTCAAAAGTTTCATATTTTTTTCGAATTTCCAAAAGTCGTAGAACAAAAGTTGTTTGTTAAGGTGCACAGAAGTAGCGATCAACGGCTTGCTAGTATATCAATTACCCTGTATATTTCAACGTGATCACTTTCATGGTAAAAAAGTTACCCGCTGGCTATATGATTATTTACAACAGCTTATAACTCTGGACATAATAGGGAACAAATTCCAGTTTTGTCAACATTGATAGCCCTAATTATATAGATTCACTAGCTTTTGCCCGCGACGTTCGTCCGCGTAGAAGTTGAAAATGAACTAAGGAATCACGTTGTTCCATAAAAACTTTGCCCCCCTTTTTCACCCCTTTAGGGGTAAAATTTCGGAAAATCCTTATCGGATGCCTACGTCACACAAAGAACACACCCTCAAAGTTTCAGGTCTCTACGATCAGTGGTTTAGGCTGTGCGTTGATCAAACGTCGACAAAGCATTTTATATGTATAGATTTCACGGAAAAACCTGTTACAAAAGAACAGGTGTTCCCGCTAATTAAAGTCACACAGCTTCTAAAGCATAATACTTGAGTTACACCTACAGATATGGGCCAAAAGACCACCCGGCTGAAGTGACAGTGGGCTGGCCTGGCCACCTATGCCATTCGGCATGTAGATAAATGAGCAAACAAAGTCACCCAGGACCCTCAAGACAGCAACGTCTTCGAGATACACAAGTAACGATGGCGCTACGATTTAGATGCGTTCGACGCAGAGTGGCCAAAACAGGTGGAGATGGACAGATGGAGGGAAAGTCCTTTACCCAGTAGTGGGAAACAACTTAAAAAAAATACTAAACAATAAGTAGACTAAATAAACAAAAAGTTCGTCACGCATAAAAAGTCTCATCAAAACGTTATTTAAAATGTCCAGTTTATTTTAGATATTAAAACAACCAAATATTCTAAAAATCTAATCCGCTACAAACCCACTATAATATCTAAAAATCCGCTATAATAACATTAATACGCTCATTAGATAAAAACATTAAAGTTCTACAACATTTTTTGTACACTAACTATAAAATATATTATCTATTTGTTTTTGCCAGAATCAGTCCAACAAAATCTAGCTGGAATTCTACTAGGTTTATCAGTTTTCATACCAGTCGATGTTGTAGGTCTGGCTGGTGCTTCTCCACATCCTATATTCCCCCATTGATTCTCAATTACTATAGGAGTGACTAAACTAGACTGATCACCTTCAGCTTCAGAATCTCTTTCTTCATTTATATCTTCACCCAACTGCTCTAATGTAGAAGGTTTGATTAGCTGCACTCGAGGACTTTGCTTTTTAACTGCATGCTGCAAGTGTTCTTCTATATGGGATAGTTTCTCCATTATGAAATCCAGCTTCTGAGTGTTGCACATTAAGAATCCTTGCACGAATTTCATCTCTTCACGGATTTCCATATTATTCAGTCCAGATATGCACTCTTTCACTGCATTTAACACCGGCACAGTAATACTATCGCTGAAGTAATTTTTATCTTTTTCATTCATTAAATGAATCTTAATTTTTCTGTCTTCGTTCTCTGTGAATTCAGTAGCTAGCGCTTCGAAGGATTCTGAAATTACAATTTTATTTTCATTTCTCTTTTTCTTATAGTTGTATTCTTTTTTACTGTATTTTCTTTCAGATTGTTCTGATATAGTGCAGCTTAGTGACTGATTAATATTAATATCATCTAAAGTATTATTCGATGAGGAAGATTCTTTGTATAAATCTTTACGAAACGTCTCTATAACTTTCTTAGACTTCCTTTGGTGAATGTTTTCGTCTTCTAAATGCTCTGTTTGTATTTTCTTGTTTCTGCATCGGCTTTTGTTACAAGCTTTTACTGTATACACGACCTTTCCATGTTCCTCGCGAGGAGGCATCACAATTGGGGCTAGATGCTCCGCGAATTTTATTGTTTGATCTACAACGTAATCATTATGCAGTCCAGAAACTTCGATTTCAGGTTTCTTGTTATTTTTCCTAAAGAACCTATTACTTTTTTTATCTCGTTTCTTTTTCTCTTTGGTTTCTGGAGAGGAAAATTTCTTTAAAAGCCTTTTGTGAATGTAAACCACAGTGCCGTAGTTCTGTTCGTAAGGAAAATAATTATCTAAATTAATCCCGTTGATCTCGTTTGAGGCGCCGAAATTGTCTGAAAATAAAGGGTTACCATATAAAATTTATATTTGCTATTCCTTTATAACGGAGCGAGGCAATTTGCGTACTGTATTAGACCGTGATTGGTTTTTAAAGGGTTAAATTGGTCCGATTTTCCTTTGAGTTTCCTTACTTTGAGATTACCTTAATTTAATTTTACCTACAGGCCAAAAACAGGGCCGTCTTGGCCGAGTAGGTCATGGTTTCGTGGTTTCTAACTGGATGGATTATGTACCCTTGAACTCATAGCAATTAATTTGACGACATGGGACATTCTTCCAAAAATAAGTATTATTTTGGAATAGTTCTTTCTTGAAGGAAGCTCGTATTAATGGGTTAACTATCTTTTTACCGACCTCATATAATAAAAATAAAAAGATTATACTTTATTGTAACACAAAAAATATTTACATTTCAAGTTTTAACCCTACCAGCTGCTTTAGCGTAAGCTGGGTTACAGCCAGCAGTTAATTCCTTACAATAACATAGTACTCATAGTTAAGGTCTCCCATTTCCACCTATCAGGAATTGGCTAGGGTAGAATTTCCTTGGCTAGGGTAGTGACTTTTCAAAAAATCTAATGACAGTTTTCGTTTTTGTCAAAATGGGGCACACAAGTCCTTTCAGCATTATTCTTATATTTTAGGAAACAATCCTGAGTTTCACCATTGCTACCTGATAACTGTTCAAGCCACTATGGTCTGAACTTCATAACAGCGTTATTAACAGTGTTGATGGCATCCGCTGAGCAATTCTCAACTTTCATTTTTTTTTTTTTTTTTTTATTACTTAAATATTAACAAAAACATCTTATAACTAAAAAAGTACTAGAAAACCAAACATAATGAGGTTTGGGTTAGTACCTGACACTCCAATAGGAAGGTTAAGTAGGTAGGAAGTACACACCGATCGCAAAGCTTCATACACTTATGTGTGCGTGAGCGCGCATCATGCCATACCGGTTTGATTGCAACCGAGCGACGACAGCACCTCACACACACAGGGTGACTCAAATAAATTGGATACCTTTTTACTAGTTAATGATTTATTTTATTTATTTATATGATTTATTTATTTTTTAAATTATTTTCATCAGTAGTTTTATTTTAACCTAAATATTATGTTATTTATTAATTAGTAAATAAGGAAGGTATGATGATCAGGGGGATCTTGGTCTATCAGTTTTTAAAACATAACACATAGAAGCATACCCGATAATTCCATCAGTGCCTTATTCCAAGCACTGTAAAGCACAGATTTATGCGACGAGGTCCAACAACAGGCAATGTTTTTGTTAGAGTCAACGCCAATATAACCGTTTCACACAAGAAGATCAGCCGATGATGTGAACTGGAGAAATGTGAAATTAGTATGGTACGATGGGCGTAGACGTTTTAGTAAATTGTCGTCCCAATTTTTTTTGCCAGCTACAATTTTCTCACTTTTCGCTTCGTTTGATAAACAATCTCTGACAATCGATTATCAAAACTTTGATGTTTCGTCAGACATTTTTATTAAGAAAAGTTTCGTTATTCGTGCAAAGAGATTGGTTTAATTTTCAAACATTTTCCAAAATGTTTTTAAGTTTTAATCATGGAATTTTGGAGTTTTGGCGGGAACGAGTTAACAACATGTCGTGCTGCAGTTTTATTTTCATGAAACTTAGATGTAACCCGAGTTGAATTGTATAATTCTGGTGGAATGTTATTCAATTTAGTTCTGTGAAAGTGCACAAGTGTAGTGAAAGTAAAAATCAGTGTCAAACATGCAGTTTTCTCGTTGCCTCCAAATCTCCTATTAAGGTTATGGTAAACTTGCCACCGCTTTACTATAGCCCCTGACTTGACGGACTATGACGACTTTGACTGTATTGAAACACGTATTGAATTTGATGCAAAATATAACTTGACACTGGCTAAATGCATACGTGCGAAGCCATAATAAAAGAAAAAAAAATCATGGAATTTTGGCGGGAATAATATGGAAGCAAACGTACTCTTGTCATCTTGAAATGACACAGAATCAGGGGCCTTATTCTGCTATTTGGCATGAATGGATTTACCATTTTCATTATATCGAGACTCTATTGATATTATATCGAGATTGTGACTTTGTTTGGTATTCTGCTAAAGTTTTAATAACATCGCAATGGAATCGCTATGGTGTCTCAATGGAATGGTAATAGATACGTCGCTGGTGTTGCCTACCAACATGGTATATGTTGCTAAGCGATATACCGTTTTGACAACTATCAAGATTCCATTGAGCCACGATTCTAGAGCAGAATACCAAAGTGAGTCAGTGGTGTTTCGATAGAATAGTTAACATTAGAAGAATACCAATTTAACATGAAATGTCATATTTTTGACATTAAATGTCTATTACGATTCTATCGACAAGAAAAGTATTTAAGTAGTATCTGTTGTCTAGCACCCATAACACAAGTGTAGTTACTTAGCTTGGGGCTAGATGGCGATGTGTAGAATGTACTGCAATATTTATTTATTTATTTTATATTTATCGACACTCTATTGAAACACAATTGTGTTAGCAGACTTAGACCCCTGAATGAATGACTGATTACTGACTATTACAAACGTAGCTTGTGTTATGGTGACCATGCAGATAACGGATAGAATACCCATATATTTTTCTTATGACTACAGTAACACCCAGACCGGAAATAAATATCTGTACATAAATATATGTTTGAGGCGGGAATCCAAACCCACAACCCTCTGCGTCGCAGGCGGGTGGGTGGTCGCTTGCCATAGAGGCCGTCAAATTCCAACTAAAGATTAAAAAACTACATTATATCTAGTAAATCATCACTATCACTACATACCTAATATAAAACAAAGTCGCTTCCTGCTGTTTGTCCTTAAGTATGCTTAGATCTTTAAAACTACGCAATGGATTTTGGTGCGGTTTTTTAATAGATAGAGTGATTCGAGAGGAAAGTATTTATAAAACATGCAGTATATAGCTGTGCGAAGCCGGGGCGGGTCGCTAGTGTATTCTATAATAATTACTCACTTCGTATTACAGCTCTTAGCTCGTGTCTTTTTGTTCAACTCGTTTCTCTTTAATGTTGTCCCATTAGGGAATTTGAACTGTGCCTTTTGAGGCGTAGAGGTTGTTTTCGCTTGCAGTTGTATTCGTAGTATGACAGGGTTTTCTTTGTGACAAACTGCAGGAAATCCCGGGTAGGGCTCAAGCGCTCGCGCTCTACCGTTTCAATTGCCACAACTGTTGTAACTCGAATTAGTAGCTGAGAGTTATTTATTCGAGACTGGGAAGCTTGTATTTGTATACGGACTTTTTCCGTTTTGTAATTGGGTCCTTTTGGCGTGAGGATGGAGTAGGCTTGCCCAGCACCGTCTACCATCCCTGCTAAGTCAACCGTGTCCTGAGGAAAGTCTGGAGCTAACTAAGCCGCGGGTTTCATCACGATGCAATCTGAAAGCCCATTCTCTTAAAGAACATAGTTCAAATTACATTGCAATATCAATCCAATAGCATTTCGATTGCAAAAAATACCCTTAAAATAGCTCAAAATACCCTCAAAGTCAACTTTGGTATTCTCAAGAATATATTATGGTATTTTTTGTAATAGAAATGCAATCGAAATGATATGATAATTGACCTTCTCAATCTACCTTCTCGATACTTTCACACGTACGAGTCACCTTAATATAGTAAAACTAGATCGTAAACAAATGGTAGGTTCCCGACCAGATTCCTTTATTTTATCCGACCGCAGATATTCATTGTTATCAAGTTTGCTTGTTTATTATGATATTTATTAACGAGAGAACCCGGAATTTGCGGGCTTACAACTTGTAGGTATAATACCTACCTGTGAATTTGATTATTTTAATTTTAATGTTTGTTTTGGGAAAGGTATGCCATACTTTGTATGTTAAATCTCTGCTCCTGTACTTAATAATATGTTTATTTTTAAAGAGACCTTTAGTGATATTTCATAAGCTTTAAGCAATAGCGAAAAATGCTTTTTTACTTGGCAGGTTGACCACTATCAAACCTGCCTAATGGTAGGTGACGGTGCGGTCTAAAATGAAGCACGCTTTCCTAGAAGAAACCTGTTCACTCGTGACTTGAAGACCCCCAAATTGTACACGTCAGGAAAGACAGACGCAGGCAACTGATTTCATTCTCTTTCAGTACGACTAACTGCTGAGATTTCTAAGATAGATAGATAAATTCTTTATTGTAAACATCAATTTCAAATAACATTAATAATAAAAATCAAAGCTTAAGTCTAAGTGTTACAAAGGCGGCCTTATCGCAAAAAGCGATCTCTTCCAGGCAACCTTTGGATGGACAAGAAGTTGAGGAAGGTGAAGGGTAGGGTGTTTAAACTTAGGAAAATAAATAAGATGCAAATAACAACAAAAACATAATAATAAATACAAACTTAACTACATACTAATAATAATTACTTAATGCACATTATACTTATATATATACTAGCAAACCCGGCGAACTCCGTTTCGCCACCAAATTTTCCTGAATTTTCTTTGCTATAAACCTCACGGAGCCCGAGACCTTTCCAACGAATGCAAAACCGTAGAAATCGGTTCGTGCGTTCTGGAGTTATAGCGTCAGGAAGGAAAACCCGACTTATTTTTATATATTAGATATATATATATTTATATCCTTACATATATAAAGTGGATCTTATTCAACGGCTTTTAGGCTCGTAATCCAACATATTATGCCAACCTAGTGCTGTAAAGTTATCCCGATATGTTAAATACGTATCTTACTGCTAATTACATACTGTTTTGATGTATAAAAAGGTAGGTACCAAAGAGTTTTTTAGCTAGCAAAAATGGTTGTTTCTAAAGTCAGTTTACGAACTAAAATTTTACGTGATAATGACTTAGAAAACGATTAAAAATTGAGATGTTTATTTTTTGTTTTTTCTTTACTTAAATATATTGTTTTTCCGTAGCATTGTATTTTGTTCTTAACCCCCGACGCAAAAACAAATAGAAAAAACCCTAAAAAATATTGTATGTCAGACGAGGCTGTATAGGTTAAAAGTCTTTAGCCTGGCCTTTCCGGAGCATAATTAACAAAAAATATTGCCTTAAAAATATGTAAACATAGACTTATCACAAATATTTTGTTAATTATTATTTTGTTTTTCTTTTCAAGTCTTTTCTTTTATTCGCAACTGTGATAAAAAACGTCGTACGATATACGTGTGGAATTGATCTTTGCATCTTGGCTTCTTATGACACGCTCGCTACCGCTCGCGCGTCATAAACCGCCTCTATGCAAAGATCAATTTACCACACTTATATCGTAATGTACTATAATATTAATCTCTCTCTCATATCTAACTGAAAATGAAAATGTGCTAATAATATCATCTCTTAAATTTCAATTTCTCTAGGCTTAATCAGTTATGATGAAATTTAGTCTTAGAGAAAATGTTCATTTGGAAAGTTACCAAATATTTAGTAGTTGGGAAATTGGGTTAGGATAGGTACTGTTCCTAGCCTGAACTTAGTCCAGGGACCAGGATCACGATTGCAGAATGTTCTAGTATTACAAACTACAAAAGTATGTTTTATGCCAATTTAAAACACAAAATTTAATGTCAAAATTATAAATTACAAGAATAATTACTTATATCTAATTACATAATACGAAATTAACAAAAATCAAAATAATACCATACATTAAACACCACAGGCACCACAAAAATATTTCGTAAATATATTTTCGAAAGTATTCTTCCAAAACCATTTCATAATATTAAAATATCATTAAGAAAAACATCATATTTTCTCCTCAATACTTAACAAGTACGTCACTTATTTCAAAGTGAAATTATATAATAAATCTACCTCACAACCAGGTACACGAACAAAGGAATAAATTACCTTGAATTACTTTGAATTACACCGTAGTACTTGAATTACCCCGTTCGGGCGCAGTTTGGGTAATTAATCACTTCGTTCGGTCCCCATTTGGGTGGAACTATGGAAACTTAAATCTGATTACACCATTCTTTTCACTAAATCCAGAGACATTCAAATCTCTATAGAGATGACGTTACTTTATTTATACTAACGTTTGTATGGATCTATGTAATCTGAAATTAATGTAGTTTCAGTCCATTTGTTACAAACAAAAAACAAAAAATCTTTCCTCTTTATTATATTAGTGTGTGTATAATATCTAAACGACTGCACCAAATCGGATAATTATTTTCCCTTTGTGTTCTTTATTATCAGTACTAGATTTGTATGAAATAAATTTCTAAAAAAAAAACGAACGCGAAGAGAAACCGCGACAGGTAGCTTGTAATAAAATTAGGAATATTTCATACAAAAAGATCATTGTACATTTTGGCATAACTACAAGTCCACCATTTTGAAAAAATCTCGTCTTTTTTGAGCTCAGGAAGTTGAGAAGTTTTGTAAAAAAAATTTTTATTGTTTTCCGGTCCTTACCTTTGATTAAACAAAACTATGTTTGTTTCCAAAAAATTACCTCTATCAACAACACTATAAACCGATACAAAAATACAGGCTGCTTTTTTTTGGCAAAAATTAACAGCTGTTCGACTCCTGGCTATGGTAAATTACTTTTTAGAAATCTAATTATACAGTTTCGTATAGTTTGGAAAATAGCCCTGGAGGCGCATGTAAAAAAGTCACGCTACATTGAAAGTCTTTGACTAAATCGCTTTTCGATAACGAATTATGAAACGTGCGGTCACGAAATCAGTATGAAATATCACTTTTCAATTTTAGCTATACAATGCGTTACGAACGTATTGAAATAATGAAAGAGCTTTATTCCAGAATTCAATGCGAATTACTTTTATTCTACAACTTTTGGAAATATTTTTTTTATATTTCAAGACTATGTTTACCGGAAAATCAGCTATTTTCTATACTAATATTATAAAGAAGAAATTTGATTTGATTGTTTAAACCACTGGACCGATTTTAATGAAACTTGGTATAAGGATATATATATATTGATTTATTGGGAATGTTATAGGCTACTTTTTTCCCTATATTTCTACGGGATCGAGAATTTTGCGGGTGAACCCAGGGGTACAAAATAAAGACCATTAATGTTTTAAATACTAATTAATCAATAATACCACGAATCAGCTGGAGGTAAACCTGACCGCAAAATCTGCAGGAAATTCGGGTTTATTTCGCCAGCTAGAGCTGGAGCAAGAAACAACTCATTCTCGAATCAACATGACCTCAAGATCTGCAGTAAATCCGGGTTTATTTCGCCAGCTAGAGCTGGAGCAAGAAACAACTCATTCTCGAATCAACATGACCTCAAGATCTGCAGTAAATCCGGGTTTATTTCGCCAGCTAGAGCTGGAGCAAGAAACAACTCATTCTCGAATCAACATGACCTCAAGATCTGCAGTAAATCCGGGTTTATTTCGCCAGCTAGAGCTGGAGCAAGAAACAACTCATTCTCGAATCAACATGACCTCAAGATCTGCAGTAAATCCGGGTTTATTTCGCCAGCTAGAGCTGGAGCAAGAAACAACTCATTCTCGAATCAACATGACCTCAAGATCTGCAGTAAATCCGGGTTTATTTCGCCAGCTAGAGCTGGAGCAAGAAACAACTCATTCTCGAATCAACATGACCTCAAGATCTGCAGTAAATCCGGGTTTATTTCGCCAGCTAGAGCTGGAGCAAGAAACAACTCATTCTCGAATCAACATGACCTCAAAATCTTCAGTAAATCCGGATTTATTAGGCAAGAACACTGATTTTCGAATAAACATGACCTCAAAATGTGCGGGAATTATGCTATAATTTCGATCAGAAAGCTTTCGTACCAATTGTTTTAAAACGATGACGTCATCGAAACGAAACACCCTTCAAATCTGAAGATGAATAATTATATTTATTTATTTATTTATTTATTCACAAACCATCGGAAGGCTACCGAAACGAATAAAACTGAAAAGACAAGGATGGCAAAACGTCAAAAGTCGCGGGAGTGAAAGTGTCCAATGCAAAACTACCACTACTCGCCAACAGATGGCGCCACCAGTAAAGTTAGATCGCGCAAGCAACATTCCGCACCGAACTATGAGGTGCAAACTTAATTTTTAATAAAACAACCAATATTGAACCCTATGGCAGTGTTTCATTTAACACCCTCAAGACTCCTTAGAGCAATAGCTTGTTCAGAAAGAGAAGCAAATTTTTTTTTCTGTTGCCTTCCGACTGTTTGTGAATCAGGGGGCAGAACTAGTTAACAAAACACTTTAGGTACCTACACATATTTCTTTTTTTAACTGATTTTGTAAATAATCTTAATACTAACCAAAAGTTTTGACATCTTATAAATCGATGAACACCTACACTCACAAAAAAGTGTGACGTCATGATGGCACGTTACCTTTATTAACAAGGTAACCATAGCAAAACGTATTGAAGTATGTCAAATGGTAATGTCAACGATACATTAAAAAAGTTCTTATGACGTTATCACGTATTTTAGAATAGGATATTACTAGGTATTTTGTTTATATTCCGTTTTAAATAACCAAATATAATAATATCAAAATAAACTTTTTTATTTTAAAATCCACATCTAATCTAAATGAACCGGCAACTTTAGTAGTCTTGCTCAGCACCTATATACCACCCTCTCAGCTTAGTCGACCATGTCCAGTGCAAAGAACTCGTCAATACTAGGTTTCATCACGATGTTTTCCTTCACCGTTAGAGCAAATAAACATTGCTTTTTATTTAAAAAATGGGCCGGGATGCCGTCATCGGGGGACCTTCGGAATGCAGGTGTCTACCACTAGGCCAATACAGCTGTTACAAATCTCGGCTCCAAAGATTTTCATGAAATTTGGTATATAGGGGGTTTCGGGGGCGATAAATCGATCTAGCTAGGAATCATTTTTAGAAAATGTCATTTTATTCGTGTTTTATATTACTTTTTTTTTTATTTGAAAAATATGACTCATCCTGACATCTATTGGCGATGGCGTTGTTAAGTAACACAAAGTCAGTGTTTGCTTTGAGGTTAGACTAAGAAAATCAATGTTTATTTATATTATTTGAAGTGTTAAATAAAAAAGAATAAAAAATACCGACCAAAGCTCGGTCATCCAGGTACTAATATTTAATTAATAATACCACAATAGAATAGGTAGGACCAGAAATTAAAATATTTCCCATAAAAACTTTCTTGGTGGGATTTAAACTGAGCTAGGTGGACCACTATATTTGCATACACACTTTATTTATCTCTATTATATTCAAGATCCTAGTGTTTTATTTATTCACGCTAGTCACGTCGGTCGCGCGACTCGTCAACACTATCTGTGTAGTCCCTTATCGACGTTTCCTTACATTATTAATCACGATCTAGAGGACATTTCACGTCTCTTTTTTTTTCGAAACGGCCCGGGTGACCTAATTCTGTAAGTTTCGAATACCCATTTCGGTTGTAGGCCAAGACGTTGTGTAAGAAAATTGTTCCATAAGTTCTGGAGGTTAAGGTCTATTATTGTATGAGGAGTAAAACTTACGTCATTGTAGTAGGATGAAAGTGGCGAGCGACGCAGACGCGGCGAGTGGCACGGACGTGGCGGTGGCGATAAAGGTTACTACGCACAGTGGCGGTCTGTTGAGTGATAGTTAACAGCTTACGTTGGTCTGGTACACCCAATTGTTTTGATATGGGAAAAAACATTTTATAGGACCACTCCTGAAGTATCTTCTTTCTAACACAAAAATAATCATCTCAATCGGTTGAGCCGTCTTCGAGTAATCGGCGAACATACATAAAAAAATATAAATACGCGACGAATTGAGAACCTCCTCCTTTAAAATTCAAGATCAATCCGTATCGTAAACCAATGATGAAAAATAAACTGCGAAAGCTAAATTTTTAAACAATCAAGAAAAATACCATACATTTGTAGATATCTATTATATTGGCGTAATTTTTACACAATCACGTCGAAATTATTAAAAGAAATGACATGTAACTCCGGTACGTGCCTTTTACTTAGTTTGCTTAATTCTATCGTGGTTCTATGCTGGAGTAAAATAAGAAACTCAAAAGAGTTTATACAGACAATAAGGGTGCCACAGGAGCGAAGCGAGGTAGGTTTTTATTGGTGGAAACGGTGCCCCGCTTTTAATAATAATATTTTTGTGGCTACAAATTCATATTATACACACACAAGGTTTAACATCAAGTTCAAAATCTTATAGCTGGCCTTCAGTTGTGTAACTAAACATAACTTTATTACTCAGCTTGGCTTTGCTACGTCCACGCCACGTCGCCGCCTCATGCCACTTCTACATACCCGCCTCTAGGACAAGAATTTCTGTTTCCGCGAAGACGTTCTAAAATGGTTATCAACTTGCAAATACCGAAGCGTAGCATTTTGGAAGCTCTTCCTTTATCTAAGAGTATAATAGCTGCGCCCCTCGGTTTTACCTGCGAAGTTCTGATCCCGTAGAAATATCGGGGAAAAAAATAGTATATTTGTTTTTCCGGGATTTCGGGAAGTTTGTCATTTTCCAGATTTTCGGTAGTGGCGAATCTGAGTCCTGGGTCTTTCTTTGAATATGAGTTGACAGTCATCAAATGTCATTTCAATTCGATGATGGGTATTGTTTGATAGGTTTTCAGGTGTGCTGAATCTGATTCCGGGTAAGTTTTTTTCCGAGTTGACGGTGGAGTACTTAATCAAATGTCATTCTAATTTGATGGTGGGTATCGTTTGATAGGTTTTCGGGCGTGCTGAATCTGATTCCGGGTCAGTTTTTTAATCAGATTTCTGATAAAAGCCGATAGAATATTCGGTAGTCTGCCTTCATTCTTCAAAATGATATGATTCCATCTCATTCATTTATAAGACATCTCATTCATCTTAGACATATATTTTTACGAAAACAAACAGAATACAAAATTATACCTAAATCACTACGAATCTTATAAAAACAATTCTATTCAAGTACATAAATTAATAGATTACCTACATAAAATTAAATTTATAAGTATTCAAAATAATGTACGGTCGACAGCATAATTGCAGATCCACCGTAGAGTTCTAAAACTAATATTATTGGAATGTTTTAATTTTAATCATTTTTGTTTGATAAATAAACTTCAATTAGAGCAGGTGCCTAGAATCTTGCTTGTGTTGAATACATACATTAAATTGGAGCTCTGCGGTGGGTCGGCAATTATGCAGCCGACTGTACATGTACAAAATTAAAAAAATATATATAAACGTACAAAAAAATATTAAATTATTATAAAAACCTAAACCTAGAAGACTGTCAGCAGCAGGCAGGGCTCAGGCTACCGCTGATTAGGGCCGCAGAGAGAGAAATCTTCTGACGATACGTGCCGTATCCAAGATGACTGGCTTCTGGATCTGACCCTTGACCCAGCCATCCAACGAGAGCCTCTTGAGGTGTTGATTATTGATTCCATTATTATTAGATGCCGTTTCTTTTACGTTGAGAAATTTTAAAAATGAAGGCTGTGATGCTTCGCTGAACTTTATAGTGATTTGATTTTTAGCATTAAAAAACATAATATTTTTTTATATTTTAACGATGCAGCTTAAAAATATTTGTTACAAGAACAAGTTTAGTTTACAAAATTACACAAAGGCATTTAAGGATTTGTATGAGAAGGGCCGAATTTCTTTTAAGTGACCCAATTACCTTCTGCATTTTTAAAAGCTATTTTGTTCATCACTCCAAAGATACTCATCATATCTTTGCTTAACTATGAGACTAACAAGTTGCTTGAAGTTACTACGTTTCAAGTAAAAAATATTGAAATCGGATCTCATCATCCGTAGCCACTGTTCTTGTCTCTTTTTAGAAAAAGTTCAATCAGAAACCGAATCTAAATTGTTTTAACCGTTTTGGAGATAAATGGGAACAGTGGTTTTAGCAATACAATGTAAATTGCGGGCCCCATAGTGAGTCATTACCGTAACAACTAGGTACGAACCATTGCCAATGAAACACTAATATTTTACAGAAAACCGTATCTAAATCGGTCTAGCCGTTTTGGAGATAAATGGGAACAGTGGTTTTAGCAATACAATGTAAATTGCGGCGCCCCATAGTGAGTAATTACCGTAACAACTAGCTACGAACCATCGCCAATGAAACACTCATATTTTACAGAAAACCGTATCTAAATCGGTCTAGCCGTTTTGGAGTAAAGGAACATTTGAGAGCACAAACAAACACCATCTCACCACAAATGCATATACATTCCGTTCCATCGCGGTACCAATTTCAGACGTCAAAAATATATATAAGTCGTAAAGTTTCATTCAGATCGGTTGTAAAATATGACTTGTAACAGTTCAAACATACTCACAGAGGAAAACTTTGTCAGACTTGAAGTAGAGACGCTTTGTTCGCTTCGTTCGCTCGGTCTAGAATGCCCGAGGGAGTTATATAATCGACCAAGTTCAGTGGTCTAAGATCGAACTAAGTTACCTATACTGAAATTATTACTTAAGTTTATCATTGATTTACTATGTTATGGAGAAACTTTATTGGATCTTTAGAAAGTACACAAGCGTTTGCCAAATTGAAACTGTCGCCAAATTTTGGACATTTGATAGCTGAAGAAAAAGTAATCCTCATAATTGGATTACAGTATTTTTAAGGTCAAAAAACAATGACGTGTTTAGTATTAGTTTTGTTTTTATTTAGTTCAGTATTTTGAGTCAAATTAAATAATTACGGTGTCATTGTACTTTTTACAAATTGAATTACCTATATTGTCACAGAAATTATTTAATGGTGTAAAAAATAATTTTTGACAACATTTTAAGCAAATAGTTTTACGTAAAACGTTTTAAAATTGGTCAGAATTATTAAACCACAAAACTTTACAGAATTATTAAACCACCAAACTTTACAGAATTATTAAACCACCGAACTTTACAGAATTATTAAACCACAAAACTTTACAGAATTATTAAACCACCAAACTTTACAGAATTATTAAACCACCGAACTTTACAGAATTATTAAACCACCAAACTTTACAGAATTATTAAACCACCAAACTTTACAGAAAGTTTATACATGTGGAACCAAAAACAAATGTCACGCAAGTAGTGTAGTGGATGCAATAAAAGCGTATGTACAGTCGGCTGCATAAATGCAGCCCTCGGTAGAATTAAAAAATAATTATTATTGGCATGTTTTCAATCTAATAATTTTTATTTGATAAATCGATGAGTTAGAAGACTATAAACTTCAACTAAAGCAGGTGTCTAGAATCTTCCTACTGTTGTAAACATTCTTATAACAGCCGTTTTGTAGCTGTACGGTGGGTCTGTAATTATGCAGCCGACCGTACCTAATCTAACGTCTATGTTAGGTTAGATTTTTCACTAAAGACGGTTTCCGCCTCGGATCAATAACTAAAGCAATTTCCGCACAGAAGCCGCATGTGGCCGCACAGCCTATCTTTTGATCACAGACTGAAGAAGTAATAACCCTCCCTTTTCTCCGTAGTCGGGTAAAAAGATTTCCAACCGCGGCCATAATATTCAGTCGCTATCGGTCGCCATGTATCTGATTAATTAAAATGTTAATGAACAAAAAATATTTTTAATTAAAATTATACTGGATGATAAGAGTAACTAGTTAATTTAATAAAATAACCTTATTAAATTAATTAGTATAATAACATTTTTTTAGCCTTCCTCGATAAATGGACTATTCTACACAAAAAGATATTTTCTATTAAAACCAGTAGTTCCTGACAAACAAACAAACTCTTCAGCTTTATAATATTTAGGCCAACGGATTTTGGCCAATTGGCCATCCAAAGAGGCAACGTAGCCAACCTAGTGGGCACCTTACCTAGGAAAACTTATTTAGATTTTTTTTCCATTAAACTAGTGATAATTTATTCAATAAATAAATGAACTTAGTACTCAGTCTGTTACCTAAAATTAAAGTTTAATCTCTATACATATAAAATGCTTTGTCCTGACTGACTGACGGATCAACGCACAGCCTAAACCGTAGAGACCTGAAACTTGGAGGGTGTGTTCTTTGTATGACGTAGGCATCCGATAAGAAAGGATTTTCCGAAATTCTACCCTTTAGGGGGTGAAAAAGGGTAGAATTTTGAATTTTGAAAAAGTTTGTATGGAACAACATGATTCCTTGGTTCTTTTCGACTTCGTAAAAGCTAGTATAGTATAAATACCTACTTATAAATTAGTTTGTTCTAGAAAGTTTTGATGCCTGAAACTGGTCTAGTTCTAGATTTTAGAGCATGTCTAGAATCTGAATACCTACTAGACTTGTAGAAATAATATAATATGTGGCGGGCGAGCTACTTATTTACCTAATAAAATAATAGTTTTAGAATTAATTTTATGTGTTTTAAGAGGAAAGGGTACCGGGGGCTCTCTCAATACAAACGTAGTTGACTGTTTTCTCCCTGGATAATGACACTAGAGCAAATATTCTTGTTGCATAAAACTTATAACTGCCATGACCAATGACCATGCCCCTATGTTTTGTTTTTTATTTTTTTTTAATCTTTATGTCTATGAAAATTAGAAAATGAAAAAAAATAACAAAACATAGGGGCATAGGCATGGCAGTTATAGGTTTTATGGCTCAAAAATATATTGTAAAAATATTTGCTCTAGTGTCATTATTATCCAGGGAGGAAACCTTCGACTACGTTTGTATGGAGAGACCGCCTGTACCCTTTCACCTTTTTACTTAATATTTTATATGTGGAACTCTAGATCCCGTGAAAATATCGGGATGTTGATGGGAATCCCATTTATTTATTTTTGCCTGTTTTTATTATTTATTGTTATAGCGGCAACAAAAATACATAATCAGTGAAAATTTCAACTGTTTAGCTTTCACGGTTCATAATATTACACAGCCTGGTGACAGACGGACAGACGTCCGTTTTTACCTTGGGTATGGAAACCACCCTAAAAAAAGAGATTCTAGTCGTTGATTTCGTCAAAAATTAGTTGTTATAGACAACAAGATTTAACCTTTTTTTAATAGGTGCAAAAATCAGCTGTCATCTGCAAAGCTTTGAAGAGAACGGAAAGTGTTTTTCGCAACTGGTTTCATGGTTTATTTCATTATGACAACCAGCTGTGAATCTTGGTTGCCAAAGATTTATTTTGTTGTTTTGACTAACGTTTCTAATGAATAGGTAGTCCCCTGAATCATTTGTTTTTATGCGCGGCCACTTTTCAAACTTATGGCAATCAATAGAGGAAATTATGGAACAGAAACTCTTTCAGTGTCAGGTGTGCTGTTATTTTATGGTAAAAAGAATATTTAAGAGGATTACTCCTTTTATTTGTCACATAACAGGAAAACCTGACACTTTACAAGGGTTTTTTACGAGGCAATTGTTGTTTGTAATATGGCCTCCAAAACTTGTTGATTCTTTTGTCAATGATCCATACATTGCCTTAAAAAATAATACATACAACCGAATTGACAACCTCCTCCTTTTTTTGAATACGGTTAACAATGGCTGACCGTTTAATATGCTAAAATGTTACAATCCCTGTGCCTCGAGACAAAGTGGTTCAATGTGGTCATTGAGTATTTACCCAGTAGAGAGAAAATGTAGTTAATTTGTTTTGTGAAAAATCCGCCATATCAATGCGGGCGCGGCGATCGTTGCGTAAACCAACCAACGATTCTGATTGACAATGTAACACTAGAGATAAACTCTTTATTGCACTATAAAATAAAACAAAAAAAACCGGCCAAGTGCGAGTCGCACTCGCGGACGTATTATATTGTATGGGAACCCCACTTAAACATTTTTTTATCTGTTTTTATTGCATTTGTTGTTACAGCGGTTATTCTAAGTCTAAGTCATACTAAGACTTCACTGTCCGTCCGTCCGTCTGTCTGCCACCAGGCTGTATCTCATGAACCGTGATAGCTAGACTTACATAGTTTAAATGTTCATAGATAATGGATTAATAACTGAACATACAAGTACAACCCTTCAAAGACTGTACGGTCGGAGTCAGAATTGCAGACCCACCGTAGATTTCTAAAATTGCTATTATTTGATTTTTTCATTAAATAAAATTATTTAATAAAAACATGAGTTGAAACTCTTACTTGAGTTGAAAAACATTTGAATAATAGCTTTGGATCTGGAATTTTGACTCCGACCGTACAGTCAGCAACAAAAATACAAACTCATCGTAGAGTTCTAAAAGTAAATTGCCTGATTGTACGTATAAAATATAACAAGTCCGATCGCTCTCAGCGCGATTGCTACATTAAATCTCGATTAGGGACCATTGGAAACATATAAGTGGCATTAAACACACGCACCGATAACAAATAATGGTAACATTGATATTTCAGAATGATATCAGCTGAGAACCACATTTGTCGAGTACATTATCCAGTAGAGGCGTAATGCAGGATGCACGCTATATATACTGCCATTGTTTAGGCTTGTTGTTGTTTAGATATTTTCCTGTATTACCTTTTATCATATTATGTTGTATAAATTAAAAAACGTGTGTCACTCGGGGACTGCCGCTGTAAAGCTATTGCATCGTGCAAGCTTCGTACAGTCGTACCATATACATACACGTTAAGCGAACGCTCGGTCGAGCTACATGGTAGGCGGAGTGGGGGTGTTAGGTTTTATTTTCGTTACGGAATTTCTTGATTCCGTCGCCGCGCTCAAAGCCCGCGATAAAAGCTATGCAATAGCTTAAAAATATCTTAACATTTTTTATGCTAATTGTACCAACAATGTGTTTTTGTTAAAAATTTAAGAGGTTTATTTTGTTTGAAGAGAAATAATAAATTAAATTCATCAGGCAAATAACGCTCAATTTTAGAAGAAGCCTATTTTGCCTGAGCAGTCGTGAGTACCGTTGCCTTGGGAATAGGATAAATTGTTACTTACCAGCTTTTTATCTATCCTCATGCCGAACTTCATCAAAATCGATCTAGCAGTTTCGGAGCATTACAGTCAAAAATCAAAACTAAATTACCTTTCAAACAAAAAAAACTAAATCAAAATCGGTTAATCCGTTCAGAAGCTACGATGCCACAGACAGACACACACATAGAGAGACGTCAAACTTATAACACCCCGTCGTTTTTGCGTCGGGGATTAAAATACATTATTTCTCTTAAAACTTAAAACTAATTTAATACAAAGTAGGGCTCCGTAGGCTAAAATAAAGTGGTTTATCACCATAAGCAAATTACATTAAAAGTAACAACCAGCTTTTTAATCAATAATTTATACAGGGTGGTTAATTTGAGTGGGTCAGTAAGGGAACCGCTGTAGCTCTCTACGAGAAAGAAAGAAAGAATTCTCTTAGAAAACTTCCCCCTATTTTTAACATTTTTAATTCGGTATGGAGACCCAGTTGGCACAATGGTCACCATGCTAGACTGCCAAACACAGGGTTGCGGGTTCGATTCCCGCCTCAGACAAGTATTTATGCTTAGATATTTGTCTGTGGTCTGGTTGGTTCTATGTATTATAAGTATATATTTACAAAAGAAAAGTATAAAAGTAGTTGTCTAGCACCCATAACACAAGTCTAGTACTTATCTTGGGGCTAGGTGGCGATGTCACTGTGGAATATCCTGCAATATTTATTTTATTTTATTTATTTAATAAGTGTAATTTTTAGGGTTCCAAGGACCAAGACGACTCTACTATCCGTCTGTCTATCTGTCACCCAGGCTATATAGCTAGACCTGAAAGCGTATGCTAGAGTCTAGCATACGCTTTTACGTCGAAAATTCACGAAAATTTCAACTGTCTAGCAGCTAGTTGAAATTTTCACAAATAATGTATTTTCGAAAAAAACGACAACTGTCTAGCAGCTAGTTGAAATTTTTACAAATAATGTATTTTCGAAAAAACGAAAATTTCAACTGTCTAGCAGCTAGTTGAAATTTTCACAAATAATGTATTTTCGAAAAAAACGACAACTGTCTAGCAGCTAGTTGAAATTTTTACAAATAATGTATTTTCGAAAAAACGAAAATTTCAACTGTCTAGCAGCTAGTTGAAATTTTCACAAATAATGTATTTTCGAAAAAAGCTTTTATTCAAACAAATCAATGTAGTTTCAAATAAGGAATAAATCACTATTAAAAAATTAGGTTAGCGGAAGTTTTGACTATTACACAATCGCGAAAAAATATTTCAATTCATTTTGTACTGAAATCAAGTCAAACTATTGTCCTACGTAAATAAAACCGCGAACCGAAACTAGTCAACTAATAGCTCTTAAGATAATTCATAAAGACGTAACCTCAAAGTGTTCTAATAAGAACGACTTGCATTATTAATGTTGGATAAAGCTTCGGTAAACTTATCTTCCGCAAGAGAATACCGTCAAATATAGAAAGGGTAATTTTAACACTAAGAGTGATATTAGCTGCACTCCTTACGTACCTTATAGCAAAGATGTTAGATTAGTTACATCCACTTTATTTTTAAGCTATTGCATAGCTTTTATCTCGGGCTTTGAGCGCGGCGACTGAATCAAGAAATTCCGTAACGAAAATAAAACCTAACACTCCTCCTTCTATGTAGCTCGGCCGAGCGTTCGGTTAACGTGTATGTATATGGTACGAACGTACGAACCTCGCACGATGCAATAGCTTTACCGCGGTAGTCCCCGAGTGCCACACGTTTTTTTTAGACAGGGTTATTGGTAACTAGCAAGCTGTAAAATCAATAAAAAATCGAATTTCCAAAATTCGTAGAACGAAATATGTTTATTAAGGAGCACAGAAGTAGCCCTTAAAATTACCAATTGCTAGTAAATTTACCAATAACCCTGTATATTTTATGTTATCTCATATACTAGCCCTGCTGTTTCACCCACGTAAGTCCCGATCCCGTGGGAATATCAGGATAAAAAATAGCCTATATGTTAATTCAGGTGTTCAGCTACAAACACACATACTAACACACCTAGATATACCACACTTGTCAATGTCATTTGTTTGACTTAATTGTACTCTATTGTCTTCCAAGTCCCCATGTTATGGGTGGAGAACAGATGTCCGGAGTTTTGGCGGGAACGAGTTAGCAACATGTCGTGCTGCAGTTTTATTTTCATTGAAACTTAGTTGGAACCCGAGTTGAATTGTATAATTCTGGTGGAATGTTATTCAATTTAGTTCTGTGAAAGTGCACTAGTGTAGTGAAAGTAAAAATCAGTGTCAAACATGAAGTTTTCTCGTTGCCTCCAAATCTCCTATTAAGGTTATGGTAAACTTGCCACCGCTTTACTATAGTCCCTGACTTGACGGACTATGACAACTTTGACTGTTTTAAAACACTTTAGGCCTGATTTATGAAAAATCGGGTCATAATTTGATGCAAAATATAACTTGACACTGGCTAAATGCACAAGCCGTGCGAAGCCATAATTAATAGAAAAGGAAAAAAAAAGAATAGATGTCCACGTGTTATGTCAAATGGGGATATACTTATCCTTTCCCCTTTTGCTGTGCTTTGGCAGGTGGACAAAATAATTTTCTTTTCATGCTTGCCCTGCTGGGTGGTGCTAAAGGAGCAATCTCCTGGTGGGAGGCTTCGGCCGTGGCTTGTTACCACCTAGATCGGCCTGAGTCGGGTCACCAGGCGGACTTCTGTGCAGGCTGTTGTTATCTCACAACAGCCATGACCAGTTGGCACAATGGTCACCATGCCGGACTGCCAAACACAGGGTTGCGGGTTCGATTCCCGCCTCAGACATGTATTTATGCTTAGATATTTGTCTGTGGCCTGGTTGTATCTATGTATTATATGTATATATTTACTAAAGAAAAAGTATATAAGTAGTATATCCGTTGTCTAGCACCCATAACACAAGTCTAGTTACTTAGGTTGGGGCTAGATAGCGATGTGTGGAATTTACTACAATATTTATTTTATTTATCTATTTTTTATCTAATATTACATAACATTTGTATACCTAACATCCGAAAAACACATCTATATCTATAAAAATGAACGGGCTCACCTATCCAAACCAAATGTTTCAGCTTTGTTCGGACTATTTGGTAGATGGTTTATGTGAAGTTTGCACAAAATCGCTCGAGTTCTTCATTTATCACATTTTTTCACTTTATACGTAGCGAAGCACGTAGTAGTCCGCTAGTCTAATATATAAAAACTAGCAGCGCTCCGCGGTTTTACCCGCGTAACTCCCGATCCCGTGGGAATATCGGGATAAATAGTAGCCTATAGCCTTCCTGGATAAATGGCCTATTCAACACAAAACGATTTTTCAATTCGAACCAGTAGTTCCTGAGATTAGCGCGTTCAAACAAACAAACTCTTCAGCTTTATAATATTATAGTTTAGATAAGTCGGGTTTTCCTTCCTGACGCTATAACTCCAGAACGCACTAACCGATTTCCACGGTTTTGCATTCGTTGGAAAGGTCTCGGGCTCCGTGAGGTTTATAGCAAAGAAAATTCAGGAAAATCTGGTAGCGAAACGGAGTTTGCCGGGTTTGCTAGTAGTCAATAAATAAAATATTTCTGACTTGTCCGTGTTATACGTAAGCCGGTGCATCCACTAAAGGAGGACGGGTCGGAATAGTGTTTATTCTGATGCCGTCTTCCTGCCTTCACTCTCGTCTCTCGAAAGCCGCTTATTTTCTAAGGAAGCGTGTTACATCTTAGACCGCATTATGACTTACTATCGTGTAAGGTGTGGTCAAACGCTGGCTTAAAATTTCTAGCTATCACGGTTCATGAGATACAGCCTGGTGACAGACAGACGGACGGACAACAAAGTCTTACTAATAGAGTCCCGTTTTTACCCACCAGGGAACCCTAACCACAAAAGATTAAGGCGACTATTCATAATTTGTTACTACCTCTTTAATTTTTTAGAATATTTTCCAAATCTAAAACTAAATATGTTTCCCCTACAGCACGGCAACGCGACCACATCTAGCGAGACCTCAGTGGGCACGAACACTGGGACTGCCGTTCCAGGTCCGAGCAAGGCGCCTCCTGCTGCCAAGTTCCGTCACGGGCTACTCCAGCTCATGATACACACGATAGATCCGATGCATGATGGTGAGTTAGGTACGACAGCTTTCGCTTATTACGCTCATCCCGATTGGGGTAGGTTAGAGAGTGTTTACACAACTTGTTTTCTGTTTAAAAATAAGCAAAACTACTTCTGATGAACGATAATTGGAAATTCGAACTTTAAAAAAAATGAGGTTGTTAAAAAAACAAATTCGAGAATAGGATGATATGGCCGTGCCGCTTTTTATTTCTCGACAGAAAAGTTGAAAAAGAAGGTAAATTTTGGTAGTTTTCGCAGAAAACTAAATTTGCCCATATCTCTGTATCGTGTTGCCTCAGGACCTTGATACCAAATAGGAACTACAGACCTCAGGATCTGGTATGATCTGGTCCACCCGTTCCTGAGAAAATCGGTGATGAAACACAGACAGACGGGCAAGAGAGTGATCTTAAAAGGGTTCCTTCATTACTTTTTGGGAATAAAGACCATTAATATTTAAAATAGCTGTTGCCCGCGACTTCGTTTGCGATGTGGTTTTGGGTTATATAGAATACCTAGCATTTTTCGGCATAGATACAATTTATCATTCGGTGTAAGTTATAAAACAAAATAGGTAGTTACATTGTTTTTAAACTATATTTTTAATTGATTTGGCGAAGGCACTTTACTTACTCATACTCCGAAAGTAGGTCTAAAGATGCCTGAAGAGCGTGTAGAAAGAAAAACTTTCAGCCCTAGGGAAAATCGCTTTCACTGACAGCTGTCATGTCAAATTATGGCTTCGCACGGCTCATCCATACTGCCAGAGTACTGACAGAGAGTACATAATAGGTTTTTTCTTAGTAATCGAATTCAGGTAGATATATTTAGTTCAAGATATCTTATTTAATAAAATAAATGTAAAGGTGAAAATGGTCAAAGCGACGTATGACCATGCTGCGCCTCTGCCGGCGCCCTGTCAAGATGTTGCAGATGTGGCTTTATGCGACCGTGCGGTCAGTGTTGTTCCTTGAGTAAAAAAATACTGGCAGGAAATGCTTGCATTTTGAATGATTTTAATTAGTATTATCTTTTGTTATTTTATTATGTTTTTGTGTTAAGTTTAATCTGGTTTTTCATTTATGATTGTGTATTTTGTGTAAATAACATTTTCTAGACAAACCGTGTTACAAAAACTGTAATTTAAATCTACGGACTTCGCGTCATTACTCAGTGTTGAATAAACTAATTAATAAAAATCACTTCGGTAAGTACCGACGTATTTGAGTATTGAAAACAAACAGCAAAAACAAAAAAATCTACATAATCTATAACCTCTTTGGTCCCAACCTTGTAAGAGGATCAGGTAGTATGGAGTCTCTCATTCACTCTCGTTATTAGGAAGAATTTTATGTTTATTCGTAATGAAAAGCACAGTGTTTACCTCGGGTTTGTTTTGTTTACCCAAGGTGTGAAAGTCACTCATTTAGTCCCTCGAACTATTAGCGCCCTCGCTACGCTCGGGCGCCAAACTCCGTCTCGGGACTCAATGAGTGACTTTCACACCTTGGGTAACAATGTACTATTTTTGTTAATTTTTCACAAATAAAACATAATACACAACAATATGATAAGCTAAAACTAAGTCCAATTTCTATTCGCACAAATTTTTCAAAATACTTTGTCTTCCTAGTTATCTTTAGATTTTTGTAAATTAGTTTTTTTATTAGGTAGCTGGCAGGCCTACGTAATTTTGGGAAAAAAATGATTTTTACAAATAACTATCTGTATATTTTTTTACCGACATCAAAAAAGGAGGAGGTTCTTGTATTAATTTCAATAAAACCAAGACTATTAACCACTGAAATATATTTTATTTAA
This sequence comes from Idaea straminata, assembly GCA_951213275.1. Classification (NCBI taxonomy): domain Eukaryota; kingdom Metazoa; phylum Arthropoda; class Insecta; order Lepidoptera; family Geometridae; genus Idaea; species Idaea straminata. The sequence continues at coordinate 11,049,894 of OX577863.1, read as the reverse complement.
ACGAAACGACGAGAAACAAACTCAATATAAAATGGCCGAACCGAGAAGAATTCTTTATTCTAATCAACGACAATAGACAACGTTCAGTGTTGCCATTCTAACTAGGACAAAACTACCTATCTATAGTATTACATTGCTATAAATAACACCCCCTCTCAATGTAATACTAATACACACAAATAAACTTTTCTTCTTATTTACCTAAACCTAAGTCGGTTATAAATCGAAGCAACAAATTTTTATTCAAAGCCTTGGTGAACATGTCTGCTACTTGCTCTTCAGTTTTAACATATTTAATAACTAAAGTACCTTTCTTAATTAAATCTCTTACAAAATGGAATCTAATATCGATATGTTTCAAACGCTTCACACAATCTGTGTTTGCAGACATTATAGCACTCTGGTTATCACATTTTAATTGTACTGGACAAACACTCTCTTTAAAATCTCTCAATAAGTTAACAAGCCAACAGGCTTCGCTTGCGGCCATACTCATTGCTACATACTCAGATTCTGTCGAAGATAAACTGACACTAACTTGCTTCTTTGAACACCAAGATATTAAACAATTCGCATACATAAAACAGTAACCAGTTGTCGATTTCCTATCCCTCAAATCTCCACCCCAATTTGCATCACAATACCCCTCCAATAAATTTCCATTACATCTATAAACTAGTTTATAATCTAGGGTATGTTTTATATATCTTAAAACTCTTTTCAGAGCAACTAACAACGCGTTATTTGCTTTGCTTTGAAATCTACTCAGGATCGACAAAACAATACAAATATCAGGTCTAGTTCCCAACACTGCATAAGACAGACAGCCTATAATTTTCCTACACATGTTTTCTATATCCCTATCAACTACACAATCGTTACTTTGTTCTAACATGTTAGTGTTAAAATTATAATCCATAGGTGTGGACACACCTTTACAATTTTCCATATTATATTTCTTCAAAACATTATTAAGGTACTCCTTTTGACATAACTCAGTAGTACGATTAATTAAATCTTGTTTTACATTAATTCCCAAGAAAGTTGATACTAAACCTAAGTCTTTCATCTTAAATTGACTGTTTAGTACTGACTTAAGGTCACATATTTCGGTCTTACTATTTCCGAATATCAAAAGATCATCGACATACAATAATACATAAGTTCTGGAATCACCACTACACTTAATATAAAGACAACTATCAGCCAACGACCTTACAAAACCCTCTTTTATTATTACAGAATTGAATTTGTCATTCCAATATTTAGGAGACTTTTTCAGGCCATATAATGATCTATTTAACTTTACAATCTTTTTGTTGTCATAATAAGCCCCTTCTGGAAGTTCTAAATACACAGTTTCTTCAATATTACCATATAAAAAAGCTCCAGTTACATCCATCTGATAAATAGGTAAGTTATATTTAGTTGCTATAGACACAAATAACCTAAAGGTTGATAGTTTAGCTACAGGTGCATAAATCTCATACTCGTTTAAAATATCATTTTGTTCAAAGCCTCTAGCAACTAATCGAGCTTTATACTGAATTTTATTGTTACAATTTTTAATTTTAAACACCCACTTACTACTAATAATGTTTACATTTACAGGTTCTTTACTACATACTTCCCAGGTATTGTTTTCTTTCAGGGTTTCTAGCTCTTTCTTTATAGCCTCTTGCCATCTACCTGCATCACTCCTTTGCATTGCCTCACGGTAGGTCTTAGGTTCATTTTCCTCTGTAAATACATGCTGACACTTGTAGAAAGAAGTCTGCTTCCTGACTCGAGTACTATGCTGACGTAGAGGTAAGTCTGTCTCTTCATCACAGGATTCATCATCACTGTCACACGGTGTGTATAAACTGTCACTGCCTGAAGAAATATTAAAAGGTTCCGCAGTTTCTGGATTCTGAGTCTCACTCTCTACTAGTTTTGTGCTCAGTTTCTCACCTTCTCCTTGCTCTCTACTTAAGTTCTCACTCTCACTAGGCTGATTTTCACTTCTAGGTTGTTCTTTGCTGTCACTTTCTATCATGACTAGCTGCTTATTTATCTCTACATTCTTTCCTTTTTCCACTTTATTTGTCTCACTAGCTAGGAAAACAACATCTCTTCTAATTTCAACATCATTCTTTTCCGGGAAAAATATTCTGTAGCCTTTAGTAATCTCACTGTAACCAACCATAATTCCTTTCTGTCCTTTAGAGTCCCATTTTCTTCTCTTTTCTTTCGGAATATGGACGTACACAGGTGTACCGAAAATTCTCAACTCATTGATGTCAAAATGTTTATTCGTCCATGTCTCGTATGGGGTTTTTCCGCTCTCATTGCTTATACCCGTTCTGTTTAATACGTAAGCCGCAGTATTAATCGCCTCTGCCCACAGCTTCTTAGGTAAACCTTTGGCACACAGCATTGTACGCGCTGCCTCAACTAAGGTACGGTTCTCTCGTTCCGCTTTGCCATTTTGCTCAGGCGTGTATGGAACGGTCGTTTGATGTATGATGCCACGTTTCTCAAACAACTCACGCACCTCTTTATTTACAAACTCTGACCCGTTGTCACTTCTAAAATACAGTACTTTATTTCGGGTTATATTTTCAGCTTTATTCATGAAGTTCTCAATACACTTCTTCACTTCATCCTTTCTTTTTACAAAATAAACTGATCTAAAGTTGGAGAAATCATCTTTGAGAACAATGAAGTATCTGGAACCTGCCACAGAAGGAACCTCCATTGGACCGCAGGTGTCCGCGTGTATGATCTCACACGTTCTTGATGATTTCGTACTGCTGGTATTGAAGGGCAAGCGATGTATTTTGCCTTTCAAGCAGCTCTCACATTGAAAGTTATCTTCCTTTACCGGAACATCATTTCTTTTCAAAATCGACTTCACATATTGAATGTTCTGATGGGCAAGTTTCTCGTGCCACTCTCTGACTACGTTCGCCTGTTCACGTTTATAATAACGCACAGTCATGTAATACATGTCGTCATGTCGATTTGCGATCGCACACACTTTATTTTTGTTATAAAAAGTACAATATTTACCGTCCGTAGTCATGACATAACCTCTGTCTGTCGCACACTTGACAGAAAACAAATTTGTTTTTAAGTCCGGAACAAAAAGTACATTGTCTATGGTGCTGTTCACCCATTCGCGCCCGTTTGACACTTGTAGCGTAACCTGTCCACAACCGTCTGCACTAATGACACTGCCATTTCCAACGATCACAGATTTATTTGTTATCGACGAAAATGTCGTAAATAAGTCCCGATTGTTGCACATATGTTGGCTCGCTCCAGTGTCCACTAGCCACTGCGATTGCTCGAAATGTTCACTCGAGTTCACTACCACGAATGCATTACCGTCCTTTTCCTTTTGATTTTTGAACCAACACTCATTTTTCAGATGTCCAGGCTTTTTACAATAGAAACACTTCTTTACCTCCTGTTTATTGTCATTTTGCGTTCTACACTCACTTCTGTAATGTCCCAGTCTATTACACTTAAAACACTTTACTGACTTCTTATCAATTTTCTTCGCAACAAAGGCTGACGTCGATTGCAAAGACACGTCACCCTTTTCTTTAATTCTTTCTTCTTCTGTCATCAATCTAGCTACCAGAATATCGAACGTTTGTTTATCCGCCGGGGCTGATTCCCATGCAGAAATAAAATGTTTGTAGCTATCTGGTAACGACATAAGTACTTTGGTTATAACGAACTTCTCAGGAACTTCTTGTCCCATCTGCATTAATTGACCTTTGAGCTCTTCAATTTTAGACAAAAATGATGCCATCTCTGTACCTTCTTCATACTTATACTGAAAGAATCTTTGCTGTATAACATGAATGCTCGTTTCTGACTTTTGTTCGTAGATGCTAGTTAATTTTCTCCACATTGCCGCAGACGTTGTACATGTCAAGATATGTCGCATGGCGTTTTCTGACATTCTTGTGACAAGCCATGTTTGAGCCTTCGCATCTTTCTTCTCCCAGGTTGCTTTCTCGGCCGCCGCCTCCGGCTTCACACCTTTCCCTTCTACCACATCAAGAAGGTCTTGGCCCCTTAGCAAAATCATGGTCTGGAACTTCCACAAATTCCAGTTTGACGCTCCATCTAGCCTAATGTGCGCGCCGGACGACCTCTCGTCCTCCATCCTCGCTTTCGTTTCGCAATCCGTCCTTGCAATCTAGCAAGTAATACAGCCCTCCTGCCGACAGCACGCGCTTACACCACGCCACACCAACACCGACAGTATTTTCACCGTGATAATAGAATTAGTTTTATTAAACACAGAGATTATGTGTCTGGGCCCATAACCTGTATTAATTTCAATAAAACCAAGACTATTAACCACTGAAATATATTTTATTTAAACGAAACGACGAGAAACAAACTCAATATAAAATGGCCGAACCGAGAAGAATTCTTTATTCTAATCAACGACAATAGACAACGTTCAGTGTTGCCATTCTAACTAGGACAAAACTACCTATCTATAGTATTACATTGCTATAAATAACAGTTCTCAATTCGTCACGTATATATTTATTTTTTTATGTATGCTCGCTGATTACTCGTAAACTCTTGGAGCGATTTGGAAAATTCTTTTTTTGTTTTTACTATTTAAGGTTTCCGCTACTTGAACTCATAATTCAAACTATAGGAGGAGAAAAGCGCGATAGAAGTGTACCATCGGAGGTCTTCGGTAAAGGAGATCGGTAATATTATGTAGTAGTACCTCTTTGTACTAACCTCATTTTCAGTTTCACGTAGGTAGTATTAAATGCAAACTATTTGGTTTTATGACAGCTGTCATCTTGAGCGGAGGCATGTACTGCAGCCCTACCATGACTTTTTGAAGAACTCGAAAAAAAGAAACACTTTTTCGATCACTCTCTTGTCCGTTTGTCTGTCAGTGTGTCACTACCGATATTCTCAGAGACGGGTGGACCTAGTAAGTTGATTTTTAGGAAGTTTCATAGTAAATACTCAATATATTATGTTTAATCGAATACGTAAAAAACCCGTGGTAAGGGTACTGTTCCCTTCTGACGTTCGATTACGTTTTACCACGGAAAAATGTTTCGATTTCACATTTTTTAAATGTTTTTTTATCAAATATCTTAATTATTGTATTAAACTCAAATTGAAACATACCCTAAATGTTAATCTGATATTTCCTGAACATATTTGCGTGGACCTTGTCGAAATCTGTTCTGTAGTTTATGAGATTACCTGGTTCAAACAAACAAACAGACAGACAAACAGACAAACAGACAAAAATTCTAAAAACCACCCTATCGTGTTCAGCTAACGATTTAAAGACGACCTGTGTATTTTTTTTCTGGATATCTTACAATTACAGATTTTTTGATGTCTACAGATAATAGTCAAACGTCAATGAATAAATAAGACTCCAAGGTCTAACTCCGAAACCTCCAACTCTAAAAACAGCTAGTTTTCGGGTAAAGACATAACCTCAAAATTTCCCTGAAAATTGTTCGATTTTTTTAAAAGTTGTAAAACAAAAGTTGTTCGTCAAGACGCCCTTTCATAATAAAAACCCTTCGTTGGAACACATTGTATAAAGGTGTAGTTCTTTGTTTTAATAAAGTATTTTTTGTAATGAAATTGTTATGAAAACACTCTCTAACCATGGTTACCCCAATCGGTGTCCCACTTAAAGCTCACACGCAGTGTGTCTCTTGCACTCACACTGAAATTGAAAGTGACGTCACTGGAACGTCACACTGAAATTGCAAGTGACGTCACTGAAACGTCACACGTCACGCTTCACTTCACTATGCACTGGTCTGAGGTAAGCCGTAGTTTTTACTTTTATAATTAGCAACTTAAAGATTTTTTAAATGTTTCATTATCGCCATGTTTTTTTGAAGTGAAAACTTCTTTAGCGGCGTTGAGCACTATTTCTGTAATGGGTATAAAATCTTAAACTCACGTCAGGACACGGTGACCTGATCGAAAAAGCGTAAGACGGATGGAGAGTAGACAGCTATAGTTTTAAAGTGTTAAATTTTTAATGTAATATAAATTGTCATGTTTGTGTACGATAGCGCTATATAAATGAATATTGTATTCTACCAGATAAATGATAGTACTTTTATACTGATAAAGCAATTGGTGCAAAATTATTCCCTAACCATTCCAAAATATCAAACATGCTCAACGTTAATAATCAAGTTTTCACTTCTGCCGGCACTCCCGGAGTGCAACCCGTCTTTTTTTTATTAATGTTCTTATACTTGTGGGCTTAAGACATGTTTGTGGCTGTCTGCGCTCCGTGGTTGGTCCCATTCCTGTGGGAAAATCGGAACGCAGAACGTATTTCTGTAAGGCGGACGCATAATTCTAAAGATGCTCTTTACTTGTTTAAGTTTTAAACCGCTACATCATTTCTCAATTCACTTTAAGATAAAAGGGTACCGGGGGCTCTCTCTGTACAAACGTGGTCGACTGTTTTCTCCCTGGATAATGACACTAGAGCAAATATTTTTATTGCATAAAACTTATTTCTATTCTATTATATCTTATATCTATTCTCTTAGAAATGCTTGTATAATATTATTATATTTTTATTTTTTCTTTTATTTACTTATTTCTTATTATGTAAATAATTGTTAGTATATTCTCATTACGAATAGTATTGCTAAATATTATTATGTGTATGGTATGATATCTATGTTTAAGTATTTCGTTTATAATATCTATTTTACGTAGGTATTTATTATTATATTATGTGTTCCTTACACCACACGACCTACCAGTTAAGCTAAACAGACCTTCTCCATCCTAAGGTTGCCTGGAAGAAATCGCTTTTAGCGATAAGGTCGCCTGTTTGTACAATTTCGTAGTTAATAAGCTTTCTCGTCTTTTTTGTCATTTTCAATGTTTTGTGTGTTGTACAAATAAAGTGTTTATCTATCTATCTATCTATCTATTATATCTGCCATGATCATGCCCCTATGTTTTTTTTTTAATCTAATTTCTATGATAATTAGAAATGAAAAAAAAACAAAATATAGGGGCCTAGTCATGGCAGTTATATTTGTGCTAGTGTCATTATCTAGGGAGGAAACAGTCGACTACGTTTGTAGGTATGGAGAGAACGCCGGTACCTTTTCACCTTAATAACTGACAGACAAAAATTTTCTCCTACTACTTGAATTAATGCATTCACCCCAAATTCAGGGCACAATTGGCACAATTTTAACTTCGACCCCGCCTTGACCTCGCCATGACTATGTAGCGTTCTATATCACTAGAGTACGTACTATCACATCGCTAACTAACCTTAAGAGGCAAGGTACCCGGCGCTCTCTCCATACAAACGTAGTCGATTGTTTCCTCGCTGGATAATGACACTAGCACAAATATTTTTGTAGCATAAAACCTGACGACCCAGTTGGCACAATGTTCACCATGCCGGACTGCCAAACACAGCGTTGCGGGTTCGATTCCCGCCTCAGACAAGTATTTATGCTTAGATATTTGTCTATGGTCTGGTTTTTTCTATGTATTATAAGTATATATTTACAAAGGAAAAGTATATAAGTAGTATATCCGTTGTCTAGCACCCATAACACAAGTCTAGTTACTTAGCTTGGGGCTAGATAGCGATGTGTGGAAGTCCTGCAATATTTATTTATTTATAACCTATAATTGCCACATCTGACAAGTCGTACAAAATCTTTCGATTTGAACCCACTTCATCTTATTTCGTAAACTTGGACAAATAAAAAAAATTAAATCTAAAAAAGATTCATCAAAATCGGTTGATAAACAAAGAAGATATGCGCGAACATCCATAAAAAATGGTATTTTAAATTAGTGCTTATCAGTCCCCTCAGTCCAGGGGGCGTTAGCTTGAGATAGTTCTTGACACCGTTTACCTTAGGGGGTCGTTGTTAATCGTGAATAAAAAAAACAGGTAGGGATACCATGGAACATGACATTAGTAAGCCACGTAGTTTAGTTGTTTTCGCAGCGGCACCATAAGGGAGGTCACCAGTTCAAATCACGCCGCAGTGCTTAACTTTGAAGATGCATTTCTCCTTGAAAATAATTCCAACAATTTATCACTTGGTGTATATTATTATTTTCTCGTTCATTTATTTTTTTATTTATTATTTTTAGTTGTTTATTTTGTGTAAATTGATAGTACCTAATTTTAAAATTGTGTTTTTATTTTTATCATAAACTTAAATTACTTATTTACAGTTTTTATAGACTTCTGTAATACCTACTCTATTTTCAATGCTTCCTTCTTCCTTCTTTCTCTGGCTTTTTTTTCAGCTTCGTAATCTGAAAGTTTTTTTTTTTTTTCAAAAAATCATGATAACAATTTCTTTGTTAGTTATTTGTAAAAAAAATAAAAATTCTCAGCGTTTTGTTCTGCATGTTTTTATCTAACAACTAGCTTACACCCGCGACTTCGTCGTCGTAGGAGTAGAATTTTAAAAATCCTTTCTCATCGGATGCCTACGTCATACAAAAAACACACCCTCAAGTTTCAGGTCTCTACAATCAGCGGTTTAACCTGTGCGTTGATCGATCAGTCTATATTGTAGACTAACTGCGCCCCGCGGTTTCACCCGCGTAACTCCCGATCCTGTGGGAATATCAAAATATAAATTAGCCTAAGTATAGCCTTCCCCGACAAATGGACTATCCAACACAAAAATATTTTTTCAATTCGCACCAGTAGTTCCTGAGATTATAGCGTTCAAACAAACAAACAAACTCTTTAGCTTTATAATATTAGTTTAGATATCAGGGATCATCAAATAATTCTTCGAACAATCTTGCCTAGAAATATTTCATCATCTTCAAAACAAGAGATAAAGTAGATTAATTGCCATCTACCTACTTCGCGTCTTATTTTGCTTTTGAGTAACTTTGATGATAAACACTTTCTTCAGCGTCTCATTCTTCAAATGTTTGTCTGGTGATCTTCAAACAATCGTGTTTAGAAATATTTCTTGAATTTCAAAAGATAAGACGAAGACCGTAGATTTATTGCCAAATCCACACATTTCGTCTTTTCTTTTGCTATTGCAGTAATAATAAATAGGCGAAAAACGGGAATTAATAGTTCTCCTCTTAGACATAACTCTTAACCTCTTAACTTTTTGTACCTAAACACAATACAGCTTTTTTCGGGAAAAGCTTTATGGCAGAGCAGTGTTGGCTTAGTGGTTGATACCTCGACTTTCATTCTGAAGGTCATAGGTTCGAATCACGGCCGGCCGTGCACTAATGTATTTTTCTTAAGAAAAATTTATGTGATCTAATTGACATTGCTCTTACGGTGAAGGAAAACATCGTGATGAAACCCGCGGCTTAGTTGGCTCCAGATGTATTGACAAGTTCTCTCCTTTGGACATGGTCGACTAAGCTGAGAGGGTAGTAGGTGCTGGGCAAGCCTACTCCATCCTCACGCAAAAAGTACCCAATTAAAAATGGTCCAATGGCGGAAAACAGCCTGTATACAAGTACAAGTACAAGCTTTATGGCACTGGCTCACATGATGTATAGTGAGTTGCCAGATCGTATAGTTCAAATTGAAGACTTCTCTACGTTTAAGATATAATTACATCATTTTTTGGTTTTATAGCCTTAAATAGTATTGACCAATGTATAGAATATGTTAATGACATTTTATGTAATAATTTTTAATTTTATTATTTCCATAGAATTTGACGTTCGTAGTTATTTTCCTCTAAGTTTCTTGATTATTTGACATTACACTACTAATTTAGACTAATTCACATACCTCAAATGAGGTTAAATAGCCAAATACTTTATTCGAAGTTATAAAGTTGACATCTTATTACTTATGTGAATAAATGATTGTTTTTTTTTTGCTATTAATTATGGCTTCGCTCGGCTTGTGCATTTAGCCAGTTTCAAGTTATATTTTGCATCAAATTATGACCCGATTTTTTTTATCGGACCTAAAGTGTTTCAAAACAGTCAAAGTCGTCATAGTCCGTCAAGTCAGGGGATATAGTAAAGCGGTGGCAAGTTTACCATAACCTTAATAGGAGATTTGGAGGCAACGAGAAAACTTCATGTTTGACACTGATTTTTACTTTCACTACACTTGTGCACTTTCACAGAACTAAATTGAATAACATTCCACCAGAATTATACAATTCAACTCGGGTTACAACTAAGTTTCATGAAAATAAAACTACAGCACGACATGTTGTTAACTCGTTCCCGCCAAAACTCAAATGATTGATTTGATAATGTTCTTGATATAAAATGAAATGTAATATGTGAAATGAGGTTGTGCATTGAAAGGTAAAACGAAGTTCTGCAAATGTACTTGCGTTTCGTATTTATATCATTCCGTTTGACTTGTACGGCTACTGATTAATGTTTCATAACTGAACTATATTTCAAACTAGCACTCCGCGGTTTCACCTGCGTAACTCTCGGTCCCGTGAGAATATCAAAATAAAGTAGCTTATATTATTTCCAATGAATCAATGTATCCTCATAGTAAGTTTCATCAAAATCGGTCCCGTAGTTTCGGAACCAAATTCGTTACAAACAAAAATCTTTCCTATTTAAAAATATAGATATTAATTAGTTAATTAGTATATTGTTAAACTGGTTTCGATGCATAAGACCAAAAACGCGTAATTCCATAAACGCAAAAAGCCAAAATAGGCGATTTACCACATTTTTATACCAAAAACGCAGGCCAAATTTGTAAAAATTCGTCTGGCTAAAATCATGAAGTGCAGGGTGATCGTTTAGATTTAGGTTTAGGTTTAAAGAATCTTTATTTCTCAAAAAAAAACTTACAAAACAGTTTTTATATGAGAAAATAATAATAGTTACTTAATTAACTTCAAATCTAGTTCTCAAACCGGGGGAAAAGCATGCAGTGAACTTAGTGTGTTGTTAATTTACACAGTTCTAATTACGGTAGTTTGTAACTTAATAGTACATTACGATATAAGTGTGGTAAATTGATCTTTGCATAGAGGCGGTTTATGACGCGCGAGCGGCAGCGAGCGGGTTAAAGAAGCCAAGATGCAAATATCAATTCCACATGTATATCGTACGACGTTTTTTATCACAGTTGCGAATAAAAGAAAAGACTTGAAAAGAAAACAAAATAATAATTAACATAATATTTGTGATATGTCTATGTTTACATTTTTTAAGGCAATATTTTTTGTAAATATGCTCCGAAAAGCCCAGGCTAAAGACTTTTAACCTATACAGCCTTGTCTGACATACAATATTTTTTAGGGTTTTTTCTATTTGTTTTTGCGTCGAGGGTTAAGAACAAAATACAATGGTACGGAAAAACAATAGATTTAAGTAAAGAAAAAACAAAAAATAAACAACTCAATTTTTAATCGTTTTCTAAGTCATTATCACGTAAAATTTTCGTTCGAAAACCGACTTTAGAAACAACCATTTTTGCTAGCTAAAAAACTCTTTGGTACCTACCTTTTTTATACATCAAAACAGTATGTAATTAGCAGTAAGATACGTATTTACCCTATCGGGATAACTTTACAGCACTAGGTTGGCAATGTAAAACGCACGCGTGCATAATATGTTGGATTATGAGCCTAATAGCCGTTGTATAAGATCCACTTTATGAGCAACTGTGATAAAAAAGAATATACTAAACTATTCTGTCCGACTAGTTGGACCACGAGACTTCGAATAAGTCCAACTATGCTTACTTAGAGTTTTATGTATTTTTATCCAACAAATTTTTTTTATTGTTTATTTCTGCTACGAAATGATTTAATTTGGTTCGGGCCATAAAGACGAGCTAGTGCATTAGTCCCTACCAACGCATCCCCTTGGTGTATAAGAATGGATTTTTTTTCACCTATCTCTACTGGTACTTGGAAAAAACAGCGAGAGAAGAAATTAATTTATTCCTAAAATTATTCCCAAGATTAGTTATTATTATCAATGCCATCACAAGTTTGTTGATTGTATGTACAAATCTCGGAGTTTGTCGACTTTGACCGACCAACTCTAATCTCTGTCGATCGACATAAAAGATAATCCGAAGGCTTAAATCAGTCAAGTTAACAAAGTCCGCTGATAACCCGCAAAGGACTGGACCTGTCATTGTTCCCTTTGTCGGTTTTACTGGTAGATTTGAACCGATTAAGGAGTTGATTCAATCATCCTTTAGATTTTAGTTAAGTGTCCCCATATCACGGTGCTATGGAGCCCAGGACCTTTGGAAGGCATGTGTGGGGCTGAAGCGAACACGTAGAGGCCTTTTACAATAACAAGTTTAATAGCGAAGTATGATATGGATACCAAAGCGACGATTATACCTGTCTGCACTATAAAATGCAACCAAGTACAACCTTCGGTTTAGATAGAACTATTGGTAAACTACAGGAGAAAACTATTGGGCTATTGTGATAGGATGGTAGTGGACTGGATACTGGGGAACTATGGATACTATAATGCCTGCCGTAACAAAAGATATTCTTATTTATTACTAGCTGTTGCCCGCGACTTCGTTTGCGATGTGGTTTTGGGTTATTTAGAATACCTAGCATTTTTCTGCATGGATACAATTTATCATTCGGTGTAAGTTATAAAAACAAAATAGGTAGTTACATTGTTTTTAAACTATATTTAATTGATTTGGCAAAGGCACTTTACTTACTCATACTCCGAAAGTAGGTCTAAAGATGCCTGAAGAGGTTTTTTCTTAGTAATCGAATTCAGGTAGATATATTTAGTTCAAGATATCTTATTTAATAAAATAAATGTAAAGATGAAAATGGTCAAAGCGACGTATGACCATGCTGCGCCTCTACCGGCGCCCTGTCAAGATGTTGCAGATGTGGCTTTATGCAACCGTGCAGTCAGTGTCGTTCCTTGAGTAAAAAAATACTGGCGGGAAATGCTTGCATTTTGAAAGATTTTAATTAGTATTATCTTTTGTTATTTTATTATGTTTTTGTGTTAAGTTTAATCTGGTTTTTCATTTATGATTGTGTATTTTGTGTAAATAACATTTCTAGACAAACCGTGTTACAAAAACTGTAATTTAAATCTACGGACTTCGCGTCATTACTTAATGTTGGATAAACTAATTTATAAAAATCTCTTCGGTAAGTACCGACGTATTTGAGTATTGAAAACATGTTGAAAACAAATAGCGAAAACAAAAAAATCTACATAACGTATAACCTCTTTGGTCCCAACCTTGTACGAGGATCAGGTAGTATGGAGTCTCTCATTCACTCTCGTTATTAGGAAGAATTCCTCGGGTTTGTTTTGTTTACCCAAGGTGTGAAAGTCACTCATTTAGTCCCTCGAACTATTAGCGCCCTCGCTACTCTCGGGCGCCAAACTCCGTCTCGGGACTCGATGAGTGACTTTCACACCTTGGGTAACAATGTACTATTTTTGTTAATTTTTCACAAATAAAACATAATACACAACAATATGATAAGCTAAAACTAAGTCCAATTTCTATTCGCACAAAATTTTCAACATACTTTGTCTTCCTAGTTATCTTTAGATTTTTGTAAATTAAAGAAAAATAATTATCAACTACCTTTGTGTCTCGATTCATATTCTTCAATTAATAATATAAGAGGTTATTATAGTATTTATAACACCAACATCATGCAAATAATAATCTATTTTGGTGCAAATAATATTTTACATTGTTTTTATTATCAAATAATAATAATAATGATTAAAAAGAAAGGCCATTGGACAGAACAAATACTAATACTTAAAATAACAGGATGCACATTGAGATCCTTACATATTGATAGCAGGCATTACGTTGAACAAAAAATGCTTTCACACCAAACATCTAAAGCGTCTCGGCAACGGGGTATTTGAAGGAACATGATGTCCTATGATTTCACAAAAGTGCACGGTGCCCTTTGAGACTCATACCTATCGATAGAGGGCATCGAAAAAAAAACAAATAATAAAAACAGCAACCCTCTAAAGCGTTTTGGATACAGGGTTTTTGAAGAAACGTGATGTTCCTTGATTTTCTAAGAGTGCGCGGTGACTTTATGCCAAAAATAATTGTGTAAAATTATGTTATGCCTAGGGTTTTTATGTCCAAAACCTTTATGCCAAACTACAAAAGGACATTCAACTTCTAAAGCGAGACGTTTTGGAAGTGGAATATTTGAAGAAAAACAATAACCTATAATTTTTCAAAAGTGAGCGGTTCACTTTGAGTCCCATACCTATCGAAAATAACAAATAATGCCATCAAACAAAACCTATAAAGCGTTGGGCATTATTTATTCATCGGGTCTAAAATCACAGCGCAAAAAACATAACATAACATAACACATAACCTAACCACGCTCCCATACTGAATGTCCGGACCCCTTTTCCAATTTTCTGAATTCTTGACCAAAATACCCAGTTTATTTATTAGGTAGCTGGCAGGGCTACGTAATTTTGGGAAAAAAAAGATTTTTACAAAAAACTACCTGTATATTTTTTAACCGACATCAAAAAAGGAGGAGGTTCTCAATTCGTCACGTATATATATATATTTTATTGTATGCTCGCTGATTACTCGTAAACTCTTGGAGCGATTTGGAAAATTCTTTTTTTGTTTTTACTATCTAAGGTTTCCGCTACTTGAACTCATAATTCAAACTATAGCAGGAGAAAAGCGCGATAGAAGTGTACCATCGGAGGTCTTCGGTAAAGGAGATCGGTAATATTATGTAGTAGTACCTCTTTGTACTAACCTCATTTTCAGTTTCACGTAGGTAGTATTAAATGCAAACTATTTGGTTTTATGACAGCTGTCATCTTGAGCGGAGGCATGTACTGCAGCCCTACCATGACTTTTTGAAGAACTCGAAAAAAAGAAACCCTTTTTCGATCACTCTCTTGTCCGTTTGTCTGTCAGTGTGTCACTACCGATATTCTCAGAGACGGATGGACCTAGTAAGTTGATTTTTAGGAAGTTTCATAGTAAATACTCAATATAGTATGTTTAATCGAATACGTAAAAAACCGGTGGTAAGGGTACTGTTTCCTTCTGACGTTCGATTAAGTTATACCACGGAAAAATATTTCGATTTCACATTTTTTTAATGTTTTTTCATCAAATATCTTAATTATTGTATTAAAGTTAAATTGAAACATACCCTAAATGTTAATCTGATATTTTCTGAACATATTCATGTGGACCTTGTTAAAATCTGTTCTGTAGTTTATAAGATTACCTGGTTCAAACAAACAGACAAACAGACAAACAGACAAACAGACAAACAAACAGACAAAAATTCTAAAAACTACCCTATCGTGTTCAGCTAACGATTTTAAGACGACCTGTGTATTTTTTTCTGGATATCTTACAATTACAGATTTTTTTATGTCTACAGATTTATTATATGTATAGATTCTGCCCCACTGCAGGGCAAAGGCCTCCCCTCTTTCCACTGTTCCTTGTCTAGTGCCAGCTGGGTCCAGTACCAGTCCAACTCGTCGCGCCATCTCTTTCTGGGCTTGTCACGGGTTCGCCTGTTCGGGACCCAGTCCGTCGTGGTTTTTCACCACATTTGGTCGAATGTTCGGCATATATAGCTAGCCCAGCAGTTCCATCAAGCAACGACGATAAAAATATATATATTATCGTGCACATTCGTAATCCTTTAACAAAGTTGTAGTTAAAACTAGGCACTATAATCTGATTCTAGTTGTTCAAACGTCCAAACTTTGCTGTGAGCATTGTTCAGTTCAGCAAACTCGCCTATTTGACCCATTTTCTATACCTACAACCGCAATGGAGATGAGAATGCAGATGAGGATTCATCTCTATAAAAAAATTATAAATGCTTCAGTGGTTTTGTTCCGAATATCGTGGGTTATCGGCCTCCTGCGTTATCCCTGCCTGTCATGAACTAATGGACGTTTCTTACAAATAACAAGGTCTTAAAGGACAAGTAAAAGGAAAAAACCGAAATATAAAAAAGTTGAAAATTAAGGTAAATTTTTAAAACAAATTTTCGTCAAAATGTAATTCGCCCATATCTTTTTATCGTATTGACTCATGACCTTGTACCAACACCAAATAGGGATTATAGAACTCAATATCTGGTATGAATTTCAACTTGCTAGTCCACCCGTTCCAGAGAATATCACACACACGGACAGACAGACAGACAGACAGACAGGCAGAAAAGGAAGTGATCTTATAAGGGTTCCTTTTTTACCTTTTAAGGTACAGAACCCTAATTTAGTGCACATTTTAACATTGCTCTTACGGTGAGGGAAAACATCGCCGTGATAAAACCATCTAGATTAGATAACATAACACACAGTCAGTTAAATAATAATAAATCCTTATCTATACTAACTAATATTATAAAGCTGAAGAGTTTGTTTGTTTGTTTGTTTGTTTGAACGCGCTAATCTCTGGAACTACTGGTCCGATTTGAATGATTCTTTCAATGTTGGGTAGTCCATTTATCGAGGAAGGCTATAGCCTTCCTCCTATAGGCTATGTTTTTTTTTCAAAATTAGGGATCCGTAATAAAATTGCTATTTTGTAACACAAGGTGTCAAATCGAAAACCTATTTTTGCGTGCGCTGCAAAAACTGTTGACAATAGAACAAAATGATGTACTACTTAAGACCTACAAAAAAGTCCGCGAGAAGATATATCTAGCTATCATGGTTTAATCACAATAACCGATTTTGTGTTCAAAATAATTATTAAATCGTCTGAAGAAAAAAACTACGTTAAATATGTATCGTAATATTAAATCTTTATCAAAATTAAGCATTATGTTATCAAGAGTATATATGTAGAAGTAAAATACTTTTTGTTTCATCTCAATCGGATATTTCGTTTAAAAGTTATCACGTGTTTAAGATGTTAAGAGTTGGTACCTATTAATGAGTTATGGGCCATAGAGTTTTTTATCAACATAAAATCCTGTAATAATCTTTTTCGAAATATATATACTACTAATATTATAAATGTGAAAGGTTGTGTGTGTGTGTATGTGTGTGTATGTGTGTGTGTGTTTGTTGGGTTGTGTGTGTGTTTGTTACTCCTTCACGCTAAAACTACTGAACCAATTGCAATGAAATTCGGTATGTAGATAGCTAGAGGCCTGGATTAACATATAGGCTACTTTTTATCCCGATATTACCACGGGATCGGGACTTACGCGGGTGAAACCGCGGGGCGCAGCTGGTATAAATATAATTCTCGTGTCGCGGTGTTAGTTGCCAAAGTCCACCTATACGGTTGATTTATATGAAATTTTTTTGTGTATATTCATTAGATCTGAGAATCGAACAACATCTATTTTTCTTCCTTTTTTTAATTATATTTTTTTGTATATGGCAAAACAATGTTTTCCGGGACAACTTTAAAATATACATTACTAGCGACCCGCCCCGGCTTCGCACGGCTATATTATGCAAAACTTCCACCCCCATTTGCCCCCCTTAGGGGTTGAATTTCGCAAAATCCCGTCTTAGTGAGCACCTACGTCATAAAAGGAACCCCCATGCAAAATTTGAGACTCCTAGCACTTGTAGTTTCTGAGATTTCGTGATGAGTGAGTGAGTCAGTGATTTTCCCTTTTATATATATAGATAGATACAAAGTTTATACCTGAACTTAAAATTATGTTATTTACCTGATTATCTTCATCTGCTTATACCTATGCAGATGTTATGAACCAACTGAACTAGGCCGAGTCTGTATCCCAGTCGATAGTTTCTTGTACCTACTTATGTTCCTTGTACTTATGTTTTCCGCAATTAGACCCTTTTTAATTGGGTCCTTTTTTGCGTGAGGATGGAGTAAGCTTGCCCAGCACCTATTACCCTCTCAGCTTAGTCAACCATTTCCAGAGGAGAGAACTTGTCAATACTTCTGGAGCCAACTAAGCCGCGGGTTTCATCACGATGTTTTCCTTCACCGTAAGAGCAATGTCAATTAGCAAACAAAATTTTTCGTAAGAAAAATACAGTGGTGTACGGCCGGTCGGGATTTGAACCCACGAGCTTCAGAATGAAAGTCGAGGTATCTACCACTAAGCCAACACCGCTCTTCGATAGTTTCTTTCACACAAGTTTTTTTGCACTTATAAAATAAGGTATAAAGGATGAATTCTGGCCACATTTAAAAGATTTCAGAGACTTCTCTCCTTGTCCACAGGTAAAGTGGACGAGAAAGCCACGCAACTTCACGCGATAGCATCTTTAAAGGTATTGCTAGAGGCGACGCGACCGACAGCTGGAGGAGCTGGTGCGACTGCTGCGAGACACTCGGCGGCCGCTACCCAGCCCAAGGAGACGCCGCTCGACCTGCCCAACGGTGGGCTCGCGCAGGACGTCCAGTTAGATGCTATTGAAGAGGTAAGAAACCCTTGTTGAGGACCATGTCAATTGGCGTATGGTTACTAAGGAAATTTCATGAGCATCTTGCAAACAAACGCAATATTAAACATCAGCGCGTAGTGGTTCTTATATTTGCCAACTGTGTGTTCGTCACTGTCTCCCTTGTATAGGCCTCTTGAGTCATGAAAACAAATGTCACCACTCACGACGCAATTTAAAACATCATCAAAGCAAGCTTTGCGCTCCAAGTGAGTGAAAGTGCAAGTGATTGCTCCAAGTTATGGCCAAGGCCTTTGCCAATGATGATAACTTGGAGCACTACCTTCGACCATATAGCACTACCGACAGTGACATTTCATACCAAGCAGACGGTACCAGCACAGCTATTCAAGTCATACGGGTAGCTCTCTAATTATAAGGGCTCTGAAAGACCTTCAGCAATCAAAAGTATCTGCACACCAGTAGCGAGGAGTGTTTCTTCAAAAGTAACCCGATAAAAAACAATTGCAGCAAGAAATATTTATTGCGTGTAAAGAGTCCGCCTTTATTATCCAGCACCCAGTACGTATGCCTGAATACGTAACGGTAAGTCGACAGGAATCGAATGTATAGACCCCTCGCTACTGGACCCCTAGTACTTTAATTCGCCTATGAATCTCCTAAATAATAATATAGAAAACTACGCCACATTACCTTTCTTTACTCATGTGATCACGCTTTGTGTAAAGGTATTTTGCTGCCCCTATTAATGACCTTCTAAGTTGGAAAGTATAGATATACCTACATACGTGGGGTTGCTATTTAAAGCTATTAAAAGGGCATGAAAAGGCCGTTCATCCCGCTATAATAATGTTGGGTTAATTGTCATATATTTTACTAGCTTTTGCCCGCGACTTCGTCCGCGTACACGTCGAAAATGGAAAAACCACCCCGAAAATAACGTCTTTCCCCTTTTTAACTCCGTTAGGGGATGAATTTCAAAAAAATACGAAACACGTATTCCATCAATTCTGATAGAGAAAGTTTATATAAAATTTGAAGAAGATTGGACCAAGAAACCACGTTGTCCCATACAAACTTTGCCCCCTTTTTCACCCCCTTAGGGGTGGAATTTGAAAAATCCTGTCTTATCCGGTGCTTACGTCATGCAAAGAACACACCTTCCAAATTTCAGGTCTCTACGATCAGCGGTTTAGGCTGTGCGTTGATCCGTCAGTCAGTCAGTAGTTCAGGACAAAGCATTTTATATGTATAGATATAGATTACGTTTATATTAACAAAATACTTTGGTCACTCGGTTTAAATCCGTGGAATTAAGATAGAACTTCTTTTCACCACTCTCTTACCTGATGTTAAGTGACAAAGTGACGGACGGTCTAAGATGTAGTACGATCACCTAATCTAAGACCTGTTCACATCTTGAGTCTGGCTTTTAAGTTGAAAGCCAACCCCACAGTTTTAACTGTAGATCAGTATTTTTTCAAATTTTCCATTTTTAGTTCAGGCCTATACAACCACAGGTTTTTATATAAAATTCGCCATCTATTCTATCTTATCTTACCAAGTTTTTGCTCTAAGCAATTTTAACCGACCTAAAAAAGGAGTAGGTTCTTGATTCGCCACGTTGCGTCTACTTTATCTGACAAATGTTTTGAAATTTACCGTTTCGTATTTTAGATAAGACGCGTAGACTTAAAATATGTTTTCGCCTAATACCCTCTCAGCTCGCAACATTTCCACTAGATATCTTTACCCTAACAAATACCTATAGGGTAAAACCTGGATAGTTGCCTCAACGGTATACTTAGTTTCCCGTTTACAAAAAAGAATGTTCCAAATATCGTTTCATTTTAAAATCTAGTTGCTTTTAATTAATGATAACTACTTAGTACTGAACTGACTAATTAAAATAAGATAAAGATAAGGAGAAAGGCAAGAATAGCGCGGTAAGTATCCTTTGGGGCATTTCACAGCCAGGCGTCTACCTCAGTCATAAGGCTATCCCACTTTTTAGAGGTTTAGAAAAAGTCTATATTCTCGATGACTATGAGACATTATAGACATGAAAATCAGAGTCAAATCCTAGATTAATAATTGAAAGTAAACGTATGTAAGGCCTACTACCTAAAAATGTTACTTATTAGAAATTACAGTGATTCTCCCAAAAGTGCGGCAACTACCTGGGTTTTACCCTACTGTTGTTGATGTTATACAAGAGAATCAATGCTTAGCTACTCCGCCCTGTAGGGCGGCCTGTATAGCAACTGTAGCATGATAAGCTTTATCACATCCGGGGCACGTGAAAAATACGTTACTTAAGCCTGTTTCCGAAGAATTTGTATCAGAGTCTCGCTCATTGTGAAAGATTTTTTCTTTCAATATGGCTACGTGTCTTATCCCATAATATCCTTTTCTCAAAATATTATTTTCTCAGAATGCTCTTTTCTCAGCATGACCTTTTCTCAGAATAAGAATGTTATGTCCATAGCGCAAATGTCCATTTTAGCAATATTATTATGTTTATTGTTTATAGTTTTTGCGTGAAGGAGTAACAAACATACATACACACAAACTGTCACATTTAGTGGGATAATAGTGGGATCATCAAAAAAAATCTCAAAACTTTCTAAACATTCAAATTTATAAAAGTCTCAAGTTGTAGAACGAAAATTGATTGTTAAGTTGATGGTTGCACATTAACCCTCAACCGCTATCTTGTATGATTACCATAAATTATAACCCTGGATGTCTGTCTTATTAATTATTCTGTATCAAATGGAACTTAATATGCACAATTTAATAATCATTAATCGGCTATTAACTATGACGATTCAATTCTATAGAACCTAACTTATAATTTGCATAATAGATTTGCAATTGAATAATTGGTTAGACATATGTGTTGTATCGAGCGAGGCAATTCAATAGTTGATGTCTGAACTTCTCTCAATTTCTCGTAATAGATTTGTAATTTTTTTTATACACATAGCCATCTAGCTTCAATCCAAATTACTAGACTTGTGTTATGGGTGCTAGACAACTGATATACTACTTTCTTGTCTTTTGTAAAAAGACATACACATTTAAAATTATAAATACAAAAATGAAGTGACCAGTTAGTCAAATAACCCGCCCCTTTTGTAAATATAACACTTATAATTATAGAAACAACCAGACCACAGACAAATATCTAAGCATAAATACTTTTTTCGTAAATATGACCAGTAGAAATTAAAATCTAGCATTGTTTTCTGAACTGCAACTATAATTTTCCAACTACTAAAACTTTAGGCTTTGAAATTAATCACGAAAAATGAAAGCGAAAGCTATGGTGTTTTTTAGGTTCATTTTTAAAAGAATAAAGGTTTTAGTAGTTTGGAAATTATGCTCGCTGCTTACAAAATAATGTTATATTTCTATTTGTGATTTGGTTACTTTTACGAAAAACTACAAACAAAAAATATCTGAACCAGATAAGATGAAAAAAATTATAATTCTATGATTTTACGTAATAGCATGTTTATTTGGTCTGTTCCACTTTAGGCGCCTGAATGATATGACTCAGGTGCTTAAATATACGAAATTTTAGAGTAATTTAAGGCCTTGAGCATATAACTCTCAGGTCCTCATAAGGATGTTAATTGGTCGTCGCTTGCGCGGTTTAAAGTTATTTACTAAGTAGTAGAACTATCCACTTTTCTTGCATTAACCCCTATTTTATCTTGTATACGAGTATAGATAGTATTTTCTAAGGTTTTCGCAACTAGAACTCATAATTATATTTAAACGGATATATTCGCGTTTTTTATTTTTCAGACTGCCTGTGACTTGTGATCTGCAAAATTCCCGAAACGTCAGGTTTAAAAAAACGCGTATATTTTCGTTCAAATATAATTATTTGTATATAGATGTTACTATAGATGCTGTTTAATATTAATTATACTATTTACTGCCTTTGATTTTGTTTAAATTAACAATTCTAGTATTTACGGATATAGTCGCGTTTATTTTGTCGCGAAAACCTTAGAAAATATTAATTCTAGATGCGTCAAATTTCATCTACGAATTTATAGATTCGTAACCAGTGAACCATGGGGGAATTCTTTTGTACTAAACAACTTTGTAAATGGTAGGTAGGTTAGTTCAGCGTTTGACCACTGACCTGATGGTAACTGATGATGCGGTTCAACATATAGCGTTTCAAATATACCAGATATCGCTAATCGACACATTTTTGTAAATAAAAAAGGTGATCCATCAATTGTGTTGAGGCCTTTTAAAGCTCCTCTGAAGTGAAACCCGGCTCATAATATTTTGTGTGCAGCGGCATACATGGGTCTGGAGTCTGTTGAGTAACTTCGCAGCGGCTAACTTGGGAGCCGGTGGAGAGACTTCCACTGAGATTTTTGTCCTCTAATAAGCTCTATTCGTTCCAGATAGGAGACCTCGAAGACGACACGACGCCGCTGGACATGTCGTGGCCCGAGGGGTTCCGTAAGCGACTGACTTACGTGTTAGTCGCGCCAATTGTCTTCCCATTATGGATTACCCTCCCGGATACTAGGACGCCGAAAGGTAAGACCATAACACCCCATAAGTTTCTTGTCGCCGCGGTCAAGATAACTCGCCTACGCAGAGACGGTCACGACTTGCGAAAACCGCCTAATTACTTGGGGAACAAATGTCTTGCCATGGCGTCTGGTCCTGGCAGACTGGGTAGACTCAAGAAGTGCTGGCTTGACATCGTAAATGGTGATGTGCGTGCAAATGGCCTTACTAACCAGGATGCCGAAGATCGGGCGAAGTGGAGGCGTAAAAGTAGGAAGCGGACCCTGGGCTCCTGAAAGGGATGCAACCGAGAACATCGCTCGGATTATGATGATGATGACGCCCATGAGTTTCTTGTGCCTTCTCCTCAGTGGCGCATTCTGAAGACGCACATCTGAACTTAGTTTTTAAAACGTTTCAATGTGATTTCATGCAAATTGTATGATTCCAAATGAGTAAATGATTTTCACTTTGACCAGATCTGTAGCGAATATTCTGGAGTCTGGAGCCAAAAGCTGAAAAAAACACACAGGAAATTATATTATCATATAAAAATTAAATTATATACCGGAATATTCGAAAGGCCCAATAGGTCAATTCAATTTAGGCCATTCAGACTTAGTACCTATTTTTCAAATTATTTTGACGTCTAAGATTTGCCTAAACTTATTCCCCCTTATTCCAAAACGAGGTTTAAGGATAGTCCGAGATGTGGATTTCAACCTTAGATTTAGACAGATTTACTCGTGAACTATTATCTAAACATTATCCCTATATAATTTAAAGGAATAGTGTTTTAGACTATAGTTCACGAATAAATTTATGTCTAAATCTAAATCCACATCTCGGACTATCCTTAAACCTCGTTTTGGAATAAGGGGGATTGGGTCCTAAGAACATATACTTAAACTTTCAAGAACCAAATGTCAAATGTTGCCCATTTCAAGGGGTTCGGAATGTTTTCACAAAACAAAGTGTCTGTCTGTTCTATAGATAAACTTCGCTTTAAATACGGATTGCTTGTCCTGAGGCCTTACCACAAGTTGTTAACTTTTAAATCAAATTACTATTTCTCAAGAAAAGAGACATAAATTGAATGTCCAAAAGCGACCAATACGCGAGCCGAATTATGTAGGTTAATCTTCTGTCATTTTCGCGCCATCTATTTCAGCCATAGTAGGAATAAATGGATATTTTTAAAATAAATATGTTAATTTTTGACCACTATATCACACGATGGTAGCTGACGATGCGGTTTAAGATGTAGCACGTTTTCCTAGAAGATATACCTATACGCTCGATACACAGAGGATACTGGAGTAGTGGCGAGCGTTGTCACCTCATGCTGATAGTTGAGGGTAGTAACCGAGGGTAGGTCGAGTACCGACACTCGATTTTATAAACAGCTTTGTAAACATTGAGCCAGCAGCACACCACACTTACTATATCTGAAGATATCTCGCGACACTTCGCAAAATTTTAAAGTTCTGTTACCCTAATGAAAACACATTTTAAAAACATCCGGTGCTAGAAAAGCTCCAACTATAAAAGAGTAGCTGCCTTCACAGAAAGCACACTCGCAATGTCACGGGCCGACATAGCAAAGCTTAAAGTTTATATAAAAATAGTAAACAAAAACAAGGACACTATTTTAAGCTCTGTCCCAGCAGCAGTAGTAGAAAACGCGTATTATTACTTTTTTCTTTATAAATACTCAATAAGTTACGTTTGATCGAAAAGTTAACGAATCATGGTAAGGCCACTATCCATGTATCTTTCATCATCATCATCATTTCCGACCTTTTGCCTAGCAAAGGCAAAAGGTCGGAAATGCGAAACGGTCGGCATTGACCCAAATAACACTAGCCGTTTTAAACACAGTGCTGCCGATAGCGTGGTTACAGATAAACGCTTCAAACTAGGGTTGCCAACACATACTGTCAGAATATAGTGTTTGCTTTTAAAAAATATAGTACACGTCGAAAAATATGGTAACCAACATACCTAAATGCCTATTTTGTGCAATTTTACTAGGATTGAATGTGCATGATTGCTCCGCACATTTCTCATACGTTACTAACCTTGGTATAAGTGACAGATTTTTGAAAGATTTTTTAATATAGCAGGGGTGCCTTACCCTTATAATTCGGCGGTACAGTCGGCTGCATAATTGCAGCCCCCGGTAGAGTTAAAAAATTACTATTATTGGCATGTTTCTATTCTAATATTTTTATTTGATAAATTCATGAGTTAGAAGACTTTAAACTTTAACTAAAGCAGGTGCATAGAATCTTGCTTGTGTTGAAAACATTCTTATGACATCCGTTTTGGAGCTCTACGGTGGGTCTGCAATTATGCAGCCGACCGTACCTTATATAGGTATAGGTAAATATAGTAAGGTTGGCAACCCTACTTGAAAAGCTCGCATTAATTATGGAAGAATTAATTGGACTGCAAACTAACGGCTAATATCTTTAGTATAAAACATGGGGGTTGTTACTATGTTGATAGTCTCACGAAGACAAGGGTTGAGATACCTCGCCTACCCAACTAACTATAGACTTATTCAGCTTTATATGAAGTAGACATGACACTAAAAATAGGGAAAAAAATCTACAGACCAACTGCATTGAAAATGTAACAAAAGAAATAAACAACAATAAACAGTCAGGGCACTACTACAGCCTACAGTTTTTATCCGACCATGGTACTTGATGACTCAAATTGAAGCTGAATTGAACCCCGAGATTTTCCGATTTTCGATTAAAGTGTCTTGGAAGAAAAATATTACACATTTCGAAAAAAATACAAAAAAATTCGATAAGTTCACAACTTTGGAGATTACTCAAAATCCAAAATCTATTATATACGATACTTTCTCCAATTGGCTACCATAATTTGATTAACATTTTCTAAAAAACACATATATTAAAAAATATCGGTTCAGATGTTTAGGTGGAGTTTGGCAACTAATAACACCGCGACATAAATATTTATACGATACCAACGTCACTCAATTGTTTTGCCTTCCCAGAACCTCCACTAAAACTTGAACTTTATGATATTGTATTAAAGTTCAAATTGACTTTGAGGTATTATTAAGAATAGTTTGTATGGGAATTGGGGTATAGAAAAGTGTTGTTTTGAGACTATTTCAGGCAAGAACCATCCTCGTACTTCAAGGCATATTTTAAAAAAGAATTAGCGAAATCGGTTCAGCCGTTCCCGAGATTTGCGCTTAGGAACACTTCAGCTATTCTTATTTTATAGAAGACTAGCTGTTGCCCGCGACTTCGTTCGCGATGTGGTTTTGGTATATTTAGAATACCTAGCATTTTCCCGCATAGATACTATTTATCGTTCGGTGTAAGTTATAATAACAAAATAGGTAGTTATATTGTTTTTAAACTATATTTTTCAATTGATTTGGCGAAGGCACTTATGTGTTAGTAATATTTTTTTTAATAATTTCACACAAATAAAGCATAATACACAACAATATAATAAGTTAAAACTAAGTCTAAGTCCTATTCACACAAAACTTTCAACATACTTTGTCTTCCTAGTTATATTTGGTTTTTTATAAATTAAAGAAAAAATTAAAAATTAACTACTTTTGTCCCTGAATTAATATTCTTCCATTCATAATTTATGAGGGAATAGTATTTTTAACACCAACATCATGCAAATAATAATCTATTTTCGTGCAAATAATATTTTGTATTATTTTTATTTTTAAATATTAATAATTATTAAAAAGAATGGCCATTGGACAGAACAGATACTCGTACTTAAAATAACGCGATGCACATTGAAATCCTTACATATTGATAGCAGGCATTACGTTGAACAAAAAACACTTTCACACCAAACATTTAAAGCGTCTCGGAATCGGGGTAGGTATTTGAAGGAATGTGATGTCCTATGATTTTACAAAAGTGCACGGTGCCCTTTGAGTCTCATACCTATCGATAGAGGACATCGAAAAAAAACAAATAATAAATAACACCAAACCCTTAAAACGTCTTGGAGACAGGGTTTTTGAAGAAACGTGATGTTTCATGATTTTCCAAAGAGCGCGGTGACTTAATGCCAAAAATAATTGTGTAAAATTATGTTATGCCTAGGGTTATTATGCCGAAACCAATTATGACAAATCCTTTATGCCAACTACAAAAGGACGTCCAAATTCTAAAGCGTATCGTAAATGTAATAATTAAAGAAATATTAAAAATTAAAAAAACCCCAGACCCTAAATAATAAAAATAATATGAACGTAAAAAGCCTAAAAAAAGCAAAAAAAACTATGAATAAAACCCTACAAAAAGAAAAAAAATAACCCCGAAATGATGACCCTACGTAAGTAGGTAGGTACATCTGAATTTTTTTGATTAAATATTGTCGCGTCGGTAACCGCTCTTATTTTAGAGTCAAATTAATATAATGTAAGAGTCGTCGTTGAAATTTTTGTTTAAGCATTTATTTGGACAGCATTTGGATAGTTAAGTTGTGTAAGTATTTAGTTTTTAAGTAGTTTCACTTGTAATTCTTAATACTTACTTTTTCTTTGAAATTTTAATATTATCATTTAATATTATCATCATTCAAGGTGTTTTATAGGTAAAAATCGGCCCCCGACACGACAATATTTAATAAAAAAAATTCAGATGTACTACCTACTTACGTAGGGTCATCATTTCGGGGTTATTTTTTTCTTGTTGGAGGGGTTTATTCATAGTTTTTTTTTGCTTTTTTAGGCTTTTTACGTTCATACTATTTTTATTATTTTGTGTCGGGGGTTTTTAAATTTTTTATTTCATCCTTCTTGTAGGGAGGGACTTTTTAATTAGCTATTTGTAATGTGCAAGTCATGCCCTTTCATTTGATACCCCACTCGGGCATATCTACTTACATTCGGTTGTTAATCTTGACTTTTATCCCCCATAACTTTCAGATGGCTAAACGGATTTCGATAAAACATAGCTATTTGTAACGTACAAATCATGCCCTTACATTTGATACCCCACTCGAGCCTATCTACTCACTCAGATTCGGTTTTTAATCCTGATTTTTATCCCTCATAACCCTCAAACGGCTGAACCGATTTCAATCAAACATAGCTAAAAACACTCTCGACTAATTCACCTTTCAAACAAAAAAAAAACTAAATTAAAATCGGTTCACCCGTTCGGGAGCTAAGATGTCACAGACAGACACACACACACACAGACACGTCAAACTTATAACACCCCGTCGTTTTTACGTCGGGGGTTAAAAATGATGTCCTATGATTTTTCAAAAGTGTGCGGTTCACTTTGAGTCCCATACCCATCGAAATGAACAAATAATGCCCTCAAACAAAACCTATAAAGCGTAAGTGCATTATTTATTCATCGGGTCTAAAATCACAGCGCAAAAAACATAACACATAATATACCACGCTCCCATACTGAATGGCAGGGCCCCTTTTGCAATTTTCAGAATTCTTGACCAAATTGTCCAATTTTTTTATGAGGTAGCTGGCAGGGCTACGTAATTTTCGGGAAAACAAAATGAAAAATCTATTTTTTAACCGACTTCAAAGAAGGAGGAGGTTCTCAATTCTCAATACTCGTAAAAGCTTGGACCGATTTGGAAAATTCTTTTTTGTTATTATTTTCTAAGGTTTCCGGGACTTGAACTCATAATTCAATCTATTTCATTAGAGATAAGCAGGAAATAAGCGCGATAGAAATGTAACATCGAAGAGGTCTTCGGTAAAGGAGATCGGTAACATTATGTAGTAGTATCTCTTTGTACTAACCTCATTTTCAGTTTGACGTAGGTAGTATTAAATGCAAACTATTTAGTTTCATGACAGCTGTCATCTTGAGCGGAGGCATGTACTGTACCGCTACCATAACTTTTTGAAGTACTCGAAAAATTGAAACCCTTATAAGATCACTCTTTTGTCCGTCTGTCTGTCAGTGTTTCACTACCGATATTCTCAGAGACGGGTGGACCTAGTAAGTTGATTTTTAGGAAGTTTCATAATAAATACTCAATACAATATGTTAGATCGAATACGTAAAAAAGTCGTGCTAAAGGTACTGTTTCCTTCTGACGTTCGATTAAGTTTTACCACGGAAAAATATTTTGATTTCACATTTTTTTAATGTTTTTTCATCAAATTTCATAATTATTGTATTAAAGTTAAATTGAAATATACCCTAAATGTTAATCTGATATTTTCTGAACATATTCATGTGGACCTCGTTAAAATCTGTTCTGTAATTTATAAGATTACCTGGTTCAAACAAACAGACAAACAGACAAACAGACAAACAGACAAACAGACAAACAAACAGACAAAAATTCTAAAAACTACCCTATCGTGATCAGCTAACGATTTTAGGACGACCTGTGTATTTTTTTTCTGGATATCTTACAATTACAGATTTTTTGATGTCTACAGATTTATTATATGTATAGATAAATGCATAAATACAGCCGTACGAAGCCGGGACGAACCAAAAGTAAAAAAAGTTCACGTCGTCCGATCGGTCAGACTAAGCAGTCGGACCACGAGTTCACAGGGTAAATAATACGTTTCTCTTTTTGTTTCAGGGAAAAATTTGTTTCCGATAACATTTATAGGATCTATAGTATGGATTGCATTTTTCTCTTACCTGATGGTGTGGTGGGCGAACGTGGCGGGTGCGACCGCGCAAGTCCCGCCCGAAGTGATGGGTCTGACTCTACTGGCGGCCGGGACCTCAGTACCGGACCTCATCACGTCGGTGATCGTTGCCAGGAAGGGCTTCGGAGATATGGCTGTGTCTAGCTCTGTTGGGAGCAATATTTTTGATGTTACTGTTGGGTATGTACATTTATTTATTTACCATTAATTTTAATATTAAGTATTTAATAAACTACGATTCATAGTAGCCGAGAACCATTGGTCACGCACTGCGAAAGACCGCCAGAGATGGGGCTTATTGGAGGAGGCTTTTACCGCTTTAGGAGGTCCCTATGCCAACTAGCAGGCCTGTTTTTTTTTCGTAATATTACGTGTTAATTTTGACGAACGAGATGATACTTCGCGTGGAGGTTTCTTTGAGGCATAGGGGAGTACTTAGAGCGGATTTTGGGAAATTAGAGGTCTAAAGGGGTAAAAAGGGTTGATTAAGTTATGTATTCTGTTTGTAGGAAATCAATAAAACTTTTCAACGAACACGGGTAAAACCGCGTGGCTCAGCTTATACATAAACAGGTTCGTTCACACAGGATGATGTTCATTCTATTTTGCATTGTAAATGAATCCAGTTATTTCAGGCAGCGTCCTATAAAAATAGGAAAATGAGTCGTGAAAAACGTCGCTTTCACACGTGCATAATAAATTGGTTTTTTAATGTTTCCTAAACAAAATGCGGGCTACTTCCAAACCCTCCGCGTTTCGTGCAGAAACCTAACAAAAAGTAAAAAACAATGGCTGGTTTTTCGTTCAACTGTTATGAAAAGAAATGTTTGTTGATTATTTGTTTTGATGTTGTTGCTTTTTATTTATATTAGTTCTAGCAGAATTTCACTTACGTAAACAGGTAAGTAAGAGTTGGTAAAATAAAAATGGAAGATATTTGAAAGAGCAAAAAGTTTGTAAGTACAAGCAAATAATATAAAAAGGAAAGGGTACCGGGCGCTCTCTCCATACAAACGTAGTCGACTGTTTCCTCCCTGGAGCAAATATTTTTGTTAGGAGGAAACAGTCAGGAAACTACGTTTTTATCACAGTTGCTCATAAAGTGGATCTTATTCAACGGCTTTCAGGCTCATAATCCAACATATTATGCACGCGTGTGTTTTAGATTTGTTAACTAGTGCTGTAAAGTTATCCCGAAAAGGTAGATACCAAAGAGTTTTTTAGCTAGCAAAAATGGTTGTCTCTAAAGTCGGTTTACGAACGAAAATTTTACGTGATAATGACTTAGAAAACGATTAAAAATTGAGTTGTTTATTTTTTGTTTTTTCTTTACTTAAATATATTGTTTTTATCACAGTTGCTCATAAAGTGGATCTTATTCAACGGCTTTTAGGCTCATAATCCAACATATTATGCACGCGTGCGTTTTAGATTTGTTAACTAGTGCTGTAAAGTTATCCCGAAAAGGTAGGTACCAAAGAGTTTATAACTAGCAAAAATGGTTGTCTCTAAAGCCGGTTTACGAACGAAAATTTTACGTGATAATGACTTAGAAAACGATTAAAAATTGAGTTGTTTATTTTTTGTTTTTTCTTTACTTAAATATATTGTTTTTCCGTACCATTGTATTTTGTTCTTAACCCCCGACGCAAAAACAAATAGAAAAACCCTAAAAAATAATGTATGTCACACGAGGATGTATAGGTTAAAAGTCTTTAGCCTGGCCTTTCCGGAGCATAATTAACAAAACAATATTGCCTTAAAAAAATGTAAACATAAAGTTATCACAAATATTTTGTTAATTATTATTTTGTTTTCTTTTCAAGTCTTTTCTTTTATTCGCAACTGTGATAAAAAACGTCGTACGATATACGTGTGGAATTGATATTTGCATCTTGGCTTCTATAACACGCTCGCTGCCGCTCGCGCGTCATAAACCGCCTCTATGCAAAGATCAATTTACCACACTTATATCGTAATGTACTATTGTATGGAGAAAGCGCCCAGTACCCTTTCCTCTTAAAGAAAACATAAATATAGAATTAATATCTATGGAAAGGAAGCAGAAAGAGGTTGTTGGTGTATTTTGCCGACTGTACAAGAAAGCAAATTAAAAAAGAGACATATTAAAAAGAACAGTTGAATATAAATTAATTTACCCATAATTTCGATTGAAAACATAGCTTAGAATTTAAACAGACAGACAGACAAGAAAGTGATCTTATAAGGGTTACTTTATTACCTTTTGAGGTACGGAATCCTAATAAAAGATCTAATTTCTAAAATCACGATCTAAGTAGGTACTCTTTGAAATGAACATCCATTAAAGTTTTAATAGCTTGGTCGTCCGTGATAGAATCTTATCATGGCCGCCCTTCACCTTTCCGTCAACCGTCCTAAGGGTGGAAACAGACGAGAATAACAGACTAAAAGAAAATAGACCGAAAGCGACTAGAAAAACTAACCGACAGAGAAACAGTCTAACATACTATCGGTCCACGCCAACTAGAAAAACTGGGAGGCTCACAGCTTTGCGACGCTCGCTGATCGTTTACGGTCGTGCGGGTTAAGCGACGCCTGGCGCGGTCATTACTTCGATGGGTGACTAATTATTAGTGTGCAAAAATGTATTTTCGTGAGCCCCTCCGTGCTTCGGAAGGCACGTAAAGCCGTTGGTCCCGGTTAGTAGTCCCGGCTAGTAGCAGTCGTTAGGTCAAGTTAGAGGCCTCTGAAAACTCTAACAATAGGTGAGCCACGCCACTTTACGAGAAGAAGAAGAACTAGAAAGACTAAAAATCAGAGAAAAAGAAACTAAAAGAAAATGACTTAACTGACTATAGACTAAAAGCGACAAGAAAAAGTAACTTACAAAAAAAAACTAACAAACTATTGGTCAAAAACGACTATGTAAACTGATAGATAAAAAGGATGAAAATACTCTAGGCTTAAAGCACCTTGAAAAACTAACAGAGAACAAGAGAGTCATATAGGTTCAAACATACATACATAGACTGATGAACACATTACCCACCTTTGCGTTACGCAGTCAGGTAAAAACAACGAACGATCGGTCGAAAGTGACTAGAAAAACTAACAATCGGAGAAAAACAGACTAGAAATAGCTGCTAGAGACTGCTACAAACATCTTTTACACACCTTGAATACAAGTCCATCAGAGGCGTAATGAAATATACAAACTGAGGGATGTCTTAGTTTTCTTAAGTCTATTTTTTCCTTTAGGTTGTTCTCACCCTTAGGTATCTATCTGACACGGTTGACCGCGGAATTTAAAATTGATTACATTCTGCATTGGCCACTATTTGCGCCTCGTTGAATCATTGTAGAAATCGAGTTCTCGAATTTCTCAATTCTAACTAACATTCTAACCAATATGCAACTTCTGATAATATTCGATATAATATAGGTTTTATCTACGATGGCTCACTCGACAATAAGCTCTATAAAACGTTATTCTTCGAACCATCTCACTTGTGCTGTGTTCCAGTAATAAATATCACATTAGAACTTCGTTATAAATTCTTTCTTTTGTGATTTGGAAAGCATGTACAATAAGGGTGAATGTTGATTACAGATTAAAAAATCGGCCGACAGCTCTCCAAACCGTTCAATATTAGTCTAGTAGAAAAGCTTAAAGATATAATAGAAAAACATTTATTTAGACAAGCACACAACATAAAATATGTCATCATGTACAAAGCAAATGAAAAAAAGGCATGAGAGAAAATGAAAAAGAAAGAAAGAAGTTACTAACGGTCAATTCGAAGCCAATAATAGCAAATTAATGTCTACATCAAGATAAGCCGGTTGTCGCGCAATCTTTAGATAGAAAAGTCTTTAATCTGCTTTCACCCTTGTACGATAAATCCTGGCAGACTTGGCGGTATTGTGCTAATGTCTTGTATCGACAGGCTATATATTATGGACATAAACTATTGTTAAGAATAGTTGTAATAGATATACTTAATAGCTATGCCAGGGGTTACCATACTGTGAGAATACAGAGATAAAAAGTCGCCTATTTTAATTTCCCACTTTTACCAAAATCGTTGTTGAAATATGGACATAAATTATACTAATAATACCGATAAATTAAAAAAAGAAACAATACAAACAATTTAGAAACAAGCACACGATAAAAATAACTTCAAAGCTAATAAAAACAAGAAGAAATAGCAAAGACCAACAACTTTTTAATACAATAGATATTAAAAGTAGCATGGCAGAAGTCCTTCATTATTATTTGCAGAATTTAAAAAAGTTCTTTTATAACATCAAATACCTAAGTAACAATCAAACCAAGTTTGTATTTCAAAGTCTGAAGTCTTTCTTTCAGATTTCCAACTAATCGTAGCATAGCACGAAAAAATATAGAGGCATCTTTTACTAAATAAAATACCACAGAATGAAATTTAACTAATAAAGTACCCACTATTTTGCCTATTACCGCAATAAATGAATATAGAGTTTGTCCAAGATACAAAATCATCGAGATAAACAATAAAAACTCTACGTTAACTCTAATAAACTCTTGATTTTTAGAGTTCAAAACTTCAAGAAACGCAATAATAAAACCACTTTAAAGAAAATATTCCGTGTTTGAATCCATTACCGTTGAATATTTGTTTTAGTGACGCGATGAAAATCTGGCTGTTACTTGCCGGTAACCATGACTTAGTTCTATCGTCGATTCGGGCAGGTTTACGTTCATCGAATACATTGGCATGACCTTAATCTTATTATTGTTAGTCATAACAATCCACCCTTGCCGGAGTAAAACTTACTATAAAAAATAACTTTGATATTTATCATCAGCCTAATTCGAAACGAGAGGCCTTGCCCTAAATATCAGGTCAAATAAATGCCAACTTGCAACGAGAAAATTGTTTAA
The DNA here is from genome assembly GCA_951213275.1 of Idaea straminata. Lineage (NCBI taxonomy): Eukaryota > Metazoa > Arthropoda > Insecta > Lepidoptera > Geometridae > Idaea > Idaea straminata. The sequence continues at coordinate 11,015,359 of OX577863.1, read as the reverse complement.
ACTCCACCTAATGAGCAATCCGTAACTTTGTGTTTAATTTAATTTTTGAAGAGTATTAATTTTGTTTGTTATTTTAAGTTTTAAATTGTAAATTGAAAGAGCAATCACATCCTTTCAATTAATTAATTCTTTAAAAGTTTGCTATTTCCAAATCGTTCTTAATTTGTATTTTAATAAGTTCGTGGTACCCTTGTTTTGTTTGTGTTAATGACAGAGTATAGGGGTTGTTTGTCTATAATATTTTTTACTAATTTAGTAAATGCGTTCTTCTTTCAGGTTGCCGCTTCCATGGTTATTATATGGTTTGATCTATGGTGAACCGGTAAGGGTCAATTCTAAAGGCATGGTGTGCAGCATCGTCCTCCTTTTTGCCATGCTGATATTCGTCATTCTCAGCATCGCCTGCTTCAGGTGGAAGATGAACAAAGGCCTCGGTTTCACCATGTTCTTGCTCTATTTCGTATTTGTGGCTGTAAGCTTAGGACTCGAGTACGGATATCTACACTGTCCGAGCGAATAGACATAAAAACGAGTGAGTATGGAATAAGATCAAATTAAAATGATTTGGGAAAAACACATTTCAAATAACGAATAGATATTGAATGATACAGATATTATTATGCTTATGGACTATAATTTTGTACATTTTAATTATGTAAAATTTTAATACAGTTCCAAAAATGCCTGTCGGTATAACGAGTTCAATAGAATTAGATATGCATAGCTGTTTACTTTGACTTAGTTTTTTAAATGTTGTAACACAAGACAATTATAATATACATTGCTCAAATTATGTACTTTACGTTGTGATTGATTTGCCGAATAACTAGATTAATTTAGATGTTTTTGATATTGTGACGCTTGTAATAGTAAAAGAATATATAATTAAACGAGAGACTAAAGTAAGCACCAATACAAATAAGTACGGACTAAACAATTGTCCGATATACCTCGGGGGAAAAAATGAATTAGATTCCTATTAAAAATGCAATAATGACGACGAAGCTTCTGTTACAAATTAAATAAGACTTTGAATTATGTATAAATGACAGGATACAATTTTTCGTATCGAAAATTATAATTATATTTAGCCATCAATAGAGACTGTAGTTATTTATATGAATGTTAGTTGTTCATTATGATGGCGCTTTTAAGAAGTTTTATAAAGTATAAGTTCAGATTGATATATTAGATATCGAATGTGTTAAACATAACGTATCTATTTTTGTAAATATCGATTAATTTCTTATTTATAATTAAGGTTGTAAAGATGCGTCTCTTCGTTTTATTTCGTTTTGGCCGTAACGGCCTGCAGTCCATGATTCAATTGTGTATGACGTACCTAATGTTACAATGCCACGAGTCGATGTGTACGTGAATGTTGTCTTAGCACAAAAGGTTAGTTATGAAAGAGATGTAAATACACAAGTAGAAGAATATGAGTCGTCGTTAGAGCGGGGCAAATGTTTTTTAAATGTTCATATTACATAAAATGTGCCTAAAAGTTCATATGGACTTAATACATTTAGCTTCAATACTTTTACTGTACAAGTCTTCATTAAATTCATGTTTTAAAGATGGATATTGACTGAGTGCGCTCTCATTTATGTTCCAAATGACAATACCGCAGTGTAGATAGTTGTTAACTATAAGATGTTTTACATTTATAATGTCCTTGGTCTTCTCTGTAAAGTAATGTAAGCTGATATCGCTCAATATCCATCTCATACTTATATATTATCTTTGTTAGTTGTATAGAATGTGTGTGTAGACCGCATTGGTCCCGCTCTGTAATAAATACTTTACGGTAGATAGATTTTACACTATCCTTACGAATTATACTACCTACTAGGTATGTACATTGTACAATTCTATCAAAATATCATTATTTGTTTCTCTTATCTCTCTATCTATTGTTTTAAAATGTTTCTGATATAATATAAAATGCTTATTAGAATAATAGTCAATTCTTATAATTATATCAAAATTGGTACAGTCTTCACGATAAAAATGAACGGTTTTCAAGTGTTTGATCGATAAAATTAGTTAACCGTCCAATTGTGTTTCAGATTCTTGGGCTTTCGCGTAACAATTATCTTTAAAAACTATAAAAATACTCATAACAAAAACAAATAATACGAAACAAATGAGTTCAATAACGTTACCCTGAAGTTTTATATTGGTAACCGCCTATATGAAATAGCAATAAATAGTCTAGAATAGATAGATAAATATATTCGTATATTAAGCTTTAACAACAATTTGTAATATCGCTCAAATGTGAAATGTAATACTTTGACATATAAAAAAGTGAATACGCACAAAGTAACATGGCAAATCTTAGATTTGCAATCACTCGACAAAACAAAAGCTGAGCACAACTGAGTCAGGCAATTTTTATGTGATAAAGGTCGCATGCATACATTTACGAATGATATCGAGACAAATAAGGACATATCGGTAGTTACAGCCATCGACTAGGCCATAAACTGTGATAAGGGCATGCTTATGATGTACTTATAAAGGTAGGTGTTCATCTCTTCTGGTTTCACATAGAAAATTAAGCTTGGATTTGATAGACTTCTGTAGTTCGCTTAGCGGCGCCACTACTACATCAGTTTCAATGACCAACACCGGTCCTTCCATATCTCCAACCTTTGATCTGTCTATAACATCGACTCTCAATTGAACTGTATGTAGTTATAGTGGCCATTCTTTAAAAAATACTTATAAGATTCGAATGAAATTTTGATCTACTGTTACGTTACAGGCTAGAACGACTTTAGTGCTATATTAATCTCTTCGTATACTTAGCATGATACCTGAAGCACCAAATATTCGTATATGTGACGAGATATATTATTATATCTCTGTTATATACGCTATTTATAAACAAATATTGTACACTAGTTATTTCTATCTATCATCTAAATAATGTAATTAATTAGAATTGTAAAATTTATCATCCTTCCATCTTTTTAGAGTTGGATTCGAGTTAGGTGTTGAACTGATTCTTATCATTAATTTTAGGTGAAGATTCGTATGGTGTTCTTGAAGAATGTTTTTCTAATATTCACGTTTTAACCTTTTCAATCATTGTCATATTTTGCACAAAATTCTACCCATCAAGTTAATATTTAAAATAATCCAGTTTCTATTGATCAGATGTTATTAATATAATATTATAAGAATGATTTACCCAAGTTGATGATTATACCTAATGATAAAAATGTAGATATTTTTATGTAAACTTTATCTTAGGTGTAGATGTTTTGTATGTTAGCTATCTTTATCTTTTATATTAAGACTACGAACTAGTCTACATTTACCTTTAATGTTGCAGATAAAGGGTCCAGATGAGAATTAACATTGACAACGTGTAATATTAGATGTTCTTCATTGACATCATCAGAATTGTTTAAATTTTCATTGTAATCTAATCACGATTCATAAACGTCCTGGACACGATCTAGGTTAACTCTCAAAGTGAAAAACTGTTAACAACTTAAATATCAACCTGAACAGACTATAGAGCATACAAAGCCTTTTGCTCGCATCAAGCGGCTGACTCCAGTCGTTGATTCAAGAGTTCATATCATTTACACGTTTGCAGTGACTTGAGGCTTGATTATTGATCGTGTCTTGGTCATCTTCGCCTTCGTGCATGTTCGTCTCACGTAGTTACATTATGATGCATTTGTTCGATACCAAATAGCACAAGCCCAGCTAGTTTCATCTTATTTCAAATATCAAATCAGTCAGCGATTGCACTCAGTCCGAATCACACGTTTCTCTCGCTCGGCATAATAACCAGTGTTTCTCAAACTTTTTTCGTCGTACCCAAAAAGTAACACCCCCACTGTTCGTCATGAAGTGTGCTTTATGTAATAACGAGTTTGATGGAGGTGTAAAGTGTTCATCTTGTGGTAGGCATTTGGACTTTGGCTGTGCTAAGGTCACGGAGCAGGGGTACCAGAGGCTGGGGCCTGAGAAGAGAGCCAAATGGAAATGTCCGCAATGCAAGACCTCCTCTTCCCCAAATCCTGGTGAAGCAGCTACTCTGGATTCGGTGCTCCGTGAGGTGCGCGATGTCAAATTTCAATTGGCTTGCATCCCTACGTTGATGAACGAGATGAAGGGCGTGAGACAGGAGTTGTCCGATATAAAGAAATCCCAAGAGTTTATTAACAATAAACTCGAGGAGCACGATTCCAGGTTGAATAAGGTCGAAAACAAGATGCCTGAGTTACAATCTCTCCACGATCACGTTAACGCGATCAATAATAGCCTAACGGATATGAAGAAGGAGTCTAAAGCTAGGGAACAATGGTCGAGGCTTAACAATGCAGAGGTCAAAGGTGTTCCTCTCAAGAAAGGAGAAAACCTCTTCAAGATTGTCGGCGCTTTGTGTTCATCTGTCAACTATGAAGTTCCTAGACCGCAGATTAATTATATAGCACGCGTGCCGACATTTAATCCAAATGAAAAATCCATCATCATTAGCTTCATCAACCGCTATGTCAAGGAGGAATTTGTAGCTGCAGCGCGTGCAAAGAAAACTATTCTGGCAGAAGACATTGGATTCAGCAACAACAGTCAGCGGATTTACGTGAATGATCATCTCACACCGGATTCTAAGTCTCTTTTGACAAAAGCTAAATCTATTGCAAAGAAAAAAGATTATCAGTATATCTGGATCAAATATGGAAAAATTCATATACGAAAAAATGACTCATCTCATGTGTTGATTATCTCTAGTGAGCATGATTTAAACAAAATAGTTTAATCCGTATCTTATTTTTGTGTAAAACATCTTTGGTCATTCATGTGGATCTGTTTGCTCGAAAAAGTTTGACAAACTCTGTCTCTAACTCGAACCTGCCAATGCGCTATTGTTCGATGCACTATCACGTACTTCTACTTGATCTTGTGGTACTATACCTGTCCTGCTCATCACCGCATATTATTAATATGCTACTTGCTCGCTCGCACTTGTACGCTGCATTGCAATACGTAAATTTAACTACCTACAAGTTGAATTTACTTAAATTATTCTTAATTTTGCTATTTATTAGCCTCAGTACATTAATATATTTTAAGTTCTTTCAATATTTATGCATTTGCAATGGTTCGCTAACTACTTTAAGCCTAAATCTATTAAGTTTTTGCCTATTTCTGTACATTCGATCATTACGCTAATAACTTAAGGATTTATTATCAAAATACGAGAGGTTTACGTACAAAAACCGATACCTTTTACCGTAATTTATGTACTAGTAATATCTATGATTTAATTATTATTACGGAAACATGGTTGACCGATACCATAGCGGATAGTGAACTTTTTGACTCGAGGTATGTGGTTTGGCGACGTGATCGTGATTACGACGTGACACAGCAAATTTACGGCGGAGGCGTCCTCATCGCGGCCAGAAAGGGGCTTTCGGTGATATCACAACCTACGTTTATTTCTTCAGCAGAGGATTTATGGGTAACTGTAAGTATTAAACATAATTTTACTAATCATCCCATTAAATTACATATAGGTGTACTTTATCTTATTAAACAAAAACACGGATTCAGTTTTAGTGACCAGTTAGGCAATTTTTTTGATAATTTAAGTAGCCTTATCTCTCAGTACCCGTCGGATAAATTTATTATAGCTGGGGATTTTAATATGAGCGATATAAGGTGGGAACCTGATCCAGATAATGATAGTGCTTTTGTCCCATATAACTATAAAACTCCTGACCAAAATCTGCTGATCGATGAAATGCGCACTTTGGGCCTCCGTCAGTATAATGGTGTTCCGAATACCTATGATAGGATTTTGGAATTAATTCTGTCGAATGATGTTGTGTCTGTCTATAGTTGTCCCGACGAGCCCCTGGTACCGGTGGACCCCCACCACGGTCACCTTTTTATAGAAGTATTGTTTAGCGCACCTGTTAACACACTTAAACAAGTACCTTTCATGCGTTATCTGTACAATAAAGGAAACTATGTGGCTATTAACAATGAACTTTCTAATATTGACTGGCAATCGCAATTGCAATCGGGAACTTTTGATGAATCGATTGAATTTTTCTATAAGACTTTTACTGACCTTCGTAATCGTTATATTCCTTCTAAATTAGTACATAATAATTCCTATCCTCTGTGGTATTCGAGCGCTTTAATTAAAGCCATTAAAGAAAAGTACAAATACCTTAGAAAATTTAAGAATTACAACAACACCTCCGATAAACTTTCTTTCAATGTTCTCCGTGATCGGGTTAAAATACTAGAATCAGAGTGTTATGCTCGATATGTGCAATCTATTGAATGCTCAATTGCTGATAATCCAAAGTACTTTTGGTCGTTCGTCAAAAACAAAACCAAGTCACATGTGTTGCCTGCTTCTATGACATATTGTGATAATACTGCTGGCAATGGCGACTCGATCTGCGAATTGTTCTCTTCTTATTTTTTATCTACCTTCGTGGACCCTCATCAAACTACTTCTCCAGCTACGGTTTCAGATCACTTAGCCAGTGATGCAGCAACTTTTGGGATTTCTTCTGTAAGCGTAGACACAGATACTGTTCATCGTTTACTTGAAAAACTAGATCTCTCCAAGTCTGCCGGTCCGGACCAAATACCGGCTCGTTTTCTTGTTAAGTGTGCAAAAACGATTGCAATCCCTATTACCATACTATTTCGTAGGTCACTAATGGAAGGAACCGTACCACAAATTTGGAAACAGGCCTACATTACCCCGGTACATAAGAAGGGCTCTAAAACGGACGTCACAAACTACAGGCCTATATCCAAATTGTGTCTGATTTCTAAAGTCTTTGAGAAGATAATCTACCAACAAGTTTATGCTGCGATAAAACACTCCTTCAGTTCCTTCCAGCACGGCTTCCTAAAGAATCGATCTACTGTGTCTAATCTTATTTTACTGAATGATTTTCTAACTAGAAGTATGGAGAGGAGAATCCAGGTAGATGTTATATATACGGACTACAGTAAAGCGTTCGACCGGATTAATCATAAAATACTCTTAATAAAGCTTCTTAGTATTGGTATCAGTGGAGATTTGCTTCGATGGTTCTCCTCTTACATTGAGAATAGATCACAGGCTGTTGTGGTGAGTAATTTCATATCTGGCTGGGTTCCCATCCTAAGCGGTGTTCCTCAAGGTTCCCTTTTGGGCCCGTTATTATTTGTTATTTTTGTAAACAATATTGATAAATGTTTCCGTAACTCTAATCTTTTGTGTTTCGCCGATGACATGAAGATCTATAAGTCTATCTCCTCCGAATCTGATGCTTTAGCTCTCCAATCAGATCTAGCACGTTTAGAGGAATATTGCTCGGCTAACCACCTCGACCTGAATCCTGGGAAGTGCTGTGTCGTCACATTTAGTAGGAAGCGAAGTGAGATTGAATTTCCGTACAACCTAAAAGGTCAGGCTCTTAGTAAAGAACGCATGGTTCGTGACTTGGGCGTTTATCATGATTCCAAATTGCTATTTGATAGTCACATTGCGCACATTGCTAGTAAGGCTTCCAAAGCACTTGGGTTTTTGCTACGAATTACTAAAGACTTTAGGAATATTAAAACTTTAAAAATTCTATATTGTGCTCTCGTGCGAAGTAATTTGGAGTATGCGTCCCAGGTCTGGAACCCTATGTACCAGGTTTACATCGATCGATTGGAACGGATTCAGTGGAGGTTCGTCCGCCATCTTAGTTTTCGTTGTAAACAGTGGTATGATTCTTCTAACTACTTGTCACTATGTAGAAAGCACCACCTATTACCACTTGAGACGAGGCGTGATATGGCTGACGTTTTATATCTAATTAAGTTGGCAAATGGCCATATTGATTGCCCTGATTTAGTTTCCAAAGTCCGGTTATCTACTACCAAACCTCTCAGATTTAGTTCTATATTGCGGCCACCAATTTCGCGAACCAAATATAGCCACAATGCATACTTGTGTCGAGCGAGTGATAAATACAATGTACTTACTAAACATCCTGATAGTGAACTTGATCTCTTTTACAGTAGTGTCAGATCGGCAAGAGCGTTTTTGAGCAAACAATTTTTCACTGGTGATAATTAAGTTACTTTCATTTTGTTATGTATCGATGCTGCTCCTTAACTTTGATACTTATACAATGTTGGGTTTTGCATTCGAACAGATGTGATTCTCTGTACCTAATATGTAGATCTTTATTCTGCTTCTGATATCGTGTAATAACTGCTTCTTTACTTTAATTTAGTTCTAGTTGTGGATACCCGTTATTGGCTATCTGATTTATATTTTTGTTTCTAGTTTGTAGTATTAGCTGTGGGTGTTCCTAAGATAATAAAATAAAAATAAATAAATAAAATAAATATTTTTCGTAACTTTAAGTAGTCTCTTAACTTCGACATCATGGTGCAAGTACCACTTATAAAATATCTTTTATTACTTCTTCTTAGTATAAGGTTACTTAGGCTAAAAGCTACCTTAACAAAGTGTTTACTTACAAATTGAAAATATAATAACCAGGTAGATTGTTACTAGAGTGATGGTTTTTATATAAAAATTTAATTATGTAAATTATAAAAATTATTGCAGATTAAATATGATTGGCATTTTAACTTTTTTTAAGACGATCGATGACGAACACCATAAATATGTTACATTATACAAAATATTAAAGTTCTCGACAAACCAGCAGCTATTGTCAAGTCATTCAAACGACGCGATTAGCTTATAAAAACTGACTCAAAAACAAATCACTTTTGTTCGAGCAAAAGTGATTTGTTCGAGCAAAAGTATTTAGTTCGAGCAAAAGTGATTTGTTGTTAGTGCGTCGCTTGACTAGACTGTTTCGGTTTGAACAGTGCTTTAATTATAACATGTGTTAACTTTAAAACTCAGCTTTAACGAGATCGTTTTGAATAAAGTGAAATGAATCAAAAGTCATAGTCATCCATTTTGTTTGTGGCTGTGATGTTTCGGTTCCGAATGATTAAACTATTAAAATAAAAACAGATCTGTTGACAATACGGAAGTATTTCTTGTTAAAAATGAATTATCCGTATGAGAGTTACATAAATTTATCAAAATCTCTCGTTTCAAAAATATTGACTTTTGCTAGGAATTGCGTTTTTTATCCAGTCATTACAATATTCCCAATAATTTTAATAAAAATAAAAGTGATGTTCTTTTACATTACAATTAACCAAAGCGTGTCTATTAACGCAGTTAAATCAATTGTAATCGAAGTCACAGCGTAGGTTGTTAATAGTGATACTAAAAAATAAGTAAAAACTAAATAAAAAAAATGTTATTAATTTTAAATTGTAGTTAAGTTAGGAACGTTGAGTGAAATGTTTCATTTGATTTGAAACAAGGTGATTTTGGATGTGTTACCAGTATTATTAAGGCACTGGACAAATCAAGATACCGTGCGTTGATTAACAAAAAAAAACAGTAATTCTTTGACTTTGATCCTTCGACCATCTTTGATCATTCGCGTCGTGTGTGCCGCACGGTTCGTTTCGGTTTGTGCAGTGCTTAATATTTGTTTTCTAATAAAATAGTTACTTTACTGAATATAAACTCAATTGTTGCTATTTCAAAGCTTCTATAAAGGGCGATCGTAAGCTACCAGACATTTTGATGGGCTGATGAATCTCGTAAAACTAGAAGGCAGACTTACAATATTTTTTTTTAACTATGAACAATTTTTTTGGATGGAAACATAGGAACCCCATACCACAGAATAAATCTTCTTTGTCTGTGTCTGTGTCCTTGTTTATGCGTACATATAACGAGTAATTCTATTTCAATAACCATAAGATTAATATTGACGACCCAGTTGGCACAATAGTCACCATGCCGGTCTGCCAAACACAGGTTTTGCGGGTTCGATTCCCACCTCAAGCAAGTATTTGTGCTAAGTCTGTGGTCTGAATGTTTCTATGTATTATAAGTATGTATTTACAAAATAAAAGTATATATATAGTATATCCGTTGTCTAGCACCCATAACATAAGTCTTGTTACTTAACTTGGGGCTAGATGGCGATGTGTGGAATGTCTTGCAATATTTATTTATATTTACATTGTCGATGGAAATAATCAAACTAATTTAGTTTCAGCTGTAATGTAATGCCATTGATATTTTCTATCCTTTCTTGGAACTAAAAAATATTTTTGGTATTCTATACAGAATTTTATATAAATTCTGTGTCCTGTATCACTGACTGACTGACTGACGGATCAACGCACAGCCTAAACCGCTGATCGTAGAGACCTGAAACTTAGAGGGTGTGTTTTTTGTATGACGTAGGCATCCGATAAGAAAGGACTTTCCGGAATTCTACCCCTAAGAGGGGAAAAAGGGGGTCAAAGTTTGTATGGGACAAGGTGATTCCTTGGTCCATTTTCGACTATGCGGACTAAATCGCGGGCAAAAGCTAGTTACTGATAAAATATTTTTAGCCAAATTCCGTTAATTTCGCACCATCTCATATCTCACTTATTTCTATTTAATCCGACATGTACCGACGATTAAAAACTAGTATAAAATCGATCAGTGAGTTCTCAGCCGATCTAAAAGTTTTCAGGTTGCGTTCGCCCTAATTGTTAAAATTTTCGAAAAATTGTGATAGTTTTGAATTGTACTAGTTTATTGCGAACAATGATTTAATGTATGTTTTCTTGTTAGTTTTTTGGTAAAGGCGTACGCCGCGCTTGTCGACGGTATTATGAAAAATTACAATAAAAATAATAAAATAGTGAGTGAAGGCGTTTTGTTTCATTTTAGGTTACCCACCTGCTATCCTTAGGTTCTCATCGTGAAAGAAAAGAATCATTATTTAGCTTAAAGCTACATGGCGCTGTGTGCTATACCTGTAACATTATTTATTTAATAGGGAAATAATAAATTAAAAACGTTCTCGATAAAAATATTTTAATAAAGTAATACTGAATTTCAGAGAAATAAACATCATACCTAATAAACTTTTTAAACTCACACGATTTGTATTCATAGTAATTATTTTCCCGGGTCTTAATCACGTATTTTCATTTTTATTTCTCTTACCTCGACGTTTCGACTGTTACAATAGTCATGGTCGCGAGGAGACAATAGTCACGGTCTCCTCGCGACCATGACTATATAAAAATTATCAAGTCATTCAAGCGACGCGATTAGCTTATAAAAACGGACTCACTTAACAACAAATCACTTTTGTTCGAGCAAAAGTGATTTGTTCGAGGAAAAATGATTTTTTCGAGCAAAAGTGATTTGTTCAAGCAAAAGTGATGTTGTTAGTTTGTCGCTCTTACCTCGACGTTTCGACTATATTACCATAGTCATGGTCGCGAGGAGACAATAGTCACAGTCTCCTCGCGACCATAACTTTAATAAAAATACACGATTAAGACCCGGGAAATAATCACTATGAACATTATACCTATTTGTTATTTGTTAAAACAAGTAAAAATATATTAAATAAATTGCAAGATAAGGCTCTCCATCTATAGGAAAATGTAATGTTAAATTTTAGGTTTTCACAATAAACCGGTGCAGTGTCACAGTAAACACGTGTTTATGATCGGAAACTCTTCATCAAACTAACATATTATAAAGGACTAGTCTATATTCCTTTAGATATACATACAAACACTTATTTACTACTCACATAATACGTAACAAAATACGAAATTACATTTGACACAAAACAACAGACTTTAGAAAGGGCATAATTATTTTTTTGGATATAAAAATAGTTTTTCATTAAACGCATTTAGGTAACTAAAAACTTAGGAATTTGGTACGTAATATTTATGTTCTAAAAACTTTGGGACATCCCCTTTAATTTTGATTTTATACAAAACTGTAGCATTTTTAATAATCTCTATATTATTCGTAACAAATACATAAATACCTATAACATCAATATTCTAAAATCTCAGATACATTTCAAATTTCATTTCTTCTAAACTTCAGCTCCAAGTAACTTGAAGAAACAGACAATTTCATATCTTCCAACAATAACACCCACATTTGGGCGACATTTATTACCTTTTTTAAAACTGCGGGTAGTTTTTAATGCAATGAATTGCGCAGACGCGAACGGCAGAAGAGAATGAACGCCAGTAGAGCGGCAACCGCTGCGCCGGCCAGTAGTGTCGCCTCATCGCGACGGTAACCACCGGCTTTTTCTACTACGTTGCTCTGAAATATACATATTTTCCTCTTCTGTAAAATTTGCTTTCAAGCAGTGTGTTTTAAAAGAAGGTAATGTTTGGGTAACCTCGTATTCTACTGGACCTATTTACCCAACTACGGCGAAGCTAAAAGGAAGGATTATGTTTTTTAACAATTATTTCACTAAAAGAAAACGACTCAGAAATCGATCATTTGTAAGTAGACCATTTGGTCTTTTGTTTTATTTTTTATTCTTGGAGGTAAAAAAATAAATAAAATATAATTAAATATGGACAGTAAAATAAAGAAATATGGTGACTTTGTAATTAAAAAAGAAAAATATTGAAAATACCGTATTAGCCTTAGTCTGGCCTGCTATTAGTAAAATATTTCAATCGAAGTTCCACTTTGTCCATAGTGCATCTTCATTATTTTGATGCCAGGTTTTGGCTTCGTCCATAAGATGTCTGTTACATACCCATCCTCCATGCCTTATAGCCCAAGGCGTGGCGCAGAGTGCGACGTGTTTCGCTGCCCAGTCCGCCGCCCTGCACCAGCCGCCGACGCGGACTGCGCGCGCGCACACTTCACACAAAAACGCTAGGACTACTAGTGCCCGCTGTTCGACGTGAGCACAGGCCTGGAATAAAAAGAGTAATTAATTGTCAAGTGTTACCTGTGCAAAAAAAATCACGGTGGCTTTTTTTCTAAAAGTCTGATTTCGAATTAACATAGGTTTGAAACGCTTTAGCTAGAGGTGTATATAATGTTAACCTTTGCATATATTCTAGATTATTTATACAACATCAGTAACTGTAATTCATACTGGTTAGGGCGTAGGCTAGGAGTAGGCTTGCCAAGAACCATCCTCTTAGCTTAGTCGACCGTGTCCATAAGAACACAACAATACGTCTCTCTCCTCTGAACATGGTCGACTAAGCTGAGAGGGTAGTAGGTGCTGGGCAAGCCTACTCCATCCTCACGCAAAAAGGACCCAATTAAAAGTGTCTAATTGCAAAAAACAGCTCGTATAAAAGTACAAGACGTCAGCCCAACTAAGCCGCGGGATTCATCACGATGTTTTCCTTCACCGTAAGAGCAACGTTAACTAGCACACACTAATGTATCGTAAGAAGAATCCATCAGTCCACCGCCGATTTCGAACCCACAACCTTAGGAATCAAAGCCGAGACCAACACCGCTCAACATAGTAGGTACCCCAAGTTTACATACTGACCTGACATATCTCCTGCATAATATCTTCAAATTCAACCTCATCTAAGCTCAGAAGCGGTATGTGTTCAGCTCTTGCTGCCAGCCGAGCTCGTGCCTTCGTGTCTCTGAACTTTCGGGCAGCTCGCTCTAACGACCGCCAGTCCCGCCAATACATCCACCAGCCTCTGGGGAAAATATACATGTGGTGTTCAGGGCCAAATGAGAATAAACAAATGTTCTTCTTAATTTTTTTTTCTTGAAATGTACGGTTTTTTATTAGAAGCCAATCCACTGATTAACTATTTACACGCATCAAGAATTACTTCCGGTACAATGAAGTTCATATTGCAAGCTTTTTTTCTAGGTGCATGATTACAAGCGTATTGTAAGTTACAGTAGATGGTAGACGATTGAAAAACTTTGTAACGGCTTAGCCCCGGCGAGCGTTGCGCTATGTCAGATTTAGCTACATCTTCAACTGTAGTTCGCGTTACAAATAGACAAGTGTAACAATATTCCTTTTTGGGGTTCCGTACCCAAAGGGTAAAAACGGGAACCTTTTACTAAGACGCCACTGTCCGTCTGTCAGTCACCAGGCTATATCTCATGAACCGTGATAGCTAGACAGTTGAAATTTTTACAGATGATGTATTTCTGTTGCCGCTATATAAGAACTGTTTGGGCGAATAGTCAAAGACGGTTTAGGGAACTGTGTTATATTATTTAGGTAATTATTAAGTTTTTACATTGCGTATTAGCTGATATATAGTTACAAGATGGTTGACAAGAATGTGTCACTCTCTATGACGTTACGTACGTCATAGAATAGCAAGTATGAAATGAAGGAGAAACGGAACGGCGCGAACAAGAACAAATAACAGAATATCATGGTACGGACCCTTCGCGCACGTGTCCCACTCGCACTTGGTCAGTCCTTTATTAACATACATAAATATAAGGCCAGTTCTTTATTAACATACATAAATATAAATAAATATTGCACACATTACCATCTAGTCCAGGCTAAACATAGCAGAGGATGAAAAAACCTACTTCTTATTTTAGTCGGATTATTGCCAAAACTGAAGACCCAGTTGGCACAATCGTCACCGTGCCGGACTGCCAAACACAGGGTTGCGGGTTCGATTCCCACCTCAGACAAGTATTTATGGTTAGATATTTGTCTGTAGTCTGGTTGTTTCTATGTATTATATGTATATAATTACAAACGAAAAGTATATAAGTAGTATCCGTTGTCTAGCACCCATAACACAAATCTAGTTATTTATCTTGGGGTTAGATTGCGATGTGTGGAATGTCCTGCAATATATATTTTTTATAACTCCATGGTTTTATTGTCCTTATTTCCTAATGGGTCCATAAAAAAATTAATATAATTTTAAATTTTCTTTTCACCTCACCTATGATCCGGCTTAGCTGGTGCAGCCAAACAGGGTGGTGGCCTCAACTCTTCCAACCTCAAATGCTGCAACAGCAATGCCCTGAACAGTCTAACGCCTCTCTGTTCCTCCTCTCCCAGGAACTCAGGACCCTGCCAGTGTCCCTGACAGTCGTCAGGACGTTCCTCATCCAGGGATACTTGGCGGAGGAGTGGGGCTCTTGGAGCTTCGTAGTCTTCCAGTGATTGCACGCTGCAAGCTGGAAAATGAAGTTATTGCTCATCATTTTAAATCAAATTACTGTTTGAGATTGACAAACTCGACGAAGCTGAGTTTCTTTCTAAATTTCTTCTATACATATATTTAAAAATCCTTATTTTCTATGGTCACGGCATCGCGTGTGAACAGCTGAACCGATTTCGCTAATTATTTTTTGTTGTGTTATTATCTGTAGTTCTTTAGTTGAATAGTTCCTATAAAAAATACAAAAATCGAACGTGGAACCGCGAGGCGCAGCTAGTATCTAAACAATAAATATGAATTTGGAAATCCAAATAGGTACCTAATCCATTCCTTTTCAAAAAAAGCATGCCTATCTTCAGTGTACAGCCTTCTGCAAGTAATTTACTTTTCCAAATTACTTTTAGTAAGTAGGTCCACAATATGACTCATAGTAGGTACCCACCCGATCCTGTTTATTCGACAAACTTTTTTATCAGTCTTACAAACAACAAGAAAAGTTTATTGAAGGAATAAATTATGTCTTTATTGAGACGTTTATTCTTTGAACTCACGATAAGCCGGCATTTTTGCGTGTCAAACGTCTGGGACAACCTCAATAAAATAGATGAAAGTACTGCTATCTAAATTAGACTAAGTTAGATTAAACAATGTCTAGACCTAATCCAATTTAGCCAAAAATACTATGAAAAGAATAATCGTGACTGACAAGCGCGTTATTAAATAAAATTTAAAACAATGGACAATTATTTATTACTCAAATTACTATTTTGTTTTATTAAGTTAAGCAGATATCTACGTAAAATGTAACAGGTCTCTAAATACCTAAATACATAGATTTTACTACTAAGTGTTAGGTATTTATGCAAAGATTTAGGTATTTTGTTCACAACAATATGTTTGATAAAACAATGAACAACAATTAAGACATAAAAAAGCTTTTAAACCCTAACATAACGCCGCTGTTTTCATCTACCATTAAAAATTCTGACTTAATTAACTTCCAAAATCTAGGTTAAGTAAGCCTTTGAATTCGGATACTCAAAAGATGTAAACATTACTCATTGCACAAACATCTAAGTCTACATTCATTTTAAAGTTACCTTGCTGCACTGCAGACAGTGAAGGCACCAAATCCATGTTTTTAGACCAGAAAGAACTATAAAAGCTCTGAAAAGTACTGCACTGTGTGATCTTCGTAGACAATATGACACTACTGGACGCCAAACACGAGCGACCTTGGGCTGGTGGGTCGGGACCCTGACATGGTTATACGCGCATGCGTACCTACTGCGTGGTGTCTTGGAGAAACTTCAGATGGATTTCTACTGCTGTCTGCTGAAACGCAAACGGACTTATTTTCAGTCGAGTCATTGGACCGTAAAGACTGAACAAACTTTAACTTTTATAATATTAGTTGATGCTTTTTTACGATAATTATGGGAAAAGGTTCTATATTGAAATCTCAATTTATTACTTCCACAGGTACTCAAAGGAAACGAAAGTGTCTTGCGTCCCAGGCAAATGTTTTTATATACTCTTAAAAATCCTTCTTTTTACTATAGTAAAGAAGTTTATTTTAAGAAAATGTATGGTCCCAACGTGGGAGATGAGCCTCTCCTATCCCCTACGGTAGCTGTTTTGAAAGACTTAGCGGAAGCTTGGGCGCATTTTTACAAGGAATATACTAAAGTACCTACATAATGATATTCAACTACAAAATAAACATACTGATATCAAGAAGATTCTTGATTGAGTTCGAATAAAGATGTAATAGTACGCAATGTTCAGATAATCCTTAATTCCTGTATACCCTAACAACAATTCAATCTACAAAGTACAAAGTGCCCTACGGCTGTCGATTGTCTGATTGAGTTCAGCTCAATTATTGTCATTTATCGGCGTAGTTGAGCAACCGTCGTATCATACCGGAAGGGCCACATTTGAACGGATTATAACTCGATAACTTGTGCCGGACACCCGTGTGCAACTATTTTTAATAAAAATACAGTTATGAGTAGCAAATATGAAGGGAAAGAGGCGAAATTTGGATGCAGAAGTGCAGTGTTGTAAGCTTTCGCTGTTTGCGACTGTGTGCGCTGTGTTGTCTCTGTTAGTGCATACTTATAACTATGTAGAACACGGTGGTTTGAATGAAGCCAGTTTTATGGTTGATGATAAGTTAAGTGAGAAGATTGAGGAGTATTTAGCTGGTGCTGAGCTGCCTCGGAGGAAGAGGGAAGCGATGCTGGTAAGTCTTTGTCTGGACAGTGTTTGAGATGTTATAAGTGTCTTATACTATTCAAATTAATAGGAAATGAGAGTTACTTTCCGAAATCATATTTTAAATTTTTATCCTCTACCTCCAAAAAGTCTTAGATTTAAAGGCCTAGTACTTATTTCCACTACCTCTTCCAGAAACCATCAGCCATCCAAGAAGACAATACAGTCACCCCCCACGTAGAATTCTTCAACCCGAAGATGAGACCTGAACTGGAAGAGAAGGACGCAGCAGAGATGAGGAAGTCGGGAGCCAAGGGTCCAGCTCCGGGAGGAGATACTTGGGTCTGGCTGACTAGTTACTCGAGAGTTCCTGTAAGTTGATTGGTAGATTGTTTGAATGATCCATGTGCTTGGTTTAGGGAAAATGGTTGTATTAACGGCTCAACATAATTGAGGTAAAAACCGACAGCTACAATGTACCAGTAGCTCCATTTTTAACCCCCGACGCAAAAACGACGGGGTGTTATAAGTTTGACGTGTCTGTGTGTGTGTGTTTTATTTTTTTATAGTCAACAGCTCCTAAACTACCTAGTTACAGCAGCTGTAGGTAGGGAATTGTGACGGCCAATAACAGATTTCTAATTTCTAAACATACCATTATGTTAATTAGTGAAAGAAAAAGGTGTCGAAAAAGAACTTAAATCTTGATAAAACATTTGTGAATGATGGAGGCTTTTGGACCACCCCGTCACCCCAGGATCATAAGACCCTGGATTTACCTCACGAACAGTTTTGACATTTGTAATACATGTATTGACCATCTGGTTTTCTTTTTCAGTACAAAGTTGTCCAAGGTTTCTGCAAGGCCACACAAGATTACTGTCCTCCAGGAGTGCAGGGGCCTAAAGGACCTACAGGATCCCCAGGCCCTAAAGGAGAGAAGGGAGACTCTGGTGCACCAGGTACACCAGGACACGCTGGTGGAAGGGGACCGATGGGACCTCCTGGACCTAAAGGTAGGTCAAAAAACTTCTTTTTTTGACGTGATATCGTCTAATAAATTGATGGAACACCTGCATTCACAAAAAAGATGACGTCATGCGCCCCGTTCCGGGAACTATCGTCCGTTAACCGACTTTATAAACAACCAATTTTTTTGTTATTTTTGCTAATTTTAATCCTAATCATTCGAGCCTAAGGGAACAGATGAACAGACTTTAAACATACTGGTTGTTTAATTAAATAACTACACCTTTTTAAACATATTCTAGGGGAACGCGGTTTCCCCGGCAACCCTGGCCTGGATGGGCGAGATGGAGTTCCGGGTGAACCTGGACTTGACGGCATGTCGGGCCGGAATGGTGCCGACGGGGCCCCAGGGAAAGATGGCCGAGATGGTGTGCCTGGAAAGGACGGCAGTCCCGGAAAGAACGGGAAGGATGGGAAAGATGGTAAACCAATACGGTCTAAAGCTGTACGATTCGCTAAAGGAATACTTAGATACCTCGATGAGAATCCCCTTCCTTCATGGAGAATCCCTTTAAATAATATTATGAATCAAGTGATTTTATTTGCAGCGAGAACGAATTAAAACACTGTTTTAACACTCATAATTTAAATAAACATCATTGAGAAATTAGCGATCTTATTAGACGTGGATACTTCTTACATGTATAGAAAATAATCTTGACAATATTCTTAAATATCTTACCTTCACTCTTAAATCCAGGTCGAGCCGGAGCCCCAGGACCTCCAGGTCCACGGGGTCTGAAAGGCGACAAAGGTATACAAGGGCTAAAAGGTCAAAGAGGCAACGACGGCCGCGATGGAGCTGCAGGCAGACCTGGCCTTTCCATCTACAATTACACCCTGGAGAAAGAACTATTCATACCGCCTACTTTTGCTCGTAAGTGGAAAGCCTTAGGCAAACATTGAAATTCAATCCTCAAGCATAAAATTATAAATATTTATTCGAACTGCATTTAGGCACGTTTTAGTGACAATGTCTAGTCATCACGCTACACGGTTGAAGATACAAAACTTTTTTTCTGCCACAAATAGTTGATTAAGCTTTTCCATAATTTGCGCTTTCATTGCGGAACTTGATTTTTTTAAAAGTTATTTTAACCTACCTATTTTATTTTAAGAGGATCAAACACGAGTTATTGTCCGAGAAGGTGACACTCTTCGTCTCAGCTGTAACCCGATGGGACGCCCAGAACCAGCTGTAGAATGGAGAAGATCGGACGGAACTGCTGTTATACAGGTCTCTCTTTTAACCTTGTTCTTCCAGCTTGAAGCCAACAGTTTGATTATGTCATCCTTACTATTCTTCTAACAGGGTTCCTGGCGTGACGCGTCAGTGAGTGGCCATCACCTCAGCATCCCCAACGTCTCACGATGGCACACCGGCAAATACGTCTGCCTAGCCAACAACGGGATGTTACCTTCAGCCAACCAGACCACGGATGTTGAAATTCATTGTGAGTTTCATAACTTGTACCAATCTGGAAAAAGTTTCATTAAATTCAAAAAACGTCATGATAGCTTACGGTATAGTTTTGGTAAAATATTTCAAATGCAAAATACTTACCAGTTTGAAAGAGATCTTATTTTACAAGCTTTTATTTAGCTTCACTTGTCCCGATGTTTGTCATCAAATCTTGCAAATTATGTTTCAGTCAGTCCATACATCCGGGTTCCTAATACTAAAGTATACGTCCAGAATAAGACTGCAAAGATTGAATGTGAGGTAAGAATCTCTTCAACATTTTTTTCAAACTTGAATGACTGGAAATCTATCTTCTAATCTAGTTAATAGAAACTTTAGCCGCTGAAATCTTGGTCAAATTAAACTTTAAAAAAATCTCTTTTTAGGTTCAAGCATGGCCCGAACCAGTTCTAGCTTGGGAAATAGACGGTGTCACCCTCGAAGGTAGCCGATACAGAACTGATGTGGCAACCACCAGCGACCCCTGGAGGTGGATCATGAAACTCGAGATCCCCGGGATAAGGCAGTTTGACATGCGCCAGTATAGCTGCGTCGCGAAGAATGAACTTAACAACCAGACTATTAAAGGACATATTGATTTAGTGGGTAAGGACTTAAGGCAATTCTAGAAATTTTTATACACAAATTCGGTGACAAATGACCTTTTGGAAAAAAAGTTTCGAACCTTGCAGAAGTTTAAGAAAATCGTCTGTTTCCCCTAGAGCCACCACTAAACCAGCCGATCCCAGTCCAGCAACCAAGCGAAGTCGGATCCAGACCTCCCACCTTGACATCATACGAGGAGCTGTGCCAGGTCCAACGTTGCCCGTCGTGTCCTCGATGTGATAGGGCTCAGCTACTCATTTCTACTATGAATGGAACTACTGGATATAAACCCAGAAGGAATACTAGTAAGGATAAAGACATGATGGTATAGGGTTTCTATGCGCACACACATACTAAGAGAAAGACCAAAGCAAATAAATAATTCCCTTAATCTCCTTCTTCTTCTCGTATAGTGGTGTGGCTCACCTATTGTTAGAGTTTTCAGATCGCCTTAAGGCCTCTAACTTGACCTAACGACTGCTACTAGAGGTAGCACCCGGGACCAACGGCTTAAGGTGCCTTCCGAAGCACTGAGGGTCTCACCAAAACACATTTTTACCACACTACTAATTGACCACCCATCGAAGTTATGACCGCGCCCGATATATAATAATAATTTATCTGCTTCCGGTTACACTGCAGATGAAGACGTATTTTATGATACATTCATCTTTGAGTTTCAGAGTTTTTTTTTGTAATGAGCAGTAAATACACCACTTATCATCAGCTAGATTATCTTCATAAAAATATCATCATTTTCAGATTGCCAACTCTACGCCATTGGCAAACCAGTATACCATAGGTTCAAAGATGAACTGTTTGGTGCCTGGTTGAGGGATTCTAATGCTACGGATGCACAGGTCAGAACTTAACACAAAAGATTACACCCAAAAACAGACCTAAAACTCATCACCACCACCATGGGACGACCCAATTGGCACAATGGTCACCATGCTGGACGGCCAAACACAGGGTTGCGGGTTCGATTCCCGCCTCAGACAAGTATTTATGCTTAGATGTTTGTCTGTGGTCTGGTTGTTTCTATGTATTATAAGTATTACAAAAGAAATGTAAATCCGTTATCTAGCACCCATAACACAAGTCCACTTACTTAGCTTGGGGCTTGTACTATTATATATTCTGTGTTTGGGGCTAGATGGCGATATGTGGAATGTCCTGCAATATTTATTTATTTCTTTAATATCACTGTTCATATACTGCAACCATGCTTTCACTGGGAAACGGAAAAGCTCGTGGAGGACAATGGGCAGTCTCTGAGGTCTTTCTCTGGTTACTTTAGCTTTCCTTTTTACTTTCTTTAGAGAGACAAACTATGGACGACCCAGGAAAATGACGTGGAAAGGCTGCGAGAGTACAGGAGTAAAGTGAGCTTCAAGTCTGACAAAGTCGATGAATTCCATAAATTACAGAAGCCGTTCTTTGTAAGTCAAAAGTATTTTGCTTGACTGGTTTTATCTGCTTAAGTTTCGATCCCATAGGATTATTGGGATGAGAGTAGCCTATGTGTTATGCAAGGCCTTGGACTATCTACTTATTAAAGTTATCACAATCAGTTCAGTATTTATACCCAAACTTTCGTATTTTTAATAATAAGTGGGATCCCTTTAAGTTAGTCACTTGACTTAACATCTGCTACCACGGATATCACTTAAGACCAATGCCTAAACATGCCTGTTGAACCATGGAGGAACTGCATTATTTTTATAGTACACGATTGCGCCAGAAGTTGCCTCAGTTGCATATAGAGTCTTCATTTGGCAGTAGTTTCCAATATCTTTACCTGGTTCATGTCCCCAGGGTAACGGCCATGTTGTATACAGCGGGTCTTTCTTCTACCAAGCCAACGAGACAGGTCAACCCGGAGACATCATCAGATACGACCTCTCACAGAGCAGGATCAAGTCTGTTCACCTGCCCCATGCAGCTGGAAGGCTTTACAGTTCACAGCATAATCAGGTCTGTTGGAAATTGAAAATAGATTGAATTGTAATCCGTAAATCTAAGTTTATTTGTTTTTATTTGTAGTAGTTTCTTCTTCTCAGGGTTCGTGTCCATGTTAAAAAGTAATTTCAAAATACTTGAATTGATCTCTTACGAGGCTTACGTGGCTCTAAAAGTCTCTAATACTTGCTAATAGCGGATTGTGCAGTCTCTAAAGGCGGCATTTGCTTACTAGACTAGTGCAATCATTTGTTTTTTTTTAACAAGTGATTAGTTATTGTTTGTCATAACCTGACGACAAATGACGATGCTCTCTGAAATATAGCACGCGCATCTTAGACGATGCCTGTTCTAGAAGACCCCAAAATTGTACACGTCAAGAAAGACAAATGCAGGCAACTGATTTCCTTGTAGTAAGGGATGGGATTTCTAGCATGAATCAGTTTCAAATATCAGTTTGCCTGGACAAACGCAGGCAACTAATTCCCTTGTAGTAAGGGATGGGATTTCTAGCATCAATCGGTGTCACATATCAGTTTGCCTGGTTGTTTGACGGTAGTGATGGGAATGATAAAATTAGACTGGAGGAATGATAAATTAGTGCAGTCAGTGATATGTAACAGTTATAGAGTTATCTCCAAACTTCGCATTCCTTTATTGTGACGCAATAATTTGACGTGTCTTCATACAATATGCGAAAACACAGGAGGGATTATGAGTCAATTGCATTACTTTCAAGTGGTCAAGAGACGTATCTATCTCTGGTTGACATAACCACACATCTCAAATTCTGCGTAATAGAATATACTTACGCATCGCATCTAAGTGAAGTTAATGTTGTTTTTCAGGTAGATTTCAGTGCTGATGATAACGGTCTCTGGGCAATTTACTCTATAGAAGGATCAAATAATACAGCTGTTGCTAAGGCAAGTATTTCAACCATAAACATCGCCAAATCATTATTTTGAGGTCCTTGCCTATTGTTTTAATTATCTTTTTTAATTGGTTACTTTATGGTAGTGGTAATTTTTTGACCTTTTTCATTTGTTTTTTATTATTCGCAAAAAAAAATTTTAATCTCTGACAGGGAAGAGTTTTAATATCAGTCGTAAACGCTACTTAAAAGTAAGTAAGTGGACTATTATAAAGCAAGACTTCATTATTTTCTTTTACGTTTCAGCTAAGCTTTGATCCGAATAAAGAAGGATTGAACGTTGATTATATTTGGAACATTTCATTAAATCACAAACAAGTAAGTGAAAAATTTAAGTTCATTATGTTGTTCAGCTTTCCGTATGCCAAATCGTAGCCACGTCCATTGGTTTAAGTTCTGCGTTGATATTATATCAGTCACGAAACATTTAAATAAATATAATAAATAAATATTGCAGGACATTCCACACATCGCCATCTAGCCCCAAGCTAAGTTAATACACTTGTGTTATGGGTGCTAGACAACGGATATACAACTTTTAAATGTTTTATAAGTATAACTACATATACATACAAGCATTTATATGCTTAAAAGAAGATTCCAACGACAAACATTGATGTTACTATTGGGTACAGAATAAATGATTTATTTATTTATTTATTATTATTATTATAACTGTATAAGTGTAAGTATAACTGTAAATATATACTTATAAAACATAGAAACTACCAGACCACAAAATCTTAGCATAAATACATGTCTGAAGCGGAAATCGAACCCGCAACCTTGTATTTGGCAATCCGGCATGGTGACCATTGTGCCAACTGGGTCGTCAAAAATCCCCTTTTGTTTACATTTCGATCGTATTTTGTTTCCGTTTCTAGACTGGTTTCCTACAAAGAGTATTTTTTCCTCTTTAACAGCCGGAGGGAATCAGTCGGGACTTTGAATTTTATAAATAGGCTACTTTTTATCCCGATATTCCCACAGGAAGGGTATTATAAAACTGCGATACGCAGCAACTAAATTCGTATCATTTCCTCAGGTAGGCGAAATGTTCATAGTATGCGGAGTTCTGTACGCGCTAGACTCAGCCACAGATAGAGAGAGTAAAGTGACAGTCGCCATCGACCTTTATCTCAGTAAGCCAGTCGAGGTGTCGTTGCAGTTCACAAACCCGTTCCGGAAGACTACGCAGCTCGGATACGACCATGTGCATAAGGTAATCTATGTATTTACATATAGATTTTTATGTGCTAAAACCATTCGCATGGGTAATCTATACGTAGATAAGTTGCTCCGAATATAATAATAAGTAATCTATATTGATCTATGTGCTAATGGTCATTTGCATGGGGTAATCTACAGATAGGTCTGTACGTAGATACGCTACGATGTTAGGGAAAATAAGTAGGTAATCTACATAGGTCTATGCTACGACCATTCGCATGGGGTAATCTACAGAGAGGTCTGTCTGTACTAGATAAGTTGCTACGAAGATACATTATGCTACGATGTTAGTGAAAATATGTAATCTACTTTGATCTATGTGCTACGGCGATTCGCATAGGGTAATCTACAGAGAGGTCTACTTACTAGATAAGTTGCTACGAAGATACATTATGCTACGATGTTAGTGAAAATATGTAATCTACTTTGATCTATGTGCTACGGCGATTCGCATGGGGTAATCTACAGAGAGGTCTGTCTGTACTAGATAAGTTGCTACGAAGATACATTATGCTACGATGTTAGTGAAAATATGTAATCTACTTTGATCTATGTGCTACGGCAATTTGCATCTACTGAAAGATCTGTACGTAGATATCTTGCTACAAATATTCATCATGCTACGAATCGTAGCATATAATAATATATTCTACATTGCGTTGCTGCGCCCCGCGGCTTGGCCCGCGTTAGTCCCGATCTCGTGGGAATATGAAAATAAAAAGTATATAGTCTAAAAGCCTATAGCCTTCCTCGATAAATGAACTATCCAACACAAAAATATTTTTTCATTTCGTAGGTCCTGAAATATTATAAAGCTGAAGAGTTTGTTTGTTTGAAATCGCTACTTTCAAACAAACAAACTCTTCAGCTTTATAATATTAGTATAGATGCGACGCCCATTCGCATATATTTTTGAAATCAATATCTTATCCATGTTTTTAAGACGTGTCTATGTGATCCAAAAAAATAAAGAATTTTGACTTTGACTTTGAAAGACCAAGGGTTTGTGATTTTCTTGGTGATGTCACTAGAAATTCTTACAATGAAAATGTTGGAGTTTTGGCGGGAACAAGTTAACAACATGTCGTGCTGCAGTTTTATTTTCATGAAACTTAGTTGTACCGAAGAAACCGAGTTGAATTGTATAATTCTTGTGGAATGTTATTCAATTTAGTTCTGTGAAAGTGCACAAGTGTAGTGAAAGTAAAAATCAGTTTCAAACATGAAGTTTTCTCGTTGCCTCCAAATCTCCTATTAAGGTTTTGGTAAACTTGCCACCGCTTTACTATAGCCCCTGACTTGACGGACTATGACGACTTTGACTTTTTTGAAACACTTTAGGCGCGATTTATGAAAAATCAGATCATAATTTGATGCAAAATATAACTTGACACTGGCTAAATGCACACGTGCGAAGCAATATTTAAAAAAAAAAAACGAAAAAGTGTAAATTAACTTTTTTACGACATGTTTGTTACAAGAAAGCAGTAAAAAAATTACATTTTAACCCTTGGTCGGTTATTAATTTCGGCCATAGATGTTTACATAGGATTGTTTTTGATTGATTTGATTGGATTGTATGGCTGTTAATCGTCATGATTTATAATTTATGATTGTTATGTCCATAATTCTCTGTTTTCAGGAGCTCTATTCCTGGGACCGTGGAAACCAATTGACTTATCCTGTCAGATACAACGAGCTACCAGGACCTTGATAATTTACTACCGAAACCTTCACTAGATAGTATAATTATATTTTTATACACATAAATAAGAACTTTTCATTTTTTATCTCTAAAGATCAAAAAAAAATAAAGAAAATAATTATTGTTATCAGCGCCATCTAACGTTTGACTTTGGAATTGAGACGTAACTTTTGTAAACTAATTACACATACGACACGTACTTTTAAGTGTGGTTTTAGTAACAATTGTTTTCGCTAGATGGCACTACGTGTCACAAAATAAAATGAAAAATTGTACCCATTCACCAACAAGCATAGCCAACAGGATATTTCCAAGCGCTGGATTCACCCGGACTTATGCGGGTGAATCCACAGGGCGAAGCGAAGTCGTTTTTTTCCAATGTCTTTTGTTTTCTAATATTGATAGTCTTTTGTTTCCCGGTGGTTTTGTTCCAACCGGACCATCAACACTGAAAAACCGGCCAAGTGTGAGTCGGATTCGCGCACGAACATAGCGCACGAAAGATTCCGTTTCTGTTTTTTGTCATTTGTTGTCATACCGGCAAAAGAAATAGGTACATAATTTGTGAAAATTCCAACTGTTTAGCTACCACGGTTCATGAGATAAGCCTGGTAGCAGACAGACAGACTGACAGTAGAGTCTTATTAAAAAAAACATAATAAAAGGATCCCGTTTTTGTCCTTTAGGTACGAAACCCTAAAAATTGCATTAGTTCGGCCAATTGAACTACTGGGACAAAAAGGTTGGTTGCAACGTGGCAACATTCCGGTAACCGAATTCGATGCTCAGCTTGATACAAACAAACACATGCAAAAAAAATAGTACATTCCTGCTGATCAAACTTTCTGGTCAAATTAGTTAGGTATAATTTTCCTCGTAGTCAAACTACTCAAGTAGTTTGTCTAACGGGAGGAAATATTTCTAAATGTTCATTAAATCGAAAACCGAGCAAATTGCTGCACTCTTGAGGTTCTGTTCATCACTCCGAAGATCCTCATCAGATCCAATTTTTATCGGACCATCTACGAGTTAACCTTTCAATCAAAAACATAATTTCCAAAATCGGTCCAGGCGTGCTCGAGTAATCGGCGAACATACATAAAAAAATATATATTATACGGGACGAATTCAGAACCTCCTCATTTTTTTAAGTCTGTTAAAAAATTGTCCATAGATTATAATAAATAAAATAAATAAATATTGCAGGACATTCCACACATCGCCATCTAGCCCCAAGCTAAGTAACTAGACTTGTGTTATGGGTGCTAGACAACGGATATACAACTTATATACCTTTCTTTTGTAAATATATACATATAATACATAGAAACAACCAGACCACAGACAAATATCTAAGCATAAATACATGTCTGAGGCGGGAATCGAACCCACAACCCTGTGTTTGGCAGTCCGGCATGGTGACCATTGTGCCAACTGGGTCGTCGAAGATTGACCAGGTTAAACTCCGCGATCCGATCACGGGTAATAAACGAAATTAGCAACCGAACTATTGGACAAAGCTCCATTAGCCCTGTCTATATCCGAGAAGTTCCTTCCTACACTGAAATATTCAAAGTTCCATTCTGTGCTTCCCTGAGTAACAATACATAATGTATATGGCCATCAAAAATACTGGCTTCTGCATAATTCAGTCAACTATTATCGGAAAGGTCTACTCCTCACTTTGTTGAGAGCTAGACTTGAATTAGTTATTTAGAAGTCTGGTTCTAAAACTAGAAGGCGGTTTTAGATCTGTCCTCAATTCACTCTGGTTTTGGAATTGGACCATAGTTTATTCTAGGCATTATAGCGTTACATTAAGGGCTTGTATGAGATTCCGCATTTTATTATGTACTAGCTGTTGCCCGCGACTTCGTCCGCGTAGAAGTCGAAAATGGACCAAGGAATCACGTTGTCCCATACAAACTTTGCCCCCCTTTTTCACCCCCTTAGGGTTAGAATTTCGGAAAATCCTTTCTTATCGGATGCCTACATCGCACAAAGAACACACCCTCCAAGTTTCAGGTCTCTACGATCAGCGGTTTAGGCTGTGCGTTGATCCATCAGTCAGTCAGTCTGCAGTCATTCAGGACAAAGCCTTTTATATGTATAGAAGATTTCACATTTATAATATTAGTAGGACTAGCTGTTGCCTGACACTTCGTACGCTTGGTAGTTTTATGTACGTCGGCTGCATAATTGCAGCCCCCGGTAGAGTTAAAAATTACTATTATTGGCATGTTTGTATTCTAATATTATTGTTTGATAAATTCATGAGTTAGAAGACTTTAAACTTTAACTAAAGCAGGTGCATAGAATCTTGCTTGTGTTGAAAACATTCTTATGACAGCCGTTTTGGAGCTCTACGGTGGGTCTGCAATTATGCAGCCGACCGTACCAAAACCTTCCTCTTAAATCAGTCTATCTATTAAAAAAGCATCTAAGCATACATAGGGACAGACAACGGGAAGCGACTTTGTTGGGAGGAAACAGTCGACTAAGTCTGTATGGAGAGAGCGCCCGGTAAGTAATTAGGCTTGTGTTACGGTGGATAATTAATGGAATATTATAAACTACTTTTCTTTTGTAAAAGTTAAATATAAGAAGACCAGACCAGGAACAAATACCAATCTATACTAATATTATAAAGCTGAAGAGTTTGTTTGTTTGTTTGAACGCGCTAATCTCAGGAACTACTGGTTCGAATTGAAAAAATATTTTTGCTTTGGATAGTCCATTTATCGAGGAAGGCTATAGGCTACTTTTTATCCTGATATTCCCACGGGATCAGGAGTTACGGGGGTGAAACCGTGGAGCCCTGCTAGTTTGTAATAAATATTTGTTCGAGGCAGGAACCCTTTCACCTTAATGCATATTTTAAAAAGACACTTACGCGGGTAAATCCTAGTATTTAATAAAACAGTTGTCCCCCCCATAATCGATACAAAGTTCACAATTTAAACAGAGCGTCCCCGCCATTTTTATAGAATCTAATGAACTATTAAACTGCAATTTTGCTGCGCGATGGCAACTAGATTGTCGTCGTGCGCACGTATTGATCGTTGTCGGGGGCCAAAATATCTCCACAACTTGATGCCGAGTTCTGCCAAGTCACGGAATGTATTGTGGTGATACTGGGGGGTTGGCCCCACGTTGGCCCTCTGCCGTAAACGTTCGCGGTGCATACTCGCGCGCTTTGATGGATCGTACGAGTTAAGAGCCCTTATTTGTAGAGGTGCAATTATACGGTATGGGCTAGTTTTAGGTAAATATTTGTGGGTGCTCTTAACTGCTCTGATTAGGTTCTTACCAAAGAGGTTGTATTGTTTCTACTGTTATAGAGTGCTCGTGTTAGTCATCGACGCATCTCTACATTAGACGAAGAAGAGTTAGACGAAATGATTTGACGGGTTCCCAGTTGGGTTTTAGACGAGTTGCTACTATAAACTACCAAATTTTGCGACGATTCGATACTAACTAACATGACCCGACCGTAAACTAATGTAATTTTTTTGGCATTAAAATTTTGATATTTGCAGAAATCATTTGTCTATCAATCAAATTGGTTCAAATCAGTAACTTTAGATACAAAAACAAAAATTCGTATAAGCAAAAATATTAAACACATCGAACAAACAATAAAAAATATACGCGACGAATTGAGAACCTCCTACTTTCTGAAATCGGTTAAAAATTAATTTAAGCGTTCAAAACTACTGAACCGATTTGGAAAAGATTATTATTGAACTTAGGAAATAGTAGTAGTCAGGGCTACTTTTGTCCCGATATTCCCACATGATTAAAACTTAAGCAGGCGAAACCGCAAGGCAATGCTAGTATTAAAATAATTTTACGCAAACAAAACCAATTTTACCAAACGCAAACCGAAGTCCCATGATGTGGCACATTATCTTCACATCTTTGGGGGGGTGTGAGGCCGATCTCACCCCCCAACACCCCCCGAGCCACCCTTCGACGTAAATGAATGAATTATCATTCAAGTTATTTATATCGCTTGGGAGTGGAGCCACTGTCTTCACAATGTAAGGGATGTCTGGTATTTATTTTAGTTCCACAAAAATCCGTTTAAAGTGATTACTTGGTCTATATTTTAGTTAGGAAATCGACGGTTTTTGATGTAGTGTGTGTTGGAATTGCGTCGTACTAAGGCTTGTACTGTGTCTACAAGCCTTAATTTAAAATACCGCGGTGCATTTTAAGACCCATGCCATTGATAGACGGCGAGACGCTTTAGACCCTAAAACGCCTAAAGTTTGGCCCCCTTATTCTAAAACGAGGTTTAAGGAAAGTCCGAGATGTGGATTTAAACCTTAGATTTAGACATAGATTTACTCGTGAACTATAGTGTTAACACTATCCCTATAGATTACATAGGGATAGTATTTAGACTACAGTTCCCTATATAATCTATAGGGATAGTGTTTAAACTATAGTTCACGAGTAAATCTATGTCTAAATCTAAGGTTTAAATCCACATCTCGGACTTTCCTGTAAACACTATCCCTATAGATTTTATAGGAGTCATTGAGTTTTGGGAATAAGCCCTTACTAAATTTCCGGACCCCTTTTGACTTTTGTGATGCTCGTAGAACGCATGCAATCGCACTACCTATTGTCCGCGAAATTAAAAAAGAAGCAGTGTTCAGTAAAAATTACCCGATTACAAATCGAAACGTAAAATTCGGCGGAGGAAATCCTACAGCACGTGCTTATGGAGTTCAGTAGCGTGGCAGATCAACGGGCTTGGTCTCTAGAATTTCTGGCATCTCTTCCAGAGGCCTACAGCAGCTTGACAAGGCTGCTAGCCTTTTAGAAATACCTGGAGCCCTATTTCTGAATCGTATCCCCCGCGTCGAGCGCTCGATTTCCACTGCCCCCTCTAAGGGGGCATATATTCATTCGACATCGGAAATTCGTTTTTTTTTTAATCGCTCGATCGTAACGTCGCCGACAGGCGAGTGGAAGAATAAACGTCAAACAATCAAACATTCGGAAACGATCTTTGAAAAACATTGATATCTTTTGGAATTATTTTGGATGTTCTTCGGTGATTACCGGTTTTAAATTTTCTGCGTAACACGAAAAAAAATTGTCATTTTAAATTTCGACGACGAACGATTCATAAATACAGAAAATTGGTGTCATGCGACTTGGAAGTCGAGCATGACTTGGAGACGTATAACAACACAATATTATACCAATTTACCCGCCCCGGCTTCGCACGGGTGCAATGCTGATACTAAATACACTACAGAAAAACTATGAACGTTGTATATAAAAACATAGCGGCCCGCTCCGGCTTCGCACGGGTATAAAATATATAGACTATGTGATTAAAATCGATTCAGTAGTTTTGATTTATTCATTACTGCCCGTGGCCCGCACGCGTTAAATTTGGAGTAAAACAATCCCCCTTTCCCTATACCATGAAGATTTCCTGCTATCTTTGGAATATCTAAATTCATACACTACATTTTTACTTACATATTTACTTTTTACATTTTTTTGCCGCACCTGGCGGCCGGCCGGTACCGCCGCAAACGCTACATCCCGCAATTTTTAAATCTGTAATATCTTCGAAAATATTCACTTAAATCATACGTCATGGGCCATATAGATCTATATTAAATGAACAATGTATTCAAGGTATTTAATTGGTTAAGGATTAATGCTGTATTGGTTAAAATCGCTTCGAAAATTGGCCATTGTTTGTCGTAAAAAGTAAATGACAAAAAAAAAGTTATTGTGGGTTATCCATAAGAGATAGACATATACCATCACGGACTTTTCTGTAGACCTTTTCAATGTGTACAATACTTAGTACATTATTTTGATAAAACTCGTAGGGTTCAGCCTGCGTTTGCAATGTAAGCGGAAAAAATGTAATTATTTACGACATCACATTAGAAACCTCAAAAATAACAGTACTTCTCCACTATTTAATGGATGTTATTATACATATAAACCTTCCTCTTGAATCACTCTATCTATTAAAAAAACCGCATCAAAATCCGTTGCGTAGTTTCAAAGATTTAAGCATAGAAAGCGACTTTGTTTTATACTTTAGTAGTGATTTTATGAATAACTAGCTGTTGCCCGCGACTTCGTTTGCGATGTGGTTTTGGGTTATATAGAATACCTAGCATTTTTCGGCATAGATACAATTTATCATTCGGTGTAAGTTATAAAACAAAATAGGTAGTTACATTGTTTTTAAACTATATTTTTAATTGATTTGGCGAAGGCACTTTACTTACTCATACTCCGAAAGTAGGTCTAAAGATGCCTGAAGAGCGTGTAGAAAGAAAAACTTTCAGCCCTAGGGAAAATCGCTTTCACTGACAGCTGTCATGTCAAATTATGGCTTCGCACGGCTCATCCATACTGCCAGAGTACTGACAGAGAGTACATAATAGGTTTTTTCTTAGTAATCGAATTCAGGTAGATATATTTAGTTCAAGATATTTTATTTAATAAAATAAATGTAAAGGTGAGCGACGTATAACCATGCTGCGCCTCTGCCGGCGCCCTGTCAAGATGTTGCAGATGTGGCTTTATGCGACCGTGCGGTCAGTGTCGTTCCTTGAGTAAAAAAATACTGGCGGGAAATGCTTGCATTTTGAATGATTTTAATTAGTATTATCTTTTGTTATTTTATTATGTTTTTGTGTTAAGTTTAATCTGGTGTTTCATTTATGATTGTGTATTTTGTGTAAATAAAATTTTCTAGACAAACCGTGTTACAAAAACTGTAATTTAAATCTACGGACTTCGCGTCATCACTCAGTGTTGGATAAACTAATTTATAAAAATCTCTTCGGTTAGTACCGACGTATTTAAGTATTGAAAACATATTGAAAACATGTTGAAAACAAATAGCAAAAGCAAAAAAATCTACATAATGTATAACCTCTTTGGTCCCAACCTTGTAAGAGGATCAGGTAGTATGGAGTCTCTCATTCACTCTCGTTATTAGGAAGAATTTTATGTTTATTCGTAATGAAAAGCACAGTGTTTACCTCGGGTTTGTTTTGTTTACCCAAGGTGTGAAAGTCACTCATTTAGTCCCTCGAACTATTAGCGCCCTCGCTACGCTCGGGCGCCAAACTCCATCTCGGGACTCAATGAGTGACTTTCACACCTTGGGTAACAATGTACTATTTTTGTTAATTTTTCACAAATAAAACATAATACACAACAATATGATAAGCTAAAACTAAGTCCAATTTCTATTCGCACAAATTTTTCAAAATACTTTGTCTTCCTAGTTATCTTTAGATTTTTGTAAATTAAAGAAAAAATAATTATCAACTACCTTTGTGTCTCGATTCATATTCTTCAATTAATCATATAAGAGGTTATTATAGTATTTATAACACCAACATCATGCAAATAATAATCTATTTTGGTGCAAATAATAATATACATTGTTTTTATTATCAAATAATAATATTAATGATTAAAAAGAAAGGCCATTGGACAGAACAAATACTAATACTTAAAATAACGCGATGCACATTGAGATCCTTACATATTGATAGCAGGCATTACGTTGAACAAAAAATGCTTTCACACCAAACATCTAAAGCATCTCGGAAACGGGGTATTTGAAGGAACGTGATGTCCTATGATTTCACAAAAGTGCACGGTGCTCTTCGAGACTCATACCTATCGATAGAGGGCATCGAAAAAAAAAACAAATAATAAAAACACCAACCCTCTAAAGCGTTTTCGATACAGGGTTTTTGAAGAAACGTGATGTTCCTTGATTTTCTAAGAGTGCGCGGTGACTTTATGCCAAAAATAATTGTGTAAAATTATGTTATGCCTAGTTTAGGTTTTTATGTCAAAACTGATTATTCCAAAACCTTTATGCCATACTACAAAAGGACATTCAACTTCTAAAGCGAGACGTTCGAAAATGGAATATTTAAAGAAAAATGATAACCTATAATTTTTCAAAAGTTTGCGGTTCACTTTGAGTCCCATACCTATCGAAAATGACAAATAATGCCATCAAACAAAACCTATAAAGCGTTGGGCATAATTTATTCATCGGGTCTAAAATCACAGCGCAAAAAACATAACATAACATATAAACACGCTACCATACTGAATGTCCGGACCCCTTTTCCAATTTTCTAAATTCTTGACCAAAATACCCAGTTTTTTTATGAGGTAGCTGGCAGGCCTACGTAATTTTGGGAAAAAAATGATTTTTACAAATAACTACCTGTATATTTTTTAACCGACATCAAAAAAGGAGGAGGTTCTCAATTCGTCACGTATATATTTATTTTTTTATGTATGCTCGCTGATTACTCGTAAACTCTTGGAGCGATTTGGAAAATTCTTTTTTTGTTTTTACTATTTAAGGTTTCCGCTACTTGACTATAGCAGCTTAATTCAAACTATAGCAGGAGAAAAGCGCGATAGAAGTGTACCATCGGAGGTCTTCGGTAAAGGAGATCGGTAATATTATGTAGTAGTACCTCTTTGTACTAACCTCATTTTCAGTTTCACGTAGGTAGTATTAAATGCAAACTATTTGGTTTTATGACAGCTGTCATCTTGAGCGGAGGCATGTACTGCAGCACGACTGCAGCCCTACCATGACTTTTTGAAGAACTCGAAAAAAAGAAACACTTTTTCGATCACTCTCTTGTCCGTTTGTCTGTCAGTGTGTCACTACCGATATTCTCAGAGACGGGTGGACCTAGTAAGTTGATTTTTAGGAAGTTTCATAGTAAATACTCAATATATTATGTTTAATCGAATACGTAAAAAACCCGTGGTAAGGGTACTGTTCCCTTCTGACGTTCGATTACGTTTTACCACGGAAAAATGTTTCGACTTCACATTTTTTAAATGTTTTTTTATCAAATATCTTAATTATTGTATTAAACTCAAATTGAAACATACCCTAAATGTTAATCTGATATTTCCTGAACATATTTGTGTGGACCTTGTCGAAATCTGTTCTGTAGTTTATGAGATTACCTGGTTCAAACAAACAAACAGACAGACAAACAGACAAACAGACAAAAATTCTAAAAACCACCCTATCGTGTTCAGCTAACGATTTAAAGACGACCTGTGTATTTTTTTTCTGGATATCTTACAATTACAGATTTTTTGATGTCTACAGATTTATTATATGTATAGAAGACTGTTTAGTTTAGTGTACCTAACTACTAAGTCATATTTAATTAAGTAACTTGGTATTTAGTAAGTAATATAACTTTTTCTTTTTTTCTTTTTATTATGGCTTCGCACGGCTTGTGCATTTAGCCAGTGTCAAGTTATATTTTGCTTCAAATTATGACCCGATTTATCATAAATCGGGTCCAAAGTGTTTCAAAAAAGTCAAAGTCGTCATAGTCCGTCAAGTCAGGGGCTATAGTAAAGCGGTGGCAAGTTTACCATAACCTTAATAGGAGATTTGGAGGCAACGAGAAAACTTCATGTTTGACACTGATTTTTACTTTCACTACACTTGTGCACTTTCACAGAACTAAATTGAATAACATTCCACCAGAATTATACAATGCAACTCAGGTTCCAACTAAATTTCATGAAAATAAAACTGCAGCACGACATGTTGTTAACTCGTACCCGCCAAAACTCCTAACTTTTTCTTAATTTGCAATGGGCAATCTATGGATGCTATACCTAATTTTAAGAACACCTATGTACACAGGTTTCTAAGCAAATAAATGTTTTTGTATTTTGTATTATGTCAGACGAACGATTCAAAAATAGAGCTCCTAAGATGGTTGAAGTGACAAGTAGGCCCAAATGAAGAGGCTAAAAGCCGAAACAGCCCCGCAGAACTAAACCAAACCTCTACACGAACGAACCCATAGGTGAAAACCAATAAACTATAACCAACAAACCTAACTTTACAAAGATAGATATAGGTTGGAATGCTATGCGCTAATTCACTTTCATTATCAATCAGCTGACTGACATAATTCTCGAGTACAATAACATTATATACCTACGTATATTTAGGTATATATAGATATATACAGGTACCTACTGCGTCGGGCTTTCCTCGCCTCGCTACCGAGTCCGAGACGGTGCGTTCCACAATTCAGCGCTACAGCGATGTTTTTATACATCGCTTTAATGGTTTATATTTTAATCTATTTTTGCAATTATGTACATACTTAAAAAAATAGTTTTTTTTTTGATGATGTCCAAAATTGGTGATTTTTTGTGTATTTATGCACCCGCTTTTGGTAATCTTTTTTAATTTTAATACTAGCTGTCCCGGCAAAAAAATATTTTGTTTATAGGAAAAAAATAGAATAGTGTTCGATCCTTAGACCTAACGAATAAGTACACAAAAGATTTCATACAAATCGGTTCAGCCGTTTCAAGATTTTTTTGTTTATTTCTAACGAATAGGCTCGGAAAGTACTGGACCGATTTTTATGAAACTTGGTATGAGGATACATTGATTCATTGGGAGTAATATTGGGAGTATATACTTTTTATCCCAATATTCCCACAGGATCGGTAGTTCCGCGGGTTAATTTTTAAAACGGATGACTTTTGACTCTTTTTGACGCTAAACGTGTTTGAAATTGGTTGATAGAGTCAGTTGCAAGAATCAATAAATGTAACGAATTATAAAGTGAAACAGATTTAGGTAACGGAAAAAGATGTTGCTAATCCCAAACTAAACTCTTTGTTAGAAGGTTAGGATAGTTAGAAGCTTAGGAGTCTCCTCTTTCGTTGGATTAACCATATCTGTTAGGATGGGTCAACTTTCTAAGACGTTTCCTGAATTGCCCTGCTGTGTCCTTGATTCTGTCTTGGATAGGGTAGCCTAGACTGGGGTTGACCAATTTGACCTTACTAAAAGGGTTCCGTTTGTACTCTTTGGGTTTGGAACCCCAAAAATGGGCAAGTTCAATCGACCATACATTATGTAAACGAAGTACTTACGTAAAATAAAATGAAGACAAAATAAATGGGTAATGTTTACTAAATGATTACAATGATAAACAATAGGGTCAATGGTCAGGTTTGTACCGGACAGCGCTGTCAGCGCTGCACGGTGTACAATACAGCTGATTTCAGCTGAGAGCGAGCGCGGGCAGGTCGCGTCGCTCGCACACCTGACGTCGTCGTCGTCCCCCCTCCCGTACACCCCGCGGGGGTGGGAGTCCCTTCCCTCCGCGCCCCGCAGCCATCAGCTGTTAATGTACCTCGTCCCGCGACCCGCACCCGGCCTTTCCCCTTCGTTTGTGTAATGTGGGGAGATGCGGCACAAATGACACCTATAGATTTAATAATTTTTAATTAAATTGTTTCTGGTTTTTTTAAATACTTAATTTCTAACTTTCATCGTGAGGCGTGGCGATATGATTGTTATTAAAATAGTGGGGATAGGTATTGGTAGGAAACTGAAATAATAACGAATTCAACCTTCATTGTTCTAACTAATTATTTAAAACTGTTGGCCGCATTGCTACGATTACACATAAATAAGTAATTGCAACGTGCCGACTTGGTTATCGATTTTATTCAACAAAGAGGACGGAACAAAAATGCTAACTTTTAATAATAAATCGCACATTATGCCTGCCAAATGAATAATTTATGGCAACGTGTCGATTCGGTGCGAACATCCCCGGGGGTGTGTGGCGGGTCCCGGCGCGCAGCGGGTGCGGGGTGCGGGGTGAGGCGGTGTGTGGCGGGCGCGGGGCGGCTGAGGAGCGCCAGTCCGCGGCGAGCGGCCGAGCGAGCGCCATGTCCGCGTGCGCGCCGCGCTCCTGCTGCCGGCCGCGCGCCCCCCCTTCGCTATTAGACATCACCGCTAAGATCGTCGCCTCCGCGATACCCTTCCAACGCATCGAAGAGCGTTACGAGCGCATCCCGGAGCCGGTGCAGCGTCGCGTCGTCTACTGGTCATTCCCGCGGGACGAGCGCGACATATGCATGTACTCATCG
Source organism: Idaea straminata (assembly GCA_951213275.1). NCBI lineage: Eukaryota > Metazoa > Arthropoda > Insecta > Lepidoptera > Geometridae > Idaea > Idaea straminata. Next base: position 10,977,169 of record OX577863.1, on the reverse strand, counting down.
CTGGCCAGGGCGCCGCCCGACGACCACCGCAACATCGCCTTCTGCCGTGGTCTCAAGCTGTTAGAGGCCGGCTGCGTCGAGAGCGTGCTACAAGTCGGTGAGTGTCATCGCGAGAGTCTCACGCGCCTGCGCCTGTTTACTAATATGCGCCTCGCCCACCCGCGCCGTATAAATAAAAACCTCGACGTGTGCGATCGATAGCTGCTCCTCTCGGGAATTATTCATGCGTCGCCTCGTAAAAGTTTCAGGAGATTAGGGTCTAGGCAGGGCCGATCATTGTGGCCCCCGCGCCGTACAATCACCGTCGACGCTATAACATGCCGTTTTATTACCACGACACGAACTATTACCATTTGCCTATTCTCTTCGGTTCGGTCTTCCTGTTACCTACTAATGCATTCGACGTGCGGCCAAAATTCATACCCGATTAATATTTTTCGATTATACAAACTGGACTTATTTATTCATCAAGATGCAAGGCGAGCCTAACGATCGATAAATAACTAAATTAAATATTCATTAGAATTATTTATAATGCATTACGAACGATCCGTGTCGTTGGATTCATATGGCACTTCCACATCGACACCATTCTCATCGATATATTAATCGAAAGCTTGATTGAGATCTACTTTCAAAAACTTCGCTGATGCACTATAAAATTCGGCCAAGATTTACATAACTGGTAGTCCCGTTACATAGAGGAATTACACAACCGGATTCTTTCTGCGGCGGCAGTAGGCAGGGCTCGTGACTCGACCTGCAATAGGCACAGAGCCCTCAGCTCCGCAAGAAGAACCATGTTTCACCGTAAAGCAGACATCATTTGTTACTGTCGCTCTTAATAACGGTCGCCAATAAACAATAATAATTGGCTGTTTTTTTTATTTTTATAGGGTATGAGTCGGTTTTATTGTGTTTTGTCGTGGGAGGACCGGCGGTACACATTCATTTGCGCTTATCTGTCATCAGAACGGCAATTACTGGTCATTTGGGGTCAAGTTGCGGACGCATGCGACACATTTGGTAAACCAAGCTTGTTCGTAATACTGTCACGTTCAAGTACAAGACAGAATGCACTTATTCTACAAAAGATGTAGAATATAAACTGCACAATTCATAGTTGAATCATGTCCGCAGTCCGATTTTAGGCTCTGGCTCTCGTCCAAGTTTAGGGCGATGGAAGAGACGCCTCTTGAGATACCATTTCTGATATGAATCTTGTACTTACGAGGCAGATAAACACGTACTCGCTACGTATCTCGCGGTATAAGTGATATAAAGTTCCCACACCCATATCATCTGAGTCACACAATCTACGATCGAGGAGGAACCGCCTACTTTAAGTAAAAACACGCTGAATTATGTTCCAAGAAACTAGCCGTAGGCCACGAAGGTATTCCTCGATCTCAGAAAGGATTAAATTGTCTGATAAGTAAAGTAAGTCAAATGAGGTCACGGAAAACGTTGCCTGCAAATTACGACAAATATTGATGGAGGAAACATTGTTGCTGTATCGCTGGTCGTTGGGTTGCACAAAGTAAACGCTGTCGAATGTTGCGAGCATATCGGATCGAGTTCCATCGGTGACAACACCCAGACCCAAATGTCACGTGAAAGAAAAAATATCTGGTTGGCACCGTTCGAGCCTAGCAGATACCTACCAAACGAGAATTGCCAGATTCAAGAACATGAATAAAAGAACAGTCAGCCCTGAAGGTACACATGCTAATGATCGAAATTGAACCCCACATTTTAAAAGATCGAAGTCTCATGTACATATTTAATTGTCATGCAAAAATAAACGAGTGCACCCGGCAGGGCACTGTAAATATTTTAATTCAATGTTAATAACTTCATATCAATAGAGTTCTGTGCCGAGGGAACCGGTTCACAGATCGTGTTTGCCGAACGAACAGGGGTGTATACGATTGAATTATTGAATGTTATACTCGATGGAGATTTAATATTAGATTACGAGGATTACGGGAAGACATTAAACACGCGAACGATCAATAAATATACCTTAGTAATTGACTAGGTACGTTGAATCAAAGGACAAAGCCGAAGGACCATAGATTATTTAATACGATCGATTTCCATTGTCTGCGTAATGGAAGCGTTGAATTTTTAAATGCGCATTCCGAGTTCCCCACCATTAAATATTTCTTTATTAGTCAATTATGTATGTGGTAGTTCAGCATGAGTCCACAACACATAAAGTATGACGCAGTTTTCCGTGACTGTATTTGAAATATTAAAAGCATCGACTACGATCAAGCCTCAACCATCACGTATGATACTGCGCACACCTAAAGTGCTACTTTCTAGAGGCAATCAAAAGTTACAATATGTTTTTACGGTTGCAGACAAAACCATAAGGCTTGTCCACTAAGGCATTTAAGCCAGACAATTCATCATAGAATAACTGGAAAATATTAAAAAGCCTATTAAAATGTAACCACAGATAGAGATTCCGCATGTTTCAGTTATAAATCTTCGTGATTACGTGCGGCGTAGATGCACTTCTGGGAAGGTTTGAGCCGCTTAAAACCAAATGTTTTATAACGAAGCCGTGGCATGAATCATTTCGTGATGATTCTCTGATATCCTTTATTGTTCGTAACGAGTTTTCTGGCTGATGTTTTTGTCGGCTTCAAGCTGTTTACTTACAATCTTCGCTATGGTATTTCTGATTGTGAACAAAGGTTTTATCTGTTATTTTTTTCATGTTTAAAACATGAGTTTAATAATGCTCCCTACAATTTATTCAAGAATTTTAATAAACTTAACGTGGTTTTATGAAGCATCTGTTTAGGAATTATTTTCGTTTTCTGTTTATAATTAAATGGAAAAAGGCGTTTTCATACCCAGACCCATTTAAAAATACTCTATTTCCCCCCATTTATCCCGACTGTAACCGACTTCAAAAAAGGAGAAGGTTCAAATCGTCGCGTATAAATTTTTTACGTATGTTCACCGATTACTCGAACGCTGTTCAACCGAGATGATTATTTTTGTGATTTTTGATATTGTTAATTATTTAAAAGAAAACATACACCTTACTCGTTTCTGTAACTTTACTATGTACGTTTGCTTCTAATTAGGTATTCCTCCTCAGTTTCTCATACAACAGCATTTTGTCTACAATTTAATTACCTTTCCTAAAAAACAATCCGCATAAAAACTTCCGCATCAATTTAAACCCATTATAATATCACTAACTGTATGGGCTGAATTGAAATTGATCAATTCAAATAGATTGAGTGATAAATGAGACAGACATATTCATTGAGAGTCGTTCAGGATTGAATAAGTTATTTGGATTGAGTATAGTCAAAATTCTAGATAGAATTGGGATCCGTCCTATTCCCATTCCTTGATATTAATTATATTTTTTTTCGATAAAAATTACTAAATTAAAAGTTAGTTTACTAAGACTTAAAACTAAATATAAAAATTAAAAATAAAACTTCATACATTGTTTGATGTATCCTTTTGCAACATAAATTTTACCTATTTAAAAAAACAATCGAATATTATTTTATGGTCTTCTGGCCGTCTCCAAAAACCTATTAAAATATAGTCATCTGCAAAAATACGTATATTGCGTTATGTTTTCAGTAATGAAATTTTCCTACTATTAGTCATGTATAGGTTGTTAACAGTTAAAAAACCAAACTATAGGACAAAACCCATCTTTGATTGAGTGTGATGGAAGTGGACATTGTCCTTTTAATGGTTTAAAAATACAGGGTGTTTAATTTGAGCGGGTCAAAGTCAAAGTCTTTTTTTTTAATTTCTTTGGATTCTTAATACATTTGTACATAGATCACATAGAAATTAAAAAAGAGCAGTTCTACAAACTGCTTTATTCATTTAGTTAGGGATTTTAGATAATGGCATCCATAACCTATAGGTGATTAATTTAACTTAGTCAGTAAACATTCTAATAATAGCAATTTAGACTCTACGGTGGGTCTCCACTTTCGTTGCATTAATAATTTATAGCACTAATTTAGGTAGGTAAATTTTCCATGTAGTTTTATTCTTACATAAGTTACTGTTGTTTTAAGAAATTAATATTCATTATAAGCTTTCAGCCAAATAAAGGTAAGTAGACCGTAATAATTTATTTAATCATAACAAAATTCTAATCAGATTATGCTGATGTTTTTATTTCCATACTAAATATTAAATTAGGTACATTTTCGTTTCGCCATACTGGTAAAATAACCTTGGGTTTTGTAAAAATGAAAATTGACTTGGCATACAAGTTACAACAATCTACCAAAAATTATAATAAACAGGGTGAATTTTTTAAACGGGCCTAAACTAAACGAGATTGCGAAAAATGTTAAAAGAAGTCGCGAGCCTGATTTTGACAAAAAACTAAATAAAACTGTTATCATTCCATTTTTGGAAAAGTCAATTGAGAGAAAAACAATTTAAGCTCAATTGGTAACGGGAAGTGGATCAAAATTAATAAAAACATAAATACATACACTGTAAGTTAAATAAAAGCTTTTAATAAGCTATTTCATTTGCCATAGGTACTATGTTTACCAGCAACACTATCGATTGATATAAATTTACAATGTGATGATTACTTTTTTAAGAAAATTAACAGGTCCGATTCCGATTTCCTCCAACCTAGTTGATGACTTGTCCAAAAATCGATTGATACAGTTTTTGTCAAAATAGGACGCGCAACTCCTTTCAGCATGTTTCTCTATCTCTTATAGTTTAGGAAAAGGCCCAGAAGGTCAATTTAAAAAAAAACACCCTGTATATAGAAGGATAAAAAAGGACTGGATTAGCAACAATTAAGAATACAAACAAATATAAATCAAATATAAATAAATTATTAAAAATAAACTAGCGACCAGCCCCGGCTTTGTTTCTGTCATGTTTCAGACTTACACTAAACCTATTTGAGGTGAAAGGGTACCGGCGCTCTCTCCATACAAACGTCGACTGTTTTGTTTTTAAAATCTTAATTTCTATGATAATTAGAAAATGAAAAAAACAAGACATAGTCATGGCAGTTATAAGTTTTATGCAACAAAAATATTTCGACAGTCGACTACGTTTGTATGTAGAGAGCGCCCGGTACCCTTTCACCTAAACCTTCATTATGAATCACTCCGTTCATTTGTGAAAACCGTATGAAAAGCCATTAGTAGTTTTTGATATCGTGTTCAGACAGACAGACGCGGCGGGGGACTTTATTTTATATATACTAAACTAATATTATAAAGAGGTATTTGTTTGTAACGTAAAGGCTCCGAAACTACGGAACTGATTTTGATGAAAAGTTTTAACAAAAATCATGATATGGTAAGGTATGAGGATATATTAATTGGGAGTAACATAGATAGAATTTTATCTCGATATCTCCACGGGATCGGGACTAAGCGGGTGAAACCGCGGAGCGCTGCTAATATACAAGACTAAGAAAGTAGCTCAGAATCTGTGACGTTTTACTACAAAATTTGGCAAAACATTAACTTTTGCCACATCTCATTGATGAGTCTAAAAATGAGAACTGTACCAACTACCATCTGGCAACACAATCGCGATTCATAGGCAACAAAGAACTAAACAAACTAACAAAATGCTCCTCTGTCCAATAACAGAGTTTCATAGAATCTACACAGAGCAGTTCTGTCGCACGACCTCGTAACAAAAACCAGTCAAACTAGACCCCCCAAGTTACTAAACACCCCCCTTTTAACTCCTGATTCAGTATCGGTTGATCAGAACGAGGAAGGTCATCCCAAACTGGTAGCTTGCACAAAGACCTGATTGTGAGTACCAAAAGCACCTCCGCATTTTAGAACCCAATTGCAACTTCCAGTGCAGTTGTATTGGACTCTATTTCTTGGTATTACAGTGGATTTTGGAATGGTACAACGTCAGTTTTATAGTGGTGGATTGGTATAGAGAATCGTTGAAGGCAAACAAGGTGCTCTTGAATGACTGATTTGATGGTGTATGTGTGTGCTGACTATTAGGATGTATAGAAACTTGTGCCTTCGTATTTATAGCAAGATTCTCTTCGGATAAGGCCTTTCGTTGCGTAACCTTCTTAGTTAGAAACCTCTTTGAAGACCAACAAACCTATTCATGCCGTGTTCATTATTAAATGTCTCTTAGTACATTAACAGGATGTATAGCGTATATTCTAGGTAAATATGAACAAGTTTCTCAGATATGTCCATAAACTCGATACGAATACCAACATAATGGTTCTATTTAGTGTGGGAACTGGCAGGTGATAATTAAATCAAATGAATAAAGAGTTTCATTAACATGCAGTAACATTGTAAACCTCTTTGGTAACGTGTTATCGTCAGTGTTTGTGTTTACTTTTGGATTGATGACGATAATTATTTGTAAGCTAAAAGGCTCCCTTACACTGTCGAGTTGAAAATACAGAAACAACAAACAATCATGTTTATTGATGCTGTAAGGAACCCTGTGCTGTTTAATAGGGTTCCTTAGAGAGATGAGGCAGGTTTTTGACTGTTTTATGAGGTCTACCAGATTGCTCCTTTCCGAGTGTGGCAATAGATCGATTAGATGCCACAAAGTAAGCGCGTTAGAAACATAGAAGATTGGGAAGTACCATTAGTCACTGGTCTTTAATGCTGCAGCAAAATACACAATTTACAACCCACTGGCAGCGGTTCTGGGCTAGTGGTAGATATCTCAACTTTCATTCCAAAGGTCGTATGTTCGAATCCCGGCTGGGCACCAATGAATTTATCTTACAAAAATAAGTAATTGACATTGCTCTTACGGTGAGGGAAAACATCGTGATGAAACCCGCTTCTTAGTTGAATGCATCGACAATTATTTCCTGTGGACACTGTCGACTAAGCTGAAAATGTAGTATAGACACATAGACTCAGAATAAATAATACTACTACGTATAGGTGCTATGCAAGCCCCACATCGTCACGCAAAAAGGACCCAACAAAAGAGGTCAAGTTGCGGAAAACAGTTCGTATACAATTCAAGTACAACCCGACTAAAAAGCTCCTAAACTTTATACTTGGAACTGCACTATACTCCCAATTAAACTGGTCACCATTTAAAAGGTTACATAATAGCTTAATTCCTCCTTCCTGCTGTTTTATTGGAGCTAATTGCAGGGACCTGCAACCTTTCACCCCTTTGTACTGATAATTAAAGCCTGACCTGGTCCAGTTGACTCTGACATTTCGCTCTTAAAATAAACTGGTTGAGAAGTATCGATCTCTTCGACATCTTCTATCAATTCAACTGCATGGTATAAAGCAGTGGTGCCCAACTTGTATTGAGGGCACTGAAGAGTTAATAAAAAACATTAGTGAAATAAAGGAAACTACATTTTAAAATTATACCACTTTTTTATTTATGTCACACTAACTACACTTCAAGCAGAATAGACTAAAACAGAAAAAAAACAGTTTCTGTGGCTTACCTACGCATATTCTTTCATCTGTACCTAACCTACCTACCTACTAACGACTCTTGCTATACAGCGTAATTTAGTTATTATTCATTTAATTTATATCACTCTCTTGTCCGACTGTCCGTCTACCTGTGTGTCACCACCGATTTTTAATTTCTCCTAGTAGCATTTCTGATTGCCAGAAAAAAAAAACAAATACTTAGCACTTACTTTGTCAGTCTTAAATTAGATTCAAGTTTTGATCCTAATTCCCAAAAATGGCTGGGTGTCTCCAATATGGCGTGCCACCTTTATTAAGACAAAATAAAAATATTTCACAGGCTAAACAACCTAACCAGCCTTAAAAGCTCATAAGGCAAGTACCTCAATTACATTTATATTAAGACCATAATCTCAGGTCATTCGCATTCGAGATAATACGACAGCAAAAAATTGCCTGTTATATTTTCCAGTGAAAATTTAGCAAGACATTGTCAGGGGAATCTCAACACTACTTTATTAGATACACGGTCTACTGTAGCCTGCTTCTGTATATGCTGCAATGTCTTTTGTGTTGATTCCGAGTACATGTCATTGGTTTATTTACAAAATATTAAATGCTTGATCACAAATTACATTCGCTATTCCTCGACGTACTACTTTCGGAGAATCTGCATGTTTTCAAACGAATGCTTATAGCTGTGATGACAGTTTTCTTACAGTTTTTGCTCCGTATATATGTTATGGACCAAGTGATAATTTGGACATTATACATAATGCCCGGGTATTATGAATCAACATGAAAGTGCAATGAGATTAAAATTACTGAAATACATTGTCCGGGCATTATGCATAATGCCTGTCGCCCATTGGGCAGAGTAATAAAATACATGTTTTATTACTGTTATTTCTATTTAAGACATTAAATCAAAATTTGAAACACAAATAACACAAAAACTCTTTGTTTTAAAGATGCTCTGACCTCCGTGTCCGTCTGTATTCGCTTTATATGCAAAACTAACAAAAAAAATGAGCGCTGTGTTGTAAACGGGTACACTATTTTTCCCATTCCCACTCAAATAAAAAATATGAAATGGTAAAAAAGGTAATTGGGTGCCAGAAAGGTAGGTTAGGTTAGATATTGTGACAAAGCACGCGCGAGCGACGAGATTTTGGTTCACACTGTTAAAAATAGCGTTTAAAGGAGCTCTGCCACATACGAGTAGAATCTATCTCTATTATCACATTGCCCAACGATCACAAACAGTGTGATGAATATTAAAGTTTAGATGATAATTAATCACTTTGTTCAAAGTAGCTTGTCATTATACACAATTCCCGGGCAGTATGTATAATGCCCGAATTAATCATTTGGTCCATAACATATACATTTTTCTCGGAAGTTATTTAGGTGTCAAGCGATTTAGTAACTCTATCTTTAAAGTGTCTGGCATCGCCGCATTTAGTTGATGCCCTAGATAGATTTTGGAACGATGATAGCTAAATATGGAAGACAATCGAAAATTTAGATGCAAAGCCCTATTGCGAATGATCGCTCTGGAAGTCTTTGGGCCAGGTCTATGTTTAGCAGTGGACGTCTTGGGGCTGATGATGATGATGATAAATAATGATCATGAAAGCCCGCTTATTAACACAATTTTATTATTGTATTTAAGTTTATCTATGTGAGAATATGTTATAATGAATTTCTATTCTAATCAATATTAGGACAGTACTTTTAAGGTTGTTTTTGGGGAAAGATCACAGTTTCTTGAACATATTCGTAACACAAAAGGAGAACGGATCGAAAAAGTGTTTGTTCTACTGCCGTCTTCCTAGCTTCATTTGCGTCTTCCGAAGGCACCTGTTTATTTTGGGGTGTTTGAGTCATGGGCGTATAATTATCTTCTAGGAAAGCGTGCTACATCTTAGACCGCATCGTCACTTACCATCGTGTGAGATAGTGGTCTAACGCTGACCTATTTATTATTTAAAAAAAAACTGGTCACATACATTAGTTTCAATTCTCTTTCTCTATCCTTGCCGTGGTATAGTAAGTACCGATTTAACTTGACCCCTATTTTGCGCCCATACAATGTAAGGGTCAAGTTGACCCAGGACCTTGATTTTTATACATCTTATCTGGTATGGACCTTGGACTTTTTAAAACTAGACTCAAACAGTGGCTTATTAAGCGGTGCTTCTACAGCATTGACGAATTTTTAGCTATTAAATTATAAATTGTTGTACCTTGTAAGTACCTAACTTGACATTGTATTTCATTATTTTCTGACATGGTGGGTTTCTCTTTTTATTGCTATTTACTTTAAGTTTTAATTATTAATATTACATACAAAATGTAAAATATAACAGATTGACGTATAATGCAAATTATGAATAAATATATGAATATGAATTTCAACTTGCTAGGTTCACCCGTTCCTGATAAATCGGTGGTGATACACGGACATACAGACAGACAAGAAGGTGATCTAATAAGGGTTCCTTTTTTACCCTTTGAGGTACGGAACCCTAAAAGTACTAAAAACAAAACATTTTTTAAATATGTCACTAATGACGAATGATGCAATATAACATTAATCACCAACAGAATGCATTTTGGTGTCATCGGAAAACTGCGTCAGCAATCAAAATAAATATAATTTATACACAAGCAAGGCGTCTGGGATGTCATTAGAAGTTTATTGACTTGTAAAATAGATTGAGAGACGTTTTTGGTGATTAATTTGTTTGATTAACGAGGTAGTAGAGTTAATGAGTTAATGTTTAGGAGAATTTGGACAAAACTTGTGGGTTGTATGTCAGAATTAAGGCGGAGCAATATTTTTTTATTTAAAACTAGCAACACATCGTGGTTTTACCCACGTAACTTCCGATCCCGTAGGAATATCGGGATAAAAAGTAACTTATGACACTCCTATGAATCAATATATCCTTATACCAAGATCGGTTAAGTAGTTACGGAGCCTATTCAATGCAAAAAATAATCAAAATGTTTTTAAAAAATTTATAATATTAGTATAGGTGTGTCTTTAGGTCTTTAGTTCCACATCTGGTTGATCTGGTGAAAACATGGTAGTATATAATTTTCTTGATAGAATTTTTTTTTTTTTGAAAAATATGTTTTCTAAAACTATTGCGATATATTGTAAAAATTATAATTACTTTCTTGTCAAAAGTAGCCTATGTGTTAATCCAGGTCTCCAGCTATCTACATACCGAGTTTCACCGCATGCGTTCCAATTGTTTTTGCGTGAAGGAGTAACAAACACACACACAAACTTTCACATTTATAATATTAGTAGGATTCCTGTAGTAGGTAAGTGATTCTAACTCAATTATTATTTTATCTGAGATCTCAATATACATCACTTGGACAATAAGAAATATGAATCCAAGACGTTGCTCCAGAATAGGTCCCTGATCTTTGAACATCACAATAAACCAGACTCCATTATAAATTGACATAATAAATGACTCCGATAGTCATTACAATGTGGCTGCAGTCATTTTTTGATGGATCATCGTCGTGTTGATTAATTGATAGTCCTCATTTCTTGGAAGGATGATTGTGGGGAATGAAAAAATGCATAATTATAACGCCATTTTTAAAAGTCTGATGCAAACGATGTCCAATGCAGTAATCTACCAGTTGGCACAATGGTCACCATGCCGGATTGCCAAACACAGGGTTGCGGGTTCGATTCCCGCCTCAGACAAGTATTTATGCTTAGATATTTGTCTGTGGTCTGGTTGTTTCTATGTATTATAAGTATATATTTACAAAAGAAAAGTATATAAGTAGTATATCCGTTGTCTAGCACCCATAACACAAGTCTAGTTACTTAGCTTGGGGCTAGATGGCGATGTGTGGAATGTCCTGCAATATCTCAAAATTAAAACTAAACCTACTATGTATTTTAAAATAGGCTTAAGCGCTGCATCAGCTATAGTATTGATATTTTTAATTTATTTACTTTATTTAAAAAAAAAACTTAAATTTCGTCTAAATATCGGGTAAACACAGTTTTCGTCGACATAAATCTCGGGTATACAATAAATTCTAACCGAAGGATTTGTCTAAAATTTCGCCATTTTTATACCTCTAGGACCTAGAAGCCTAGGTGGATTGTGTCCCAATTTAGAAGAATTTCTTAAATTATCGTACTCCAAATAAGGTAACAAATTCTAAGTGTTTTATAGGCAAATTAACAAAACTAAGACCTATGTGTTAAAATTTTAAAACTTTGAAAAATAAGGGACACCCTAACATACTTACTTAACTTTTAGATTAGCATTTGCTATTATAACTAGCGGTGCTTCGCGGTTTCACCCGCGTAACTCCCGATCCCGTGGCCATATCGGGATAAAAAGTAGCCTATAGCTTTCTTTGATAAATTGACTATCCAACACAAAAATATTTTTTCAATTCGAACCAGTAGGTCCTGAGATTAGCGCGTTCAAACAAACAAACAGACTCTTCAGCTTTATAATATTAGTATGGATTTAACGTATTATTGTACATCCGTAAAGGATAAACTGCTAGGCACTGTATTATGTAAAAACCCCAACACCATATTATACCCAGTTCTTCAATAAATATTTTTTATCACAGTTGCTCATAAAGTGGATCTTATTCAACGGCTTTTAGGCTCATAATCCAACATATTATGCACGCGTGCGTTTTAGATTTGTTAACTAGTGCTGTAAAGTTATCCCGAAAAGGTAGGTACCAAAGAGTTTTTAGCTAGCAAAAATGGTTGTCTCTAAAGTCGGTTTACGAACGAAAATTTTACGTGATAATGACTTAGAAAACGATTAAAAATTGAGTTGTTTATTTTTTGTTTTTTCTTTACTTAAATATATTGTTTTTCCGTACCATTGTATTTTGTTCTTAACCCCCGACGCAAAAACAAATAGAAAAACCCTAAAAATAATGTATGTCACACGAGGATGTATAGATTAAAAGTCTTTAGCCTGGCCTTTCCGGAGCATAATTAACAAAAAAATATTGCCTTAAAAAAATGTAAACATAGAGTTATCACAAATATTTTGTTAATTATTATTTTGTTTTCTTTTCAAGTCTTTTCTTTTATTCGCAACTGTGATAAAAAACGTCGTACGATATACGTGTGGAATTGATATTTGCATCTTGGCTTCTATAACACGCTCGCTGCCGCTCGCGCGTCATAAACCGCCTCTATGCAAAGATCAATTTACCACACTTATATCGTAATGTATTATTCTGATTCTGATTCTGATTAAAAATGAACTATTTCTAGTATTCATTATCTATCTCAAACATCTGTACAACTCACTCAAGTATCAATATTTGTCCTACATATACCGTATTTGACCCAAAACCCTATCGTTTGATAACCAAGTATGTCAGCTAACTCTTACTATGCTATATTAAACCTTAAGTTCTTGGATAAAGGTGGGATTTTAAAGAGCTGGTTACGACAGCTGGTTTGAGCATTAGATTAGATTACGTCACAGCTGGAAGAATTGCGAAATATATATTTTTAGATAATATGTTTGGCGTTGAGGGGGCGAACGCACCGGAAGTTGGTACTTACAATGCTTAAGGTGAAAGGGTACCGGCGCTCTCTCCATACAAACGTAGTCGACTGTTTCCTCCCTGGATAATGACACTAGCACACATATTTTCGTTGCATAAAACCTATAACTGCCATGACTATGACTATGTCTTGGTTTTTTCATTTTCTACTTATCATAGAAATTAGGATTTTAAAAACAAAATATAGAGGCATGGTCATGGCAGTTATAAGTTTTATGCAACAAAAATATTTGCTCTTATGTCATTATCCGGGGAGGAAATAGTCGACTACGTTTGGATGGAGAGAGCGCCGGTACCCTTTCCTCTTAAACCAGCTAAAACTCACATGCATATGCTTTTAAACTGATATGGGACCAGTTAACAAAGTATTAAAATTGGAAGGTGTCAGTTGACCCCTGGTTTCAGTTTTAGAATGGGACGATTCACTCCCGTAGCTAATAAAATTTCGTAAATTAAGATTAGTGAAGAATATTAAATTTAATTCGACTAAGCTGAGAGGCTGGTATAGGATCTAATACTTGTCCCAGGCGCTATAGCGCCTTGATTTTAGTTTAATTTAAGATTTAAGTCGCTGGCTGTCTAAGTCATCTAGATCTACTTATTATTAGGTACTTAGTAAATACATAATTACTTTAAAAAAATTAGGTTTTATTTCCGTTACGTAATTTTTTGATTCGGTCGCTGCGCTTAAAGCCCGCCCGAGCTATGCAATAGCTTAAAAACATGTTCGAGGGCATTCCGTATAAAACACCCATTCTCTACATCTATTCCGGCCATTTTAGTTTTGTTAAAAAATACTATAAGAATACAAATAATTTTGCAAGTACATACATTGATATGAGGCAATATAGGTAGAAATATATTCACACAAATCTATTGTGTTTCTACGTAAATCTTAAAATGTTGAATACAATGAACAGAGCAGGGTCACTGCTATCATTATTAGCGGGTTCGACTCCGGAAATGAATCGTTACAACTATTTTGTTCTGTGTATCTTAGTATGAGATCTGTAATTCGTGAATCATATGAGTTGTCGCTAATATTGTTACGCTCCGCGGTTTCACCCCCGTAACTCCTGATCCCGTGGGAATTTCGGGATAAAAAGTAGCCTATAGCCTTCCTCGATAAATGGACTATCCAACACAAAAATATTTTTTCAATTCTAACCAGTAGTTCCTGAGATTAGCGCGTTCAAACAAACAAACAAACTCTTCAGCTTTATAATATTAGTATAGATTTAAGGTCGACGTCCACAATATTACCTTGGAAATCTGGTAATCCGTTTTTTAAGCTATTGCATAGCTTTTATCGCGGGCTTTGAGCGCGGCGATAGAATCAAGAAATTCCGAAAACAAAACCTAACACCCCCACTCCGCCTACCACGTAGCTCAGCCGAGCGTTCGCTTAACGTGTATGTATATGGTACGACTGTACGAAGCTCGAACGATGCATTAGCTTTACCGCGGCAATTCCCGATTGCCACACGTTTTTTGACGTGATAACGTCGTATAATTCGATGAACGCCGGCATTCACAAAAAAGTGTGTCGTCTTGCGTTACTTTATGTTACGTTATTGACAAGGTAACCATAGCAACGTATTGAAGCATGCAAAATTGTAATGTCAACGATACAAAAGAGTTCTTATGACGTTATCACGTAAAATTATCGTCCGTAAACCGACTTTTTTTGAATTAGCTGCGCCCCGTGCTGCGATCCCAAGGAAATACACGTGTACTTACTTAGACTGCATCTTCACTTACCATTACATCGTGTGTTATAATGGTCAAACGCTGACGTATCAAAAACAAAAAAAAAACTAGGCTCATATCCGGCTCGGTGCCTTTATGCAGCTACCTTTTATAAGGTTTTTAAACTAATTGAGATAAAAACGCCAAAATATATACAGGATATACCTAATAAGCCTTATATAGGGAAAATGTGTTTTGTCACTTTCGCACACTAGTCATCTGTAAAAGTGTCCAAACATATTTTAACTAAAGAAGGCTATAAGGGGTATGTGTATTTTGGCTTATAGGTATTTTTACAAGGTATCCGCGCAATAACATCACAAACACATTGAAACATTCAGGCTACACATAAAAAAATAATATCGAGATCACTATTGGAACTCACCGCGATACGAAAAGCAATCAAAACTATAAATAAATAACTTAGGGTTCGGTCGGGCCCACGTACTGCAATCATGTGTAATTTACTACAATAACTTTGAATCAATAATAAAACAAATTACCGTTTACCTGCCCTTCCATTTCGTATGGTTTTTTTATTATTTTTTTTGGGAGACGCGATTCTAACGTTAAAATTCTATTGTTTAAACTGTATTTTTTAAATCGGGCTTTCGTAAGAATAAGTTGGTAAGTTGCATTTGATGTGAAATGGAAAAAAATGTACTCCTTTTCTTAAATTTGGTAAAATAAAAGATGTATGTATAACTCTAGTAAAGTAATCACTAATTGTTTTTTATTTGTTTAAAAAATAATATATTTAGTATGGCATTTTTTGTTTGCATTAATGTCTTCTATACATTGGCATAGGTCCTATAAACAGCAAAATGACACAACCCTTTTAAAATTAGTTAAAGAGAGAGAGAGAGTGTGTTGATTGATAATAAGAGAGAGTTTTTGCTGCACCTTTAATTTTGTACTAGATTTTGTTTTTTATATTGAATAAAAAAAATGATAAATGAAAATCGACGAAGTGTACGTAATATTATACTATACAATATGCGGTTACTTTATTAATAACAAAAAAGATATAGAATAGGAATAGGTAAAAATATTTGTTTCTCCAAAAATAATTTGAACGGACATGAACTCGAAAAGTTAACAAACTTCATACAATGTAGGTGTTCTAGACATGGCCTGGTACAGATATTTCATTGCGTCTATAAAATAAACAAACAGCTCAACTACCTACGAAAGCAATCGCCATGCGCGAATGTAACCTAATTATTGGGGACAAAAACTAGCTTTTTGTCCGTCTCTATGGAACCCAACCCCTAAACCAATTTACGTTATTTGGGGTGTGTGTGTTTTATGCACCCTGGGATATTTTTGTAAGAAAATAAAGCATTGCGACGCATTACTATTAATAAAAGTAGTAATAAAAACTTAAGTACACATAGTTTAGTTAGTTTAGTTTAGTTTTACGGGGCTGTTTCCGCACTTAGCCTCATTATTTGTATATATTATATTTTAGAAACCAACTATTAGATGTATTTTTATGAATATTTTGACCTAAAGCGGTTAAATTAGCTACATCCATTAAACGAGAAACACTGAAACAGCACATAAACGCACTTCTATAAAATTTTGTGTTACCACGATGCTCATTTGATATAGCTTCAAAACTTGTCCATACACAACCGTGCTGCTTTGCTATTGTCGTGATACTTCTAAGTTTCACGTTTTACACGTTACATCAGTTACATTCCGTTTTTACAAGTGACCCTCTACTCCGAAACCGAAATGAATGACGGTCCCCTTCAATGATGCTGAAAAAATCTCTTTAGAAAACTTCACATCCCTAGAACTCAATCCTAACTTTGCAATTGCCTTACGTACGTAGTAGGTACGGTCGCTTTCGCCAATAATTTTATATATACAGGTGCAAACAAATCGCACCTCCGCTCAAATAGTGTCATAACTTAAAAACAATATTATTTATTTCATATTTTCAGGAATAATACACCATTTTAAAAAGCTTAAAAAATCATTCAAATCTACTAAAATGTTCATATCGCTAATTCTATTAGTTTTCAAATTAAGACTAGAAAACCGGAAAAACAGACTATTACTTAAGACACGTTTTTCTCGACAGTTTTCTTTTTTGAGATATGACACTATTTAAGCGGAGGTGCGAAATGTTATCGCAAATTATAGATAATTGTGTTGGGCGTTACCACAGTAGGTTGTAAGTATGTACTGAGATCTTACTTTGTATTCCTAGTAGGTGGTATTTACAGAGGCAGGGCAGGTATTATTCATACTCATAAACTATTTTCGACTTTGCGCTTCATATTATTATGACGCTCGGTAGTGTACTCTTTATGGGCGTGATGCAGACAAAGTCGTGAAATTTTGATGTTCAATTTTTTCAGTCAATTATGGTCAAATTTTGTTTACATTCGAAAGACCCAATATCAATTCGATTTGGGTCATTCAGACAAAATACCTAATAAGAAATGATTCTTAGTATTTTCCAAAATATAACGACAATATAACTGCGGTCATTGGGATTACTTACAAGTTTTTTTTTATGTTAGGCCTAAAAGATATCTGTGACCAGTTAAAAATCCATTTTTAATCTACACTAATATTATACAGAGGAAATACTGTTTTGTTTGGAACGAATAGTGGACCGATTTTATTGAAACTTGGTATGAAGATAAAAATTGATTCGTTAAGAGATTGCTCTTTGCTCACCAATTGTGATGAGGTATGTTTTTTGTTTTTTAAATCTTAATTTTTTAAGATAATTAGAAAATGAAAAACTAAGACATAGGGCATAGCCATGGTAGTTAGATTTTAAGCAACAAAAATGTTTGTGCTAGAATCATTATCCAGGGAGGAAACAGTCGACTACGTTTGTATGGAGAGAGCGCCGGTACTCTTTCACCTTAATATACCTATATTTATATTTCAAGTCAACAAATCATTTTACTTAATTTCCAATTTCATTCCTCTGTTATTACAAGTTATCTGAAACGTTTTTACATCGTATTTTCATCACAAACGATTGGAAACTTAAAAACTTCAAAGTAAGTACTATAAACGTTCAAAAGTCCACTGGCACCGTAACGTTGAACATTATAAGAACGTTGGTGTAGCTTGTCGCGGCTTATATCACTCGGCCAACTAAATACATAGCTAACATGTTGAAAAATATTAATCAAACTGAGTACTTTTAATCCAAGTATTTATGTTTGTGTGTAACGTCTGTTAGAAGAAGGTCGTAAGTCCAATATTAGTTGATAGTATTATGGTAGCAGACTGATAGTGTACTTATGACGCATACTGTAAGTACTTTGTAGTAACGTTTATGAATTTTTTGATTGATAAACCGAATGCATGTGTGGTAAAGCAAAACACGCATGTAACAAGGTATAAATCAATACGGCAGTATAACAGGCGAATATTTCTTGAACAATGGTTGATTTCTTAAAACGGAGCATAAATTGTAAATTACTGTGGGTGTCTGCATATTAAAATATATCTTGATTAGTACGTTTGTTGAATATTTTTACTGGGAACGGTCTTATTCTGTGTTTCTTGGTAATTTTTTTGTTCGGTTGAGTTACTGTGTTGTATATTTTAACTAACTGCGACCAAAGTCAAAGTCAAGTCAAAGTCAAATAAATTTATTTCTTTGGATGCTTAATACAATTGTACATAGACCACTTGAAAACGTCTTAAAAACTACCCGACCCGACCCGCGGTTTAACCCGCGTAAGTCCCGTGGGAATATCAGGATAAAAGTAGCTTATATGTTAATCCAGAAGTCTGGCTATCTACATGCCGAGTTTTATCGCAATCGGTTCATTGGTTTTTGTGTGAAAGAGTAACAAACATACACACATTCTAACACACAAACTTTCACATTTATAATATTAGGATAAGTAGGAGTAGGATAGGACTAGCTTTTTATCCTTGACTTGAAATGAAGTTGAATTTTCCAAAATCCTTTGTTAGCGGATGATTACGTCATAATAGTAGCCGATCCCTTCATTGGTTTGGGCTGTGCGTTGATATATCAGTCAGGACTTTGATATTTATAGGTTTTTTCGAGTTTGGTGTCAAATTATTTTATTGATAGTGCAATATTGATAGAGAGAAATAAATACAGAATTAGACACTCTTATTACTTTATATGAAAAAAAAATTGTGTCGCACATCAGATGGAATAGTGTTGTAACTCAAAAATGTCGAATTTTGAGTGTCCCCAAATTTAAGTCGTTTTTTGAAAATATTTTTAATCAATTGATTAATTATTATCACAAATAAATAAAATTATCGCAATGTAAAGTAAACTAAACATATTTGTACTATGATTATAATGGATCGGACGGATTGTAAACTTAACGTGCTAAGGTTATGCTAAAAAAACAATGTCAAAGTAAACATTTCTTAATTTGATTAATAAATAAATATTACAGGACATTCCACACATCGCCATCTAGCCCCAAGCTAAGTAACTAGACTTGTGTTATGGGTGCTAGACAACGGATATACTTTTCTTTTGTAAATATATTTTTTTATTGATGAATTTATAGCAATATAATCTTAGAATAATCAAAAAAAAATATGCTTATAATACACAAAAATAACCAAACTAAAGACAAATATCTGAGCATAAACACTTGTCTGAGACGGGAATCCGGAATCAGTCCGGCATGGTGACCATTGTGCCAACTGGGTCGTCAATCATTTGCATTCGATCATATTAAATCGTCTTAAAAACTTACCTATCTTATTTACAGAATTTTGTTTCCGCCGATATATCACCGTAGACGGCCGATAAAAAAATCTGTAGTGTGTATACCTTTTACAATCATAGTTTTGTTAAAATCGTAATAGATCGTGAATCATGCCGTTGTATTCGAATGTAACATGCGATTTATGGCCCGCAACTCGAATATTACCATAATACACAATTTATTCCGCTGATAATTTGAACCAATTCGAGTTTATTGCATTTATATTGTATTGTTTTGAATGTACAATTGCAATATAAAACGTATGGCAATGTTTGTTAGTCTTCGTCCAAGAAGATAAATATAAATCTACTGACAAATTATGTTACTCGCCAGTTTTTCGGAATCTTGAAAAAATTGGCAACACTTACCTGGCAAAGAAACTAAATATTTTTTAACTTGGCAACATTGCTATTTAGGACACTGGACATAAAAGACAGTCCGTCTTATAATATGTGAGCGTCTTCTTTTCTCATTTTCTGTTGGTTTTTTGCAATCTTTTTAATTAAAAGAGTGTAATTGAAATACGTTACTTAGTTAGAGAGCTGTAAATTCTTTAAGCTGTGGTTTTTTGTTTGAAAATTCTACATAGAAAGTTTTTAAACAGCTTCCACGGAGTAATTTTAAAAAAACCTTTAAACCAATTCAAATATTTCTCCATCGCTGCTACCTATCAATTAAAATAGAATTAGTTAACAAAAAAAACACTCATAATTAACATCTAACAATAAAAAATAGTATCGCGTGTCATTAGACCCCTGCAAGGATGCACTTTACTCCAAACCAAACTAAAACCAACCTTAAAACTTAAATATAAAGTTTAAAATTCGCCATTCATTTTTTTATTATACCCCCTCGGAGTTTTTTTTCTTTGTAGGTACCTGCTTTACAAAAACCGCGAGCTCTATGCAGCCAGTGGACCAAGTTGCCAGATGTATGGCACATGTAATACTGAGAATATGTGTTTTTGTGTTGCGTAAAGTTGAGATGGGGTTTTTAATCTGAGAGTGCGACATATTTTGGGATTATTTCAATCCATGGGAGAAAGGAGTCCCTATTAGAAAAGTAGTCGATGTATTTTAATGAAGCTATAAAATATAACTTTAAATGAAATATTCAAAATAATGTTTTTAGTCGTTTTAAAAGAAACCACATTTGATTAGTGTTTTCGAAAATTTGAAACACGGACTTGCGTCATTTTGCGCATTACTATTCTATTATATTACTATATATGTATATAGTAAGTAAAGTTAGCAAGAAACCATTCTGAGAAAGGGAAATTTTGCGAAAGGGACAATTTGAGGTGACATTTTGGTATTTTGAGACATATGCTACCTTGTGAGTTGTGACATTTTGCTACTTACACGACATATAGCGAATTCTTCACCAAATCATCTATGTGTACCGTATTACCCGACTGCGGAACGCGCAAAGGAGGGTGTGTTTATCATCTTATTATGTATTTATTTTTGTTCCTTTTTGGCGCTCTAGTTATTCAATAGTGAAAGATCAAACGCCATCCACATCGGGTGTTTCAACAAGAAGCATTAGAAACTTGAAGTAAAATATAACAATTCACGTCAAACGATCAAAAACAAATCTTTTCACCTTTATAATAAAGTTCATTGTTCAAGTATTAGTATCCGTCAAAGGGCAAGGCTATTGTTTAGAGCCTTTTTTTCTTGGGGATTTGAACCGGAAAGTCCAAATTAACGTTCACTCACATAGTTCGGTTCAAGGTACGGAGTGAATGGTATCAAATCAATCTATGGTTGAGGTAAAGTTTCGAAGGTTAGATAAGATATACAAGGTGTAAAAGAAACCCGGTAATTCCTGTGATATATTTTACACATATCGTGCATCTGGAGAAACAATGGCACAACTAACATTTAGTGAATTTTACAGGAGCAAGGTTTAACATTTTAAGGGGTCCATATATATAGAAATTGGTTTATTTTAAATTCTATTGCGTTTTCTACCCATAGGACATATATTTTAAAATATATTATTTTAATTAATTATATAGATATTATCTATACTTATATTATAAAGCTGAAGAGTTTGTTTGAACGCGCTAATATCAGGAACTACTGGTTCACATTGAAAAAATATTTATTCTTTTAGATATTTTCGTACGAACCTGCAATCAACACAAGCAAAAACGAAAGATGAACAAAAAGCGTAACCAGACCAGCTCGTGTGGAACCGGACCGATCAGGAAACGGTGCGACACATGCCGCCCGCGCCGACCACCGACCGGTCGATGGGTTCGATGAGTTCGATGACAGGCTATTGATGCATTATGTCACGTGGCCGCGGCTCTATGGATGCTAACCACCGATGCGCCTTGAATTAATGAAATAACCAGCCAACTGCGAGTCGGATTGGCGATGAAGGGTTCTGTAGAAAAACATTTGGTTGTTAAGCTATTGCATAGCTTCTATCGCGGGCCTTGAGCGCGGGGACCGAATCCAGAAATTCCGTAACGAAAAAAAACCTCACGCTCCCCACTCCGACGGGCACGGAGGTGTGGCTTGATTTATTTTTATTTTTTTATTTTGATTTTGATTTTTATTTATATAAGTCTTCTATTTGTCACTCGTCAGCGTCACCATAACACAAGCCCAGATGAGCGATATTATTATTATTAAATACTCTGTTTCCTAAGTTACCGTATATTTGTTTGCATTGAATAGGCTCCTAATGGACCGATTTTGAAACTTTGTATGGGGATACATTGATTCATTAGTAGTGACATAGGTATATTTTTATCCCGATATTCCCACGGGATTGGGAGTTACACGGGTAAAACCGCGAAGTGATGTTAAATTATAAATATCTAGGTTTTTGAGTTAGTATCGTCGCAAACTCAGATAGTCCTAAGATATAGCAAGTCGTTTAAGCAGCAGATGGTCTAAAACTGATGTCGTCATAAATGCAGGTGGTCTAAACTTCAATTTGTCTAAAAATTTCTAGTGTTTTATACTTACAATGAAAATTCCATCAAAACAATTTACAAATTCGACGTTGAAATGCAAAATTTTCAATTAAATTCAACGTTTGAATTAGACACCTACAATCGGGAATATGGAATCGCAAAGTTCAGATGTCAAAAACAGAAATTGTGTGTAGAGGCGTTGGTAAATCGAAGCACGAGTTATTATATGAAATGCAAACATTGTACGATATTTTCTACTGTTATCTACACTAAAATAAAGAGGAAATAATTTTTGTTTGTAACGAATAGGATCCGAAACGATTGGACCGATTTTGATGAAACTTAGTATGAGGATGCATTGATTCATTGGGAATATCGGGATAAAAAGTAGCCTATATATAGCCTTCCTCGATAAATGGACTATCCAACACAAAAATAATTTTTCAATTCGAACCGGTAGTTCCTGAGATTAGCGCGTTCAAACAAACAAACAAACTCTTCAGCTTTATAATACACTAGCAGCGCTCCGCAAATTCACCCGCGTAACTCCCGATCCCGTGGGAATATCAGGATAAAAAGTAGCCTATAGCCTTCCTCGATAAATGGACTATCCAACACAAAAATATTTTTTCAATTCGAACCAGTAGTTCCTGAGATTAGCGCGTTCAAACAATCAAACAAACTCTTCAGCTTTATAATATAAAAGTATAGAAGTATAGATATCTTTAATACGTCACACATGAGAACATACCTGGACCTTCTGTAAACACACTTGACGTGTTAAAACGTGTGGCGGGGCAAAATATTTTCATTAATATTTCTCTACATCAGAATAAAAAATTTTCAACGGACATAATCGGTAAAAAATACCGTTGTCTAGCACCTATAACGCAAGTTTAGTTACTTAGCTTGCGGCTAGATGGCGATGTGTGGAATGTGCTGCAATATTTATCTATCTATGTATGTAAAAATGAATTGCTGTTCGTTAGTCTCACTAAAACTCGAGAACGGCTGAACGGATTTATCTTATCTTAGTCTTGAAATGTTCGTGGAGGTCTAGGGAAGGTTTAAAAGGCGAGAAAAAAAATCGAATAATTTCCGGGAAAACCCTAAAAACAGCGATTTCTATTTCCCATCCAAACGTTTTCAATAGTCAATTCCTACGGGATCGGGACTTACGCGGGTGAAACCGCTAGGCGCAGCTAGTTTATTTATACAAATGTGCTTTAACCGAAATTAGAAAATCAATACAAACAGAATAGAAGCCACCTAGAGCCAACCATTCTATAGTAGAGTATAATCCCGAATGAGGAAACTAATCTAGCATAATCTGGCACGGCTGAGGCCCCGGAATTGAGCTAATTTAATTTAGAAAGGATTTGGATTTGCGTTGACTGTTTCTTACCTAGATAGTATACAAAATAAACATTTCCTCAAAGAAAAGAATCAAGATTTCAGGCACTTTTTATTTGACTACTCTATAGCTGCGGTTTTATAATTTTCTGCCCAATTTGCTTAATTTTTTCCTTCATGACGTGACCAAGAAAAAAAAAGGGATTTATATTAGGGGAAAAGGCATAAAAGATTTTACCCGCCTAACTCTCGATCTCGTGGGAATATCGGGATAAAAGGTAGCTTATGTTACTCCCGATTAATCGATGTACCAAGTTTCATCTAAATCGGTTCATAGAATACAACAAAAAACAAAAAAAATCTTTCCTCTTTATAATATTAGTAAGTATAGATAAAAACGTTTTGTATTTTTTAAGAATACTGAAATAAATTTCAGGGTTTATAAAACACACACTGTATACCTACAGGGTTATTGGTAATTATACTAGCAAGCCATTGATGGCTACTTCTGTGCACCTTAACGAACAACTTTTGTTCTACGAATTTTGGAAATTCGAAAAAATATAAAAAAAATTGAGGTTATATGTAAATTCTAAAAACAGTAGATTTTTATAACAAAGGTCATTCAGACTACGAACAGTAGATAAAACATAAAAAATAAGAAAAAAATTAAGGTTAATGACCTCTCCGTGTATGGAACAGCTGATTTTCAGGTAAACCTAACTTCAAAATTTTCAAAAAAATGTTCGAATTTCCAAAGTCGTAAACTAAAGTTGTTAGTTAAGGTGCACAGAAGTAGCCCTCAAAGGCTTGCTGGTATAATTACCAATAACCCTGTAGTGTTAAAACTAATAACACGCTTCTTCTTGCTTCGCCTAATTCCAAACAAACGTGACTAAATCGATTTTAATTCAATTTCTCAACTCGAATCGTTCAAAATCGATAAAAATGCAACATCTGCGACTAATTCGTCAAACACGCGCTGTTTTTGACAATCAAACAAAGATTTGCTTTCTCGATTTCGAAATTGGTTGCACAGTCAGCGAGGCCCAGAATCAATTTACTGAGCAAAAAATATGTAGCGTCATTTGAATTGAATTGAGGTTAGGGACAAATCACTGCAGTATGTACACTTTTTTATCTGACAAGTTGGTCAAAACTTTGACTAAATGACATTGCTAAATACCTTTACTCCACGTTCGTAACTAATCATTGATAACCAGATACGAACATGGTTTTTTTAAGCTTTTGCATAGCTTTTATCGCTGGCTTCGAGCGCGGCGACCGAATCAAGAAATTCCGTAACGAAAAAAACCTAACACCCCCACTCCGCCTACAATGTAGCTCGGCCGAGCGTTCGCTTTTTTCTTGTTTGATAACCAGTTACGGTAACGGTATTTACTTGTCGTTTTCGTAACCGTAAAATTCGTTCATAACCAGCTACGAAAATGGATTTTTTTTTCTCTGTTCATAATATTTTTTTCCACTTTCGCCCTAACTACTAACCTAGTGGAATAGATCAGACATTTTTGCCAACCCGTCCAAGATTATTTACGTCAGACATTGAAAAAAAAAACTGGGCAAGTGCGAGTCGGACTTGCGCACAAAGAGTTCCGTACCATTGTTTTCTGTTTTTAGTATTTGTTGTTATAGCGGCAACAGAAATACATCATCTGTGAAAATTTCAACTGTCTAACTTTCATGGTTCTTAAGATACAGCCTGGTGACAGAAAGACAGTTGAGTCTTAGTAATAGGGTTCCCGTTTTTACCCTTATGGTACGGAACCCTAATGAACAATTCGTCCTTGAAAGTTTCCAAAAATTTCAAGTATTCTGTTGATGTACCCAAAAGTGGTGTGTCAGCAGAAAACTCTTCACAGGGTTAGACTTACCTAGTAATAACTTTATAATGTAATCTTTTTTTGTATGTTTTTTGTGTACTGAACAAACAAACAAACTCTTCAGCTTTATAACGACGACCCAGTTGGCACAATGGTCACCATGCCGGACTGCCAAACACAGGGTTGCGGGTTCGATTCCCGCCTCAGACAAGTATTTATACTTAGATATTTGTCTATGGTCTGGTTGTTTCTATGTATTATAAGTGTATATTTACAAAAGAAAAGTATATAAGTAGTATATCCGTTATCTAGCACCCATAACACAAGTCTTGTTACTTAGCTTGGGGCTAGATGGCGATGTGTGGTATGTCCTGAAATATTTATTTATTATAATATTAATATAGAAAAATAAGATTTCCGTTTCGAGGATTTCTGGCCTGATGAGAACTTTTATTTTTACCCGCATCATTCTGGCATAGGCGGTTCACTTAATATTATATAGCAGAGAAGCTCTATCTTAAGTGGACCACTTCCCATTCCTCTTGAGTCTTCCAGAGCCTCAAGTAGGGTCGAGAGATTCATCTCGCGACCAAATGTGGAGTCTGCATGCTTCGGTAGCGGTAGTTTTTATCGATTCCCACTTGTTATCTACTGTTTCGTACAAAAAGTTCCAATACCACTTGAAGAGCTGTGGCCATAGAGACGTATTTAGTTCAATTTTATATTCGACTAGCTGTTGCCCGCAACTTCGTACGCTTGGTAGTTTTGTTCTATCTATAAAAGAAACCGTATCAAAATCCGTGCGTAGTTTTGATCTAAGCATACATAGGGACAGACAGCGGGAAGCGACTTTGTTTTATACTCAACTAGTGACTCGTCCCGGCTTCGCACGGCTATATCATGCATGCATTATACATATAAACCTTCTTCTTAAATCAATCTACATATATCTATTAAAAAACTGTAAAAAAATCCGTTGCGTAGTTTTAAAGATCTAAGCATACATAGGGACAGACAGCGGGAAGCGACTTTGTTTTATACTATGTATAGTGAAGTTTTAAACCCTTTTACAGTAGGGTAGGAATGCTTACCAAAAACCCACTAGAAATATTGAATAAACCACAAACAATACGAAAGGTTAAAATTCAACAAAACGAAGTTGTAGACCGCACCAAAGCCAAAAGTTAAGGCACCCTTCCTTTCCACGGACCATTGTTTTTAAATTTCATATTTTATGCAACGAAACAGATGCGTCACGATCCTTACGCCATAAACGGAACGCACCCCGCTGATTGCCGATATAAGCTGGCCTCCCTCGCCTCCTTGAATCTATTATATTCGCGTGTCTTTGGGGAATACGTTTGGGACACGAAGGGTCTAAGTTTAATGGCAGTTCCACAAGAGGGGCACACATTGGCGCCAAAGGCACTTGATATCGATCTCTGCTCCCTCGCGTCTTAAGCTGAATTAGGCCTAGAAATTTATGTAACGGGCTTATAGCCAGGGGATCGGCCATGCTGGTAAGCTGCAGGATTAAACTTTGACGACGACTAATTTGAGAACTAACTGTAATTGAATTTTCTTCGGATTCAACGGAAATAATACTACATACCCATGCGGCTAATGGACAATTATAATCTACACCAACCTGGACTCCAGTTAAAAAATAATGGAACTTGGAATAATGGTATAAGTGCACCCATTTCAAGTTCCATAGTGAATCTAATACATTTTTTTTCTATATTTGAAACAATATTCTGTATCAAATACTTATATGAACACTCCAAACGAAGTTAGGGACTAAAACAACGCGAGAGAACAAACGTTTCACGTCAAACGTATTCGGACTCATCCCCCGCAGACAATACCAAGTTATCGGTCCCACTAAACAAGTTTTCGAGTGGGGATGCCGCTTATCTGTTCAGGCACATGTGAGCCGTGCCTCAGGGCAACTAATACCACCATAAAAAGGCCCCTCGCCTCCCGCCGTGCGTAATAAAATAGGCCGTTGAACAAAATGGGCATATAAACAGGGAGTTCAGGTAATACTGGTCGTCGTATAAAAGCTTTTGCCCGATTACTCGGTTGCCTGCCTCGCGTGCGTTCTATTTTCAAACGTGATAATGATAACCGGATAGTGGTTGCCAGTTCTCCGTTCTAGATGTTCGATTTTCAACACGTACCATGATTGCTTTAGAAGGCATAAGTTCCTCGCTGACTCTTCATAAATGCTTACATAAACTTAGCATACAGCCTTTTTACATTATAGTAAATGGATCTAGATAACAGAACAGGATGTGGTTGCCGATTTAGCAGAAAAATATATTAGTTTACCTGTTTTTTTCAATATCAATTACTGAGGTCGCATAGCAAGTGTTACCTTAACGTCGCGTCGACCTTTTTGCTAAATTTCACGGCGAAATGTTGGCTGTATGCAAAGCGGGGTGTAACGGAAGGTGCCACAAAAACTAATGTAAGCGTGGCACCCTTGTTTGTTTCGCAGATTACGCCCGCCCAAGTTATGGCTGACCGTGTCGTTGCTTATGTACCTACTTTGTTTTTGTTACTATGCATACAGATATTAGAAAAAATCAAAGTCATTTTTCATAATCCTGAGGTTTTTATATTTCATTTTAGTAAATACTAGCGACCCGCTCTGGCTTCGCACGGCTATATTATGCATGTATTGGAACGAAGTTCCTTATGGCGCGTTGCGAAAGGGGGCTAGACGGAAAAAATTAAGACCAAAAGTTGTAACGGCACTTTTTGATTTTATTACAATTCCTTCACTAATTAATCGAAAGAAACTTCGTTCCATCCGGGTGTCCCTTGACACCTCTCAAGTTTTTTTTTAATATATAAACCTTCCTTTTGAATCACTCTATCTATTGAAAAAAACCGCATCAAAATTCGTTGTGTAGTTTTAAACATTTAAGCTAAGGGACAGACGGCGGAAAGTGACTTTGTTTTATACTATGTAATGATTATTTTCTTTTTTCACTTGACGATTTTTATATTTATATAATACGAAACACTCTTTTGGCTAAACGTGTAGTTTGACTAAATACACCCATGAGAGGACGAGGTTTAGACGAAACGTATTCTTGACAAAATACGCCTTTGGCCAAAGTGCACTTTGACCAACCGTCTTGAGCAACCGTCCCAAACCTGAATGTTCGACGTCTGCTCACTTCGCCAACTTTTACAAATTGACAACTCAATTAAGAGGAAACGGTACCGGCGCTCTCTCCATACAAACGTAGTCGACTGTTGCCTACCTGGATAATGACACTAGTACAAATATTTTTGTGTCATAAAACCTATAACTGCCCCTATGTTTTGTTTTTTTTTTTCATTTTCTAATAATCAGAGAAATTAAGACATTAGTATGTAGAGAAGCAGAGAAGAAAACATTTTTTCTTTCTTTTATAATAGTTGCAAGCAAACTAAATCAGTTTTTTATAAGGTTTAAAATAAACGTTCCATTTGATACCTACCTGCTGAAAGACCCTTAAAATTCGAATTAAGAACAATTTTCAAGTCTATTAACATGCGCCATCATTCACTGTCAGATTTAAAAAAAGAACGCCCGACCGCAAACCACAGAGCGCATATATCGTTGAAAAAACCCACTATCGCGTTGTAAAAAGCCCGTAAGTTCTGATTAGGTGTAATGGGTGAAATAGAGCCGCGGGGTATAAACTGGGTTCGAGGGGACTGGCCATTAGCTGGTCATCGGGACAGGTAAAATGCCCTACTATTTGTCTGAAACGCGAACCTCGATTCTAACTCGCTAAATAAAATCTCGCGCAATCTTTATTCTGCTCTGAATTCGTTTCCTTTTGACGTGATAACAGCTAATAAATTGAAGGAATACCTGCATTTACAAAAAAGTGTCTGTTCCGGGTAACAGACACCGTCATGTTCCGGTACCATGAAAGCGTCATGGTAAACGTCAAGCGTCTCGTGTTTGTTTTATATTGTTTAATATAATATCGCTCATCTTTGCTTGTATTATGATGCCGAGTGACGAATAGAAGACTTTTATATTAATGGAAAAAAATATACAAATTAAATTAAGGAAAAACAAAAATATAAATCTCAATTTTTTCATCGTTTTCTTATGACGTTATCACGTAAAATTATCTTCCGTAAACCGACTTTACAGACAAGTATTCATTTTTTATAAATACAAGTTACAACTTAATTAAATAGAAAAGATAACAATATTAAATATTTTGATACAAGTGTGTTTCACAAAAGGACCAATTTCACAATTGACTGATTGATGACTGATTTTCATATGATGTATAAAATAGTCATTTTAAGTAAATATTTTTTATGAGAATCGATTCTCATTGAGTCTTGCTTGACTCAAATTATTGACAGTAATTTATAAATTCGAAAGTTCAGGGAAATATGAAAATGGTTATGAACTGCATAATCAATTAACCAGTTATACTTATAAAAAGGTAAACGTCAAACCTTGTAGATCCGGATTCAAAATATCAACTTTCAAAATTCGAGTTTGCAATGATCTTTGATCTTATAATAAGTAATACCAATAATTTCACCAGCGTTCCTATCCCTTTGGAATATTGGAATAAAGCGGCCAAGTGCGAGGCGGGTTCCGTAAGTAAGTCAAAGTAGATCTTGGCCTCCGAAAGGCGAGTCTTCCATCGCTCCCTGTCCTATTTCTTGCCAATTGTTGCCAACACGTATGCTTTCCCTCATACCAATTTTTATTCAAATCGGTTTAGTAGTTCTGGAAATTATCCATTACAAACATATCCAAACTTCACCTCCAGTATTTAGTATAGATGTATTTTACTTGGCCACTATCAAATCTTAGCGTATCCGGCCATTTTGAGTTCTGGCAATCTTCCATTGTGTCGTAGGTGATTCGTTTTCGAGTTTACATTGTAAGGCAGGTAATGCCTGCCATCCTGAGCAAATACATTTTTTGTGGTCTTCTATCTCGAAACCATAGACATTCTTTGCGTATGACTGTGAATTTAATGCTTCAAAGATTTTAGTAATACTGCCCGAAGATTTATATTATCTGTCGGTAAGAAATACGACTTATTGTTGCGTTTTACATTGTGACCAACATTGTATGGAGTTTGGAGGTAATATGTATATACGATTTCGGGTTTCCTTACTTCGTTACCAGATTAATTAGTTCCAATTTCCTTCCTCAGTTCAATTTAGTAGCTATTCCGGTCCTGAATTAATCAAAGGGATACACGTGTAATAAGCATTGAAAGTCCGAGACTCGTGTCGGGGCATAATGTCTTAAGTTCGTGGCCGAGCATAAAGTAGTAAATCCCTGTATAGCCCGCCGTATCGGCTCTATCGAACGAAGCACGTACACGACGAATTAGTTGCAGAATTGCCACCCGTCACGTATTACTGTTTGCTTTATGGATTCTCATTTACTCGAGACTCGAGCTCCAAATATGTATGCTAAATTATTCAGAAGAAACCGAGCTGTCTCAGTCATGTGTCGGGTGGTGTAATACGATTAAAAACCACCCCTTGCCGTTATAATTTAAAATAAACTGTGCGAATCGAATCATCCAACTACACCCTGTACGGGCGCCATGCGGCACTACAATCGAACCCTTCTCTAGTCCTCACAAACACCGAACGCAGATTTCAATGTTTTACGACTGAGCCAATTTTTAGAGAGCTCCCCACCTCTTTAAATCTGATATTCGCGGGGGCAACGTAGGGGGACGAGTGGGGAATATCTCAGTTCCGAGTGTAATGGACATGTTTTATAACACAACCCCCCAGCATTAAGGCACGGGCCGCGTATAAAACGCGTAATAGAATTTCAGTGTTGACGAGCACCACCCCTGGCCCTGATGGTGTTAGGCTTTACTGCCCATCTAACGATGTTATCCGCGCACGCATGCGCAGCTACATCTACAGTTATGTCATGCTCGTACCCCACACGTGACAATGGCAAACACCGCCATGAATATAATTTTCTCACGTTTTTGAACGTGTAATTTCAGAAATGGGCATTGAAAATAAAATGTTAAGGCATTGAGTTGAATGAGGGCATAGAAATTCGCCCTTATGAGACAGAATTTTGATATTTCACGATCGTTTCGTTTTCTCAAATTACAGTTTAACTGAAGCAAATAAGCTTAAGTAACAGAGCAAACATGTAAAACTTTTATGAGTTCGACGAACAAAATAGACAAAATGAAAGTCATACTATCGGAACGACTATTCTGATTACAAACAAGAGCATACTAGCTGAAAATGCTACGAAGCTTTTAGACATAAATGGACGCAATTATACAAATTGGCCGCCCGGGCCACCCAATGGACTTTAAAAAAGTTGGTAAAGTTGTTCGAGGCGTCATGTCCAAACAGCCAATGGCGCAGGGGAGGCGCTGGCGCCCTCATTGTTATCCAATTACGGCCTCCCGCGCGATAATACGCGGCGAATTCAAATTAGGAACAGGGAGAGAGCGGTCGCCGACCCCGCTCTCTGATCAATCGTGCAGTGGCTGGACCGACCCTTTGCCAGTAAGTTGCATGCGACACACACCACGCGCTATATCTAGCAACTATCGCCAAGCCAATATAGGCAGTAAAGTGATATGTTTTCCACGAAGCACTAAAAATAAGGCAATATCAGTAAAATACAAAATTATGACCCATGACTCGCTCGGCTGATAGACAAGGCACTGCTTAAACCGGTAGGGCAAGAGATTTTTTTAGATAATTGAGATTTGTTTGTTATTTTTGTAGTCTTTTAAGCAGTTATGGATGCATTTTTTGCTTAGTTTGAAAGTTAGACGATGAATTTTCATGAAACAAAGTTGCGTCTATCAAATTGCGTGAGGAAAGAAACATTTAATTGTCGATTGCATTTGAATATTTGCGTGTGGATTGAACATCCAGATTACAATAAAATCGTTGTGTTTACGCGTGCTAATAATTGCAAAGTTTAAAACGATGCTGCCAGAAAATAAATAACGTCTGCTTGTCCAGAAGCGCTGTTTTTACATTAACAAACACAAGCAACATTGTAGTGGGCACGAAGTAATTAATAATTTTTTTAATTTAAGGTCTCACACGACCTAATTTTGCCATCTCCATTTTTTCCCCATACAACCAGTAAAAACTTATATGCGACAGCGATTCATGGTGGACATCACAGGCACCCGTACTAAGCGTTTTGCTTTCCTTATTCGTACAGTTAATGGAGTCAGTTGCCTGCGTCTGTCTTTCCTGACGTGTACATTTGGGGGTTTTCAAGTAGCGAGCGACCAAATCTTCTAGGAAAACAATGGTCACCATGCCGGCCTGCCAAACACAGGGTTGCGGGTTCGATTCCCTCAGAAAAGTATTTATGCTTAGATATTTGTCTGTGGTCTGGTTGTTTCTATGTATTATAAGTATATATTTACAAAAGAAAAGTAGTATATCCTTTACAAGTCTAGTTACTTAGCTTGGGGCTAGATGGCGATGTGTGGAATGTCCTGCAATATTTATTTATTTATGTCAGACCGCTTCGTTACTCACCACCAGGTAGATGTGGAAGTGGCCAAACGCTTATCCATCATTTGTAAAAAAAAATCATTTCCTAATTAAAGAATCCAATGGTACCTAATTGCTTGGATTTTTCAACCAATTTATTTCTAGTTTCCGTCGACCATGTTGCAAAACTTGATTGGTCGATCACTTTTTGACTAGTCTTGCCTCTCAAGTGTCTTACATGTTATAAAACCTAAAATAATTGTGGCCAATAAAGACTTGTCTTTTTACCAATACATGGGTACGTTGAACAAGTTTATTATTGGGCGCAAGCAAACACAGAACAAGAATTACGAGTTCAGATTCTAGTAGTTTGGATTTTAGGCAGCGACTTGCTGTAGTTAAAGTTGTATGAATTTTTCTATTGGATATTAATGCTTTACTTAATTTTAGAGGACTTTAGAACATATTTTTCGAAAATCCAACTTGGCTGTGAACTACAGGATTATTGGTAACTAGCTGCGCCCCGCGGTTTCACCCGAATAAGTCCCGATTCTGTGGGAATATCGGGATAAAATGTAGCCTATATGTTAATCCAGGTTTCCAGCTATCTAAAATTTCGATGCCCTGCTGGAAACAGTGTTTGTAACAAACATCCACACACAAACTTTCACATATATAATATTAGTAAGATGTGAAAGTTTGTGTGTGTGTATGTTTGTTACTCCTTCACCCAAAAACTACTGCACCGATTGCAATGAAACTCGGTATGTAGGTAGCTAGAGACTTGAATTAACACATAGGCTACTTTTAATCCCGATATTCCCACGGTATCGGGACTTACGCGGGTGAAACCGCGAGGCGCAGCTAGTTGATAATATTAGTAGGATTACACTAGCACGCCGTCGTTCTTCTGTGCACCATAACCAACATTTTTTGTCCATTTTCCGAGGAAGGCTATATGCTATTTTATATTTCGATATTCCCACGGGATCGGGAGTTACGCAGATGAAACCGCGGAGCGCTGTTAGTATTTTATAACTGCGTAGAAATAATTTTCATTAAAAAAAAACCATTGCGTAAAATGTAAAAGTTATATCTCAAACGCTGTTCCCAGCAGGGCATCGAAATTTTACAACGTTACATAAGAAACTATTAAATATTAAAATGTTTTGTAATCATTAGTGAATATTAATATTAAAACTGGACTTGCAATTAGTTGCGAAATTAAAAACGAACTTTATGCCTATGTGACGGTGATATATGGGTATTACGAACGTATTAGAATAAGTTACAACTTTACTATGTTAATTTATTTTTCTTCTCTTCTTGTTGAGGTGCCATCTCCTACCGGAGGTCGGCTATCATTAAGGCTATTTTTACTTTTGATGCTGCTGCTCTGAAAAGGGATCTCGTGCTTTGCTTAAACCATGTCCGGAGGTTCTTAAGCCATGAAGTGCGCCTCCTTCCGGGTGGTCGCTTCCCTTGGATTTTACCTTGCATCAAAAGTTGGAGCAGTGCGTATTTATCATTGCGCATGATATGACCAAAATACTGTAGCTTAAGTGTCTATACAGTATTTAGAACCTATACTTTCTTATTCACCAACTGTTTCTTTTCTACCAATTTCTTTTTAGGGTTCCGCAACCAAAGGATTAAAACGGGACCCTTTTACAAGTATCCACTGTCCTGTCTGTCTGTCACCAGGCTGTATCTCATGAACCGTGATAGCTAGATAGTTTTAATTTTTACAAATGCATTTCTGTTGCCGCTTATAACAAAAAATACTAAAAACAGAGAAAAAAAAAAATTAAGTGGGGCTCCCATACAACATAGTACGGAACCCTTCGTGCGCGAGTCCGACTCGCACTTGGCCGGTTTTTATTGTCTTTTTATGCTAATATATATTTTTAAAGTCCTAGAGGCACGGTCGGAGTCAGAATTACAGACACACCGTAAAGATCTAAAATTACTATTATTTTAATTTTTTTTACATATAAAAAAAATTAATTTATTTTTCAATAATATTTATCTAATGTATTAATGGGTTGAAAGACTTCAAACTTGAACTCGAGCAAGACCTTAGAATCTTGCTTGAGTTGAAAACATTCTAATAATAGCAGTTTTGGAGCTCTACGGTGGGTCTGCAATTCTGACTCCAACCGTACATACAAGTGTCTAAGAGATTACACTGTCTTCTCAAAAAAATAGATTATTGTGCCTCTACCCTGTATATAAAACAGATTATTGTGCCTCTACCCTGTACATAAAACAGATTATTGTGCCTCTACCCTGTATATAAAACAGATTATTGTGCCGCTACCCTGTACATAAAACAGATTATTGTGCCGCTACCCTGTACATAAAACAGATTATTGTGCCTCTACCCTGTATATAAAACAGATTATTGTGCCTCTACCCTGTACATAAAACAGATTATTGTGCCTCTACCCTGTACACAAAACAGATTATTGTGCCTCTACCCTGTATATAAAACAGATTATTGTGCCTCTACCCTGTACATAAAACAGATTATTGTGCCTCTACCCTGTATATAAAACAGATTATTGTGCCGCTACCCTGTACATAAAACAGATTATTGTGCCTCTACCCTGTATATAAAACAGATTATTGTGCCTCTACCCTGTACATAAAACAGATTATTGTGCCGCTACCCTGTACATAAAACAGATTATTGTGCCTCTACCCTGTACATAAAACAGATTATTGTGCCTCTACCCTGTACCTAAAACAGATTATTGTGCCTCTACCCTGTACATAAAACAGATTATTGTGCCTCTACCCTGTACCTAAAACAGATTATTGTGCCTCTACCCTGTACATAAAACAGATTATTGTGCCGCTACCCTGTACATAAAACAGATTATTGTGCCTCTACCCTGTACCTAAAACAGATTATTGTGCCTCTACCCTGTACCTAAAACAGATTAACATACCACCATACCGTAATCTAGGTACGTGGCTAGGTACAGGGTAGAGGCACAAAAATCTGTTTTAGGTACAGGGTCCTCTCTACCCTGCACCTAAAACTTATATTACGTACCTAGATTACGGTATGGTGGTATGTTAACCACCGGAACGGCTCTCACGGTCCCCGTAGATGCTGTGGTCAAAGTATAGTTATTACATCATCACATAACATAACCGAAACTGTGGGCTGGGATACCGAAACCACATCGTGCTGTTTCACAAGGGCGAGACGGACTCGCACACGAAGAGTTCCGTACTATTATCTATTTTTACCCGACTGCGCAACGCAAAGGAGTGGTAATGTGTCCATCCTACTAATATTATAAATGTGAAAGTTTGTGTGTGTGTATGTTTGTTACTCCTTCACGCAAAAACTACTGCGATGAAACTCGGTATGTAGATAGCTGGAGACCTGGAATAACATATATATAGGCTACTTTTTATCCCGATATTCCCACGAGATCGGGACTTACGCGGGTGAAACCGCGGGGCGTACTTAGTCATATATGTATGTTTGAACCTATGTGGCTCTCTAGAGCCCAAACGCATGGGCCGATTTTGATGAATCTTACGATAATCGATTTGTCTCAACCTTGCGAGTGTCACTAAATTTCTATAATATTAAAAAAATGGCTATTACAAGACGCCATATTGTTAAAATAAAAATAAAAAGTTGCCTAACAATATCAAGTTGGGGTATCGTTGAATAGGTATTTTTAGTATTTGTTGTTATAGCGGCAACAGAAATACATTATCTGTGAAAATTTCAACTGTCTAGCTATCACGGGTTATGAGATACAGCCTGGTGATGACAGTAGAGTCTTAGTAATAAGGGTCCCATTTTTATCCTTTGGGTACGGAACCCTAAAAACTATAGATAATGTAAATATTACGGATACTTTTTCACTCACTTTTCAAATGTTTATTTTATTTATACTTATTACCACATAATTAGATAAGTAGGTACGTCTTCTTTTAAACTGAGACATTTAAAAAAAAATAAAAAAAAAATACTTGTCGTTTTGCGCAATCACGTCTCTTTATGTGAAATAGATTTTCTACCAATTCAAATTCATTTTTTTTTTTTTCAGAAATACTGAATACATAATAGTTGCTACGAACTACAAACCAGCCCTTTTTATGCGTAAAGAGATCAAGTTTTGCAAATTTCTAAAAACCCTCATGCATGAAATATTTCAGACTCTTAGCTCTTGCAGTTTCCGAGATATATTTATGAGTTTAAACCATAAAACCATTAATTGCGATCAATTCACCGTTTTATTGGACACAAGTTTTTGAAGTTTTTGTTAATCAATAGTTATCAAACGTATAATTATGGAGCACTATCAAAAGCAGCCATTTTTAAGGGATAAAGTTTTAAAAGACTAGGTTCAGGTTCTCTTTCCACAATGAGTTAAATATGTCTAATTGTGCGATTTGCGTTACTGGACATTTTGTAAGCCTACCTTACTAAATTATTTACTTCTATAATACTCACTGTCATTAATATATTTATTTATTTAACAATTAAGTACTTAATTAATTATTTAAAAAATAAATTATTATTTATGAGCGTTTAGTTTGCACTTCAAATTGTCTAATTAACTGTTTTTATTTGTTTCAGGTACGTAAATCGATATAAATAACTGAAGGATAAGAATTATCAATTAGCATAAAATTGTTAATGAAGGCTTTGGTAATGTATTCATTTAATTATGTTGTACTGGCATGAAAATAAAGTAACTTTTTTTTAAATTATGTCACTAATTTTGGAAAATGTTAATAGTACATTACGATATAAGTGTGGTAAATTGATCCTTGCATAGAGGCGGTTTATGACGCGCGAGCGGTAGCGAGCGTGTTAAAGAAGTCAAGATGCAAATATCAATTCCACACGTATATCGTACGACGTTTTTTATCACAGTTGCGAATAAAAGAAAAGACTTGAAAAGAAAACAAAATTATCATTCATCAGTCATTATCACGTAAAATTTTCGTTCGTAAACCGACTTTAGAGACAACCATTTTTGCTTGCTAAAAAACTCTTTGGTTACCTTTTTTTTTGGTCCTACCTTTTCTATACATCAAAACAGTATGTAATTAGCAGTAAGATACGTATTTAACCTATCGGGATAACTTTAAAGCACTAGGTTGGCAATGTAAAACGCACGCGTGCATAATATGTTGGATTATGAGCCTAAAAGCCGTTGAATAAGATCCACTTTATGAGCAACTGTGATAAAAAAATATCTTCGCATCCATCTCTCTCCTATCTTGTCTCACACAGTCTATCCAACTTTTCTTAGGTCGTCCTCTTCCTCTCCATCCCTCTACATTCATACCCATCACTCTTCTGGTCACATACGTCTCCTATCTCTTCATCAGTCAACTATTGCCAACTCAAAAAATTCAATTTTTTTTTATAGGTATTAAAAATAGGTACTACCTAGTACCTACAGACGTCCAAACAGACGTCATGTATTTAATTTAGTTATAAAAGTACTTAATTTAAATAAATAATACAATGTCATGTCCGCTTATTTAAAATTAAATAATTTTCTGTAAAAAATAGAAGACGCTTTTTACCCGACTGCAAGGAAAGGGTTATGTTTTTTGCGTCTATTTTTTGCATGTTTGTAATATTCTTTATTCCCTCATATCTTCCAAACCACTTGGCGGATATTTTTTAAATTATGGTATCGTCATTGAAACTTAAGTTTTTAACAACTAAAACTTTAATTAGGTTTTAAAACTATCTTTATCTAGAGGGATAGGTAGTTTCAAAGTCCACTAAAGGTTTTAGTAGTTGGAAATAGTACATTACGATATAAGTGTGGTAAATTGATCGTTGTATAGAGGCGGCTTATGACGCGCGAGCGGTAGCGAGCGTGTTAAAGAAGCCAAGATGCAAATATCAATTCCACACGTATATCGTACGACGTTTTTTATCACAGTTGCGAATAAAAGAAAAGACTTGAAAAGAAAACAAAATAATAATTAACATAATATTTGTGATAAGTCTATGTTTACATTTTTTTAAGGCAATATTTTTTGTTAATTATGCTCCGAAAAGGCCAGGCTAAAGACTTTTAACCTATACAGCCTTGTCTGACATACAATATTTTTTAGGGTTTTTTCTATTTGTTTTTGCGTCGGGGGTTAAGGCCCTCTTCCTGTACCGTGTGTAGGTATTTTAACATTACCTCAGCCTCCGCGCACAAAGACGTAGCGTGAAAGTGAGCCGCGCGCAACGACTCGCGTACGCGATCAAGCTACGCCACAGTGTAGGTGTAAACAGTGGGCACGCCACAGTGTAGGTAGGTGTCAACAGTAGGTTTTCGTTATCTAATTGGGCCCGATACGTAAAATAATAAAACTAATGTGTAGCTGTAATAATGTACCTAATATTTTTATTGGAACGAAGTTCCCTATCGCGGGTTGACGCGGGGACCTAGCCGAGAAAAAAATGTTACGCATTACAAAACCGTGAAACAAAAAACCGAAAAGAAACTAATCTTCTACATATTACAAATATACACACACATAGATTAAAAGAAAAATAAAAAAATGGTTGTCTGCAAAGTCGGTTTACGGCATTCATTTAGGATAACACTACGTATAGACAAGTTACGTTCCATTTTATAACGGCGGGAGCCTGCGCGGGTGGGAGCGCGCCATGACCAAGCCATCCGCTACTTCAGAAATGACACTACCTTTTATACCTACAAAATTTCATTAGAGTTAAACACGTAGATGTAGAGGCTTTTTACAATAACAAGTTTATGAACAAGGTATTATAATATACTTATTTATTATAAATACGAAAGTTTGTGTGTGTGTGTGTGTCTAGTGTGTTTGTTTGTTACTTCTTTACGTACAAAATTAAACCGATTGTGATGTTTGGCATTGGGGCTAGCTAGTTTAAGGGGTAAAAGTAATTAAACACTGAGTTAAGACTTACCTATTATTTAAGGGTTTTTAGGGTTCTGTAATACCTATAATACCTACTACCTAATATACTGCAAAATAAAGGAACTTTTTTTTACAAATTATAAATATATGTGTACGGAACCCTCGCTCCGTGCGCGAGTTCGCAAAAAAAGCGGTCAAGTGCGAACTTGACCGGTTTTTTGCTTGCCACACGTCTATCAGTTATCTAAGGCAAATTCAGTTATATTAAATACTTATCTTTTAATTTGACTTTTATTCATATTTTCTACGGTTGTCGTATGGTGATATTTGTTTGTAATGTTAAATATAATTTAGGTAGTACATAACGTTGTGTTTTTTTAAGTTTTTTAAGTTTGCTTCCGCTGTAAGTAATTTTTTGTAACGTTTCCATATATTTTTATTCAAAATGAGAAGGCCCTTATCCTCTACGAACTAGCAACCGACTATGTCGTCTAGTCTTATTTCAGCTCAGATGGACGGAATGAGGCAATGTACGGCGCTGACCTCTCTTGTAATTTATCTCAATGGTTTACGGACGATAATTTTACGTGATAACATCATAAAAAAACGATAAAAAAATTGAGTTTTTTTCCTAATTTTTTTCTATTAAAATATTTTTTTCATTTATAGTTTGCTTAGACTGACTGGAGCACTCGCTCACTCAATCGCGTCTAGTCACCATAACACAAGCCTAGCTGCTTAGACTGGAGCAACAATACAATATACAAACTTGTTACTAACCTTACCTCTTTATAATATTAGTATCGATGATATGCGCTCACTCAATCGGGTCTAGTCACCATAACACAAGCCTAGCTGCTTAGACTGGAGCAACAATACAATATACAAACTTGTTCCTAACCTTACCTATTTATAATATTAGTATAGATTATTTGCGCTCACTCAATCACGTCTAGTCACCATAACACAAGCCTAGCTGCTTAGACTGGAGCAACAATACAATGTACAAACTTGTAACTAACCTTACCTCTTTATAATATTAGTATAGATTATTTGCGCTCCCTCAATCGGGTCTAGTCACCATAACACAAGCCTAGCTGCTTAGACTGGAGCAACAATACAATATACAAACTTGTTCCTAACCTTACCTCTTTATAATATTAGTATGATTATTTGCGCTCACTCAATCACGTCTAGTCACCATAACACAAGCCTAGCTGCTTAGACTAGAGCAACAATACAATGTACAAACTTGTTACTAACCTTACCTCTTTATAATATTAGTATAGATTATTTGCGCTCACTCAATCGCGTCTAGTCACCATAACACAAGCCTAGCTGCTTAGACTGGAGCAACAATACAATATACAAACTTGTTACTAACCTTACCTCTTTATAATATTAGTATATATTATTTGCGCTCAGTCAATCGCGTCTAGTCACCATAACACAAGCCTAGCTGCTTAGACTGGAGCAACAATACAATATACAAACTTGTTACTAACCTTACCTCTTTATAATATTAGTATAGATTATTTGCGCTCCCTCAATTGCGTCTAGTCACCATAACACAAGCCTAGCTGCTTAGACTGGAGCAACAATACAATATACAAACTTGTTACTAACCTTACCTCTTTATAATATTAGTATAGATTATTTGCGCTCACTCAATCGCGTCTAGTCACCATAACACAATCCTAGCTGCTTAGACTGGAGCAACAATACAATATACAAACTTGTTACTAACCTTACCTCTTTATAATATTAGTATCGATGATATGCGCTCACTCAATCGGGTCTAGTCACCATAACACAAGCCTAGCTGCTTAGACTGGAGCAACAATACAATATACAAACTTGTTCCTAACCTTACCTATTTATAATATTAGTATAGATTATTTGCGCTCACTCAATCACGTCTAGTCACCATAACACAAGCCTAGCTGCTTAGACTGGAGCAACAATACAATATACAAACTTGTTACTAACCTTACCTCTTTATAATATTAGTATCGATGATATGCGCTCACTCAATCGGGTCTAGTCACCATAACACAAGCCTAGCTGCTTAGACTGGAGCAACAATACAATATACAAACTTGTTCCTAACCTTACCTATTTATAATATTAGTATAGATTATTTGCGCTCACTCAATCACGTCTAGTCACCATAACTCAAGCCTAGCTGCTTAGACTGGAGCAACAATACAATATACAAACTTGTTACTAACCTTACCTCTTTATAATATTAGTACCCATAGATTATTTGCGCTCATTCAATCGCGTCTAGTCACCATTATACAAGCCTAGCTGCTTAGACTGGAGCAACAATACAATGTACAAACTTGTTACTAACCTTACCTCTTTATAATATTAGTATATATTATTTGCGGGCAAGTACGTTTGTAAATTATTATTTGCGGAAAAAAGTTTGTCATCCCTGCAAATGCAAGGTTTCGCGTGGGGTTCGCTCGAACGCAGCGTGCCGGCAAAAGTGGCATAGGTCTTACCTCGACGAGGCCCTGAGGCCGACTGCGAGGAACTGACGCGTGCTAACTATTATATTTGATCGATTTGCAAAACATTTTGTACATTTTAGCATTATTATCCAAAAATATAGTTCCTAGAGGTCAAAACCTATCATTTGATTCAATTTTTAGAAACATACGTTAACTATTTTTGAATAAAAACCGATAAACGATCTAAAAATTCTCTGTTTTCTAACATTTTTTTTATCGAACAAAGTTGTTCATATCATGTTTTCAACCCAAATAAACAAAAATATGGTTTTTAAACTACAATATCTACTTATATCAAAATAACAAAAAAAGAGTATTTGATTACTTAAAGTTGCTTAACACAAAGGTCGATTTGCGAACACATGGTCTTAAGAACAAAATACAATGGTACGGAAAAACAATATATTTAAGTAAAGAAAAAAACAAAAAATAAACAACTCAATTTTTAATCGTTTTCTAAGTCATTATCACGTAAAATTTTCGTTCGTAAACCGACTTTAGAGACAACCATTTTTGCTAGCTAAAAAACTCTTTGGTACCTACCTTTTTTATACATCAAAACAGTATGTAATTAGCAGTAAGATACGTATTTAACCTATCGGGATAACTTTACAGCAGTAGGTTGGCAATGTAAAACGCACGCGTGCATAATATGTTAGATTATGAGCCTAAAAGCCGTTGAATAAGATCCACTTTATGAGCAACTGTGATAAAAAATATTTTCTAAAAGCGCGTTTTACAACATTTTGATTTCTAACTTGGTCATTATTAAAAAACTGAAAATAATAATTTGGCGGGCCGTTTTCGACATCACTATTAATAAAAATATTATTTTTTTAATATTCGCTAACCCTTGCCTTAAAACAACTGTTAGTTCTGCATTATTAATTATTATTCAATAAATAATTCAAAGTTTCGTTTAAACTCCCTTAATTTGACCCTATAAAAATAAATAAGTTTGTAAAAGCAACAGTTGTGTGTTAGATAGACATCGCATAATGAGTTTCGATCGGCATCAGTTCGAATTGCTGCAATATTCTGTGTAAGTGGTCGTTTTGTGAAATTGGACATTTTGAGCGAAGCACCTTAAAACTTCAGTCATTTGAGGGGTTAATTTTTGCAACGAAGTTCCTTATCGCGGGTTGGCAACCTACCTAACCGAGAAGAAATGTAACGCGTTACGAAAAGTGAAATGAGAACGCGTCATGAAGAACCTTTAGAGAATAAAGGAGACCGAAGATTAATCTCCCACATAAAAAAAACTAAACGTTCATTTTTTTTCTTATGAGGAAAAACGTGTGGGGACTGCCGCGATAAAGCTATTGCATCGTGCGAGCTTCGTACAGTCGTACCATATACATACACGTTAAGCGAACGCTCCGTCAAGCTACATGGTAGGCGGAGTAAGTAAATAAAACCTAACACCCCCCGGCGGTGTTAGGTTTTATTTTCGTTACGGAATTTTTTGATTCGGTCGCCGCGCTCAAAGCCCGCGATAAAAGCTATGCAATAGCTTAAAAGAAATCTTTACGGAAAGTAGACCTTGTACTGTTATACTTACTTACCTACCTA
Organism: Idaea straminata; assembly: GCA_951213275.1. NCBI lineage: Eukaryota > Metazoa > Arthropoda > Insecta > Lepidoptera > Geometridae > Idaea > Idaea straminata. Next base: position 10,933,006 of record OX577863.1, on the reverse strand, counting down.
TGCTATTAGGGTTCCATACCACAAGGAGGAAAAACAATCGAGTGATCCCTTAAGGGTCCCCTTAAGGGATCACTCGATTGTCCGTCCGTCTGTCTATCAAGACCCTTTTTCTCAGGAACGGGTAGAGATAGACAGTTAAAATTTATACTAAAAACTAAGGTCTATAGTCCCTAGTAGATGTATAAATAAGGAATGTCTTAGTCAACGCGATCAAAAGATGTACCAAAACTCACCTTAATTTTCTCATTTTAGGGTTCCGTACCGCAAAAGGAAAAAGGAACCCATAACACTTTCTTGTCCGTATGTTTGACTATCTGTCTGTCCGTCCGTGTTTCACCATTGATTTTCTCAGGAACGGGTGGACATTTTGATTGAACACCTGCATTCACAAAAAGTGTTATGTTCCGGTACCATGACGGCGTCATAGTAAATGTTACGCGTCTCGTGTTTGTTTAGTAATAATATCGCTCTGGGCTTGTGTTATGGTGACGAATGACGAATAGAAGACCAAGATAAAGGAAAAAATATAGAGGAAAAAAAGAAGAAAAAAAGTATAAGTAATGGAAAAACAATAAAAATCTCAATATTAATTTTCTTATGACGTCATCACGTAAAAAAAACTAAATCAAAATCAGTTCATCCGTTTGGGAGTTACCGACTTTCCAGACAGCCATTTTTTTCAACAACGGTATCTGCTTCCCAAAAGTAAACGTACGTTTACTTTTGGGAAGCAGATACCGTAGTACGTAACTACTATAATACACTTCCTATTGGATTATTCATCGTCGAATTGTAGTAGGAAAATATACAAACAAAATATAAATCACCTTTTTAACGGTTACACAAGTTCATTCTGACTTTTAAATTAACTACCTACTTACTATAGAATTTGGGAACCATACGATTTCTAGCTGAACTCCGTCGGATCTCGACTGTTGGCGGAACACCGATGGGTTTTTAGTGGATAAGCCTCCGGCCGCCTACCATCCTCAGGCTGAAGGCAGCCCCACATACCTCCGTTGCCCCCTCCCCCTCAGGGTGGCGGGGGGATGCAGTACCTAGCATAGAAATCGTATGGTTCCAAATTCTAAGTATTCTCAAAGTACTTACTTACATAAAGCACAGCTAATAGTAAAGATTCGCGTGATGCCTGACAGACGGGCAGACGGGCGGACAGTGAAGGACAATAGGGTCCAATTTTTACCCTTTGGGTACGGAACCCTAGAAATTGATAAAAAACATAACATGTCTTTTAGTTTTGCCGTTGTCGGGTAAAAAGATCGATCAGGTTGTAGATCATACAGTAGGCAGGTAAACAAATATATAATAAATCTTCTATACATATAAAATGCTTTGTCCTGAATTACTGACTGACGGATCAACGCATAGCCTAAACCGCTGATCGTAGAGGCCTGAAACTTGGAGGGTGTGTTTTTTGTATGACGTAGGCATCCGATAAGAAAGAATTTTCCGAAATTCTACCCCTAAGGGGGTGAAAAGGGAGGGGGTAAAGTTTGTATGGGACAACGTGATTCCTTGGGCAATTTTCGACTCCTACGCGGACGAAATCGCGGGCAAAAGTGCGGGTATAAGTGACACTGACGCGGGTAAAGCCGCGGGGCGCAGCTAGTAAAATTATAAATTGTTATTATTCACCGGTGAAATGGCCAGCACGAGCAATAAATATTTAAAAAAAACAAATGAATAAAAACAAACTACCTGCCCGGAAATTGCCCCTTCCCTGGCTCTCGTAAGAAGCCAATTTCGTTGCCTATAGGGCTTTGAATTTTTTTGCCATAGTTTAAGATCCACCATAATATATTAAAAGCTTTTATTTTTATATTTTGTTTAATTTTTATTTATTAGCTACCAACACTAATATCATAATGTGAAAACATTTTTTGTTTTGTAACGAATTAGTTCCGAAATTACTGGACCGATTCTGATGAAATTTGGTATAAAGATACATTAAATCCTTGAGGGTAAGTTAGGCTACTTTTTACATCTATATTCCCACGGAAACGGGAATTACGTGGTTAAAACCCCGAACCGTTACTTTTATCTCATAACCAGATTTTTTCAGAGATGTAATCGTAATATAATATTTTAGGCACGCCCACACTACACTATAAAAACAAAATGTACATTTTAGATCGACGACTCTACTAGATTGTGTTTTTTCTTTCTTTCCTTTTTCCCTTAAAGCCTTAAGATCCTTTTAAGAACGATCTTCACCGAGCTGATAAATTAATGAAAAATATTTTATATCAAATTAAATAGTTCATAATAAAATAAAAATAGTTTTCTTCCCTTAACCAACTTGGTGAAGGTCGTTTTTAAAGGGATCCCATACTATAAGGTGAGGTCGGCACAACATGTCGTCCCTCTCCACTCCACCCTATTCTTCACCCGCGTAAGTCCCGATCCCGTGGGAATATTAAAATGAAAAGTAGCCTATAGTCTTTCTCGATAAATGGACTATCCAACATAAAAATATTTTTTCAAATGGAACCAGTAGTTCCTGAGATTAGCGCGTTCAAACAAACAAACTCTTCAGCTTTATAATATTAGTATAGATTCAAACCCCCTTGTATCATTTGCCATACGGCTAGCGGCCACTTGAGGACAATAAATTCGTATCATTAGCCTTCACCATGCGCCTAATGCACGGCTCATTTACATTACACCGAACACACTGACATCTGTCATGCGGGTACAACGTACTTTATGTAACGATCCTTTTTAAATTTTAAAATACAATGTTGGTATCTATTTTTTTAGCACGGAAATGTAGAGCTATAGTTTTACAGACCATATCGATACCTTAAGGCTAAAAGTGTGTAAGTGCTAAATCACTATTTAACAGGAGAGCAAAAAAACTAAAATATAATTAAGTACATTAGTTTAGCATTTACATAAACACATCCTAACTTAGTTTTTAAGACGTTTCTATGTAATCTATGTACAAATGTATTAAGCATCCAAATGAATAATTTTTTTTTACTTTGACTTAGCAATAAAAATTTTTCGATATGACATTAGCAAAAGTAAACGATTATTTTGTCCAAAAACTGTCCTTAATTATTTTTATTAAAGCATTTTCTTAATCATAAGATTAGAAATATGTTTTTGATAAAAAATACAATAATATCTTCTTTTTCGGCGAAGTTTCGAAAAATATTGAAGTGGTAGCAAAAGTATATATCAAAAATAGAAAGATAGTGGGACTAGAGAATACGTTGTCACTGTACAAGGTGTTTAACTTGTTCGTTGCACTTTTTATCTATTTTTACCATCTGTCAGATAATGAGCAATCACACAAGATATTATTATGTATTTTTACATTCACATGAGGTTAATGCATTTTGTATTATGAGTCATTATGAACAAAGGATTTGTTAGTTGTTCTTGGGGGTCTGTAAACTCAGTTTTGTAATAACTAAGTATCCAGTTAAATGTCCTCATTAGAGTAGGTTGATGTCTTGCTACGAATACTGTTAAATTGAATAGCGAATTAAATACGAACAAAACCTAAATCGGTAACAATTTTTGTAACAAGCAAGTCTCCATGTATAAGGAAATCGCAACTTCAATCGATAAAGGTCGTAACTACGATTCAGCTAAAAAATAGTTTAATTGTTTAGGTTGAACAAATGACCACATATTCATTAGTTTAAAAAATCAAAGATAAACAGAAAAATGCTTTTGAACAGAGTAAAGAATATGTACACTACGTTTGAGTCGAAACTGTCAAGAGTGACTTGACAGGTCCGCGAACCCATCTACTGTACAAGGCGTAAGGCGTAAAACAAAGAACATTCACCCCGCATGCGAAGTGTTAATAGATTTCCGGCATATGGTGTGTTGCAGGTGCGATCGGTGCCGATTGTGTGATAGCTACACATTACAAACCTACACCCTAAGGATATTGCTGTTTGTTTCTTCATTCTTACTTGTGAGGGTGATAGATTGATTGATTAACAGCGATATGCTAATGAAAATAAAATTTCAATTAATTTTCTTTATTAAAATCGCAACAAATAACTCCTATTACTACGCCTTCGAGAATTAAGAATAGCTCATTCAATGTCAGCGTTTGAAATTCTAGACTCCTAATACTTTTTTGAATAATTCAAAATTCCTTCAAAACATCATAGTCACAGATTAGAATAGACATTCTAAACAAATAAACATGATTATACCTATTTATTATCAAGTGATTTATTGAATTAGTGCTAGAACAGTAATTATTGTTTCTATAACGATCCTAACTGGATATCGGATGAATAACTTGGCCAAGCTATAAACTTTGATAATGGCACCATTTATTATGGGGCTGACTCGTAACGATCGTTTAAAGCTTAGGTCATCGGTATTATTAATAGATACTACTTTTATTTTATCGAAAAAATTTGATAAAATTTGATATAAAGATAAAGATCACAATCAAATTATTTTTACAGGATTTTTAAACCTGACGCTTTCGGAAGGTTCCAGCTTCCGTGGTCACAGACAGAGATGATAAGTCTTACAAACTGTTTAAATTATTAAATGCCGAAATAGGTACATTCTAATTGACTATAAATTACGAAAACTAAACGTAGAGTTGTTTAAAATGATTAAAAAGTAGGCACAGTAGGTATTTCCAAGGTAATTCCCAGGCTTACAAATTTGAATCTATACTTCTATATCTATACTAATATTATAAAGAGGTAACGTTGGTAACAAGTTTGTATGTATGATGGGGGTAATCTCAGAAACCACTGATCAATTTCAAAAATTCTTTCACCAATAGAAAGGTAAACGATTAGGGAATAACATAGGCTATGACTTATTTTCAAAAAATTAGGGATCCGTAAGATTATTGCAATATTATAAATTGTGGTAGAAAATCCACAACAGTTTTAGCGTGCGCTGTGGAAACCATTGATGATAAAACAATAAGTAGATAAATAGCTAGACGATAGGGATATAAAATGTTGATATTACATACATATTTGTGTTATTGCAAATATTAATAGAAATGATCATGAGATGACTCAGTCGTCGTAATGGGAAAACTAATAGTTATAACAAATATGAAAAATAAAAGTACACTTAATAAAGTATAACAGATTAACTAAATGAGGAACAACACACAACTTTGATCTTTTGCCAAGTTTTCCTTTGTTTTAATAAGTTTTAAGTAAATGCAAAGAGTGTGAAACATACGTGGAAGCACCTGTACATATAGTTAGAACTAGAAAAAATACAGTCTGTATTGATTCACTGAACATTCTTACTAAATGAATAACAATACAGTACATAATGACGTATACGGATTCAGAATACATAGACACAAATTATGTAAAGGACAAGACGACGGTTAAGGTCACAAAAATGGTAACATTGAGTTGACGCGGCACGCACACAGACGCACGGGGCGAGCGAGCGCACACAGACGCGCGGCGTGACGACACGACACGTGACGTCACGGCACGCGAACACACCCACACCTCTGCTGCGAGGTACACGTGACGTATACCTTACCTACAAGTAGTGATGGGAAAGATTACGGATTACGAAATCCGTATTTTGTACGGTTTGTTTCACATAGTTAACTGCTTTAAATGATAATGCAACTATAATATATTTTTATAATCATATAGTGATTTGTTAAGTGCACACTTATAGGATAATTACATACTTATCTAGATAATTATTTATAAAAATGTAGTTTATTATGAATAACTGTAGTAATGTCTTTAAACAATGCTAACAATGACTGACAAGTAACATCGTTAAAGCTTTAAAATCGATACTTTACTGCGCTTTGACTACAAAAAAAAACCCAATTTAAAAACTTCAAAGCGCACAATAAAGAAATCGTTCGTTATTTGCTGAAGAAACCCTTTCAACAAAAGGAATACATTGTTAAAATCCGACAGGCAACGTTCATCCGCCTACAAAGCCGCCCTCACCGTACTCACATTACGAAACGAATTGAATCCGAGGCGAGCGAGGGCGCGCACACTCGCGCGATGTAAACAAAGTGACGTAAAGACGTAACGCACACATCCAAACCCCGTCTCGACGCTCACCAACACAACCAATGATTAATGTAAACAAACCGGTCCGTACACTGTATAACATTACACACACACAAACACACAAAACTGGGCCATCTGCTACGAACCTTAGTCAAATAAGTCATCTATTCTATTTATATAACACTCAAATGTCCTATTTTTGTTTAATTAAATATAAATTTGCTCGTAGCAACATTGTCTTATTCTAATTAGATAATATTATTAATATTATGTTAAATTATTAAATACATAAGCTAAACATATTATTAAACATAAGTAACAAAACTTAATGAAGCTGTCTTAAAAGAACCGTAAACGATAAAAACTCCGGGTCATTTATTTATTTCTCGTAAACCCCAAAACTCTTGTAAAACAAAGGGAACAATAAAAGCTAAGAGCTCCTACAGATAAAATAATAAAAAAATAACACAATAAAAATTACAATACAGTCCACGAAAATTATAACCGGACTGAATGTGAAACAAGTACAGTCGTAAATAAAAGCGAATAGCGCTCGGCTCGACGCGTACTGTTATTGCTCGAAAATTTATAGCATTTACCCAAAAATTACCAGTTTCAGCCAGTTTATGACGCACTGAACTCAAACCCTACCTAATATACAGAAGTTGTTAAGCAAAATGCTCCCTTTTTGCTTATTACTGTAATCAAAATTGAAATATTTTGACATTAAATATAAGATTTTATATCGAACGCTATAGCAAGAAATATAAAATGCGAAGACGTAAAATAAATTAGGTACTTATTATCTCAAAATGTTACATTTGCCGGTTTGCTTATAGAAGTATTTAAATAGTCGATTTAATACAAAATATGTAAGTGAAATTATAATCTTAACACGTTCAAAATAATAGGTATTAAATTTATAATAAAACAATATTAAACTGATATATTTGATGTTTTTATGTATTCTCCAAACACATTATTTCCGCCTTTGGTTTTATAATGGCGTCTGTTTAAAAACCACATAAAAAAGTTAAAATCCCAAAAATAAGCTTGTGAAAGTAGTCCATCCATAATGATAAAGTGGCAAATCTAACAACTTTCTAACAACATCAAACACCCTAAATTATGGCTGGAAACATGTTATGGCGCCTCATGTTAATCAAAGGCGTTGGCGTAAAACTGAGACTTCTAAAGAATATAAAGATTCACTTTTATGGTGAAAATAACAAAATATGAATAAAATAAACTTATATTATTATCCTTCTCCTTTGACTACTTAAGTATACTCTGTGTTACTTATAGTACTTTTCTGTTTTTTATTTTTATTTTATAAATTATTGTTGTGTGCTTGTCTAATAAAGGTTTTTTATATTCTTTCTTAAATCTCGTTAACGGAAGTTTGGTTTTACCTGCTTCACGAATATAATAACATAATATTTTTATATAAATAATTTATACTGAAATATAGTCCAAAAATGCTGCAGGTAAAACTGCTCTTGGTGGAGCTAGTAGATGATAAATTACAGAAACCATGTCAAAAGAGATATCTTTGAAAAATTAGCTCACTCCAAAAATACTATTTATACTAGTTCCAAGATATTTCTGTAAAATTGAAAAATAAATAATGAACATTAAGCCATTTAACCGATTCAAAGAAGTGCTTATTCACAAACAGTTTTTATTATCTTTTTAAACTCACACGATTTGTATTCGTAATTATTATTTTTCAGGGTTTCAAACGCTTATTTTTAAACCATAATGCAAACATTTTGACCTGGCAAAATAAAAACTGAGCTTTTTATCGAGATTGAAAAGTCATTTTATTGCACATACAAGTTTTTACCTCTAGACCATCGATATACAATTTAATATAATGTCTACGTGCGAATAACTATCTAGCGTAAGCAAATAATTATTGTTAATACAATAGTGATGTAACTCGACCCGGTTTAGTAATAAAACCGGGTCAATAGCGGGGTCAAGGCTTCTATTGTGATAGTACTCTTCACGGTGAACTAACGGTTCATTAAAATAATTATGTAATTATAACAATAAGCCGAACCATGAGCACGCGCATGCTAAAAATTTAATATAGTAGAAAAAAATCGAGCTAATCTTACGCAATCATTAAAAAACATTCTTTTTTGCTGTTGTGTATTGGGGTCACTATTAAAATGTCCTTAATGCAAAAATTACGATATTGTCTCTAAACTCTTGAGTTGAAATAGTTAGTCGCAAATAGTCTAGATTCAAAATTACCTTAGGTAACACTGATTTAAAGTCAAGGGCCTATCTAAACATATTTGGCCGTCAAACTGGAATCCGAGAATTTGACATTTCTTATGTGTTCAATCAATTTAACCCCAAGTATGGTAAGTGCGAATTTCATTGACCCATTCGCCCAGTCCTTTGCATGTCTTTTGGTTTGAACTACTTACTTCTAATAGTCAATGTATTGTACCTCGTTGTTAAGTATTTAAAATATTGTAGACTTTTGCATGCACACCAGACAAATCTTTTAAAAAATAGTGTTTCGAATGTTTTTTTAAGTTTTATATTAGTTTAAATGGACAAAAAAAAACTACATTTTTAAAACACTTTTCCAAAGTAATCCAATAGCAACAATTAGGCACAAAATCATGTGCAACAGATTGTCAAGTCATGTACAATGAGTCGATCGTGAGAAAAGCAATTTCAAATCGATTCGAAAACGTCCGTAATCGATACATACCGATACCAGGCTGGCAATCGTTATCCACAGCACCACTAACGAACGTGACAACACGCGTGTCTACCGAATCAACCAATGACACGTTCGAAAACCGAATCTCCTGAGGTGCAAACGAATTTTAAAATTGGAAATTCTATTTTCAAAGATTCAATTTCAATTTTTTTATGGTCTTTTTGGCAGTGTGAAAAGAAATTGCGATGGGGCGAATTGATTGGTCGAATTGTTTCAAAGGTCTCTATATACGCTAAAGCAGAAATATTTTTTTGTTTGTTTGTAACGAATAGGCTCCAATCCGCCTACCATGTATTGATAATTATAGAAAGCGATTGCGGGCAACTTCTGTGTTCCCTAACAAAAAACTTTTGTCCTACGACTTTTGGAAATTCTTCTTTCTGATGACAGTTTTATTCCCGCATAACATTCCCAGATTTCAAAATCCAAGCAACTTTTTTCAAACCAAAATACTGAAGTTGTCCCACAATGGTCACGTTAACTATGAATAATTAATATTCAAAATGTTTCTTAACATTCGTTTCAAAACGGCACGAAGTAGGAATCCTTACAAAGTTGTAATTGAAATGGAAAAACATCAAAACAAGCCACCTCGAAACTCTACAAAACTCATATTAAATATTTACTTTAAACGTGTTTATTTGAATGAGAAACCTAACAAATTAAGGTGTAAGGGTACCGGCGACTGATTCCTCAGTCGACTACGTTTGTATGGAGAGAGCTCCCGGTACTCTTTCTTCTTAAAGAAAGTTATTATGAAATTGCCACCCGCTAAGAAAAGATTTTGGAAAATTCAACGTTGGAGGCATGTGCTGATTAATTCTTAGCTTTTATAAAATCACGAAGGTCTGGCGGTATGTGGGATCTTACTCTATTTGAAGATAATAATAAATTTTGAAAAATTCTACTCTTAAGTGAACGAAGTCGCTGGTAGATAGAGTAAAATAAAACTTATCCATACCCACTTAAAGTATTACTGGTCGCCCTATTTCTTACTTTTCCGTTTTTTATTTAACGCCAATTCCATTAACTTTTTTTTTAGCTGCGGCTGCGTTCGAATTTCAAAGCTTGACGAATCAGGAACCGATTGATTTGAACGCAATCGAGACGAACGGAACGAGCAAAGTAGGGTGCACGCTGCACGTATATTGTTTCCCAATACTTGAATTACTTGAAAAATCTATTGGTGTTCGTGAGAACGTAAAATCATGGTGATTTTTGAGTATTTCTTTAAAAAATTCACACGAGATATCCTTCACATTTTTTTGATTCCCTCGAAGAGCAAGGCAAAGAGCTTTTAGGACATACAACCTCATGTCATTTTTTAATATTTTTTCTATATTCTCCTTCTGACATTTTTTATTGAAACCTCGTGTTGGAAGAAATAAAGAAACACATTGAATTTCACGAAATCAAAGTCAAAATGTCAATTAATTTGGAATCAATCGCATGAAATCACATTGAAACTTAAAATAATTGCACATAAATAAATATAGCAAGACATTCCACACATCGCCATCTAGCCCCAAGTTAAGTAACTAGACTTGTGTTATAGGTGCTAGACAACGGATATACTACTTATATACTTTTCTTTTGTAAATATATACTTATAATACATAGAAATAACCTGACCACAGACAAATGTCTAGCATAAATACTTGTATGAGGAGGAAATCGAATCCGCAACCCTGTATTTGGCAGTCTGGCATGGTGAGCATTGTGCCAACTGGGTGCCATCAGGCATGCGTTGAGTAATTCTCCTACTCTATTAGAAGATATGCAGGGAAACAGGAAAACATACGTACGGGTCTAAAAACATAACCTTTCCTTCTGGTTTCATCGTAGTAGGTTAAAAATAAAACCACGATGTCATTTCCTCACTTCTTTGACTCTTCTTTGACTGGGATTAAGATTATTGACTGAATTTTCTTTTTTCCTTCAGGTTTTCACTTGAGCGGCGTAGTGCGAGCGCCCGCGGCCATACCTCCGTGCTCCGAGCCTGAGAGACTTTACAGGGTCACTGTCTCATTTGACAGGTTAGTATCATATTACATTTGTACCAACGACACTGTACTTATATATTTTATTAGCTGTTGCCTACGACTTTGTACGCGTGGTAGATTTGCTCCTAAAACCTTCCTCTTGAATGATTCCAACTATATTAAAAAACCACATCAAAATCCGTTGTGTAGTTTTAAAGATCTGAGCACACATAGACAGCGGGAAGCGACTTTGTTTTATACTATGTAGTGATAGTGAAGTCGTTGGTACAAATCACTACATAGTATAAAACAAAGTCGCTTCCCGCTGTCTGTGCCTATGTATGCTTAGATCTTTCAAACTACGCAACGGATTTTGATGCGGTTTTTATAGATAGAGTGATTCAAGAGGAAGGTTTATATGTAATACATAATATAGCCATGCGAAGCCGGGGCGGTTCGCTAGTTGTACTCGTATATTTAACTAGCTGTGCTAGTTTCACCCGCAGAATTTCCGATCCCGTAGGAATGTTGGGATAAAAAGTATGAGTTAACCAGGTAGATAAATCTACATTACCCACTAAGTCTCATCACAATTGGTCCAGCCGTTCTCGGGTTAAAAATGGTTACTTATTAGACACTAGCTGCGCTACGCGGTTTCACTCGCTGTACAAATTCTTGTTGTAAGATCGATGGACTCGATTTTTTACTACTTTTAACTTTTAACGATAACTTTTTTCCTAGTAACGATTTCTTTTTTCCCTTATATCTTTCAAACTAATGTACAGCCATGATTCGCCTTATCGGCATATGAAGTTCGTCCGCGAAAAGTCGAAAATGGACTAAGGAATCACGTTGTCCCATACAAACTTGCACAAACAAATTTTTCACCCCCTTGGGAGTAAAATTTCGGAAAATCCTTTCTTATCGGATGCCTACGTCACACAAAGAACACACCCTCCAAGTTTCAAGTCTACGATTAGCGGTTTAGGCTGTGTGTTGATCCGTCAGTCAGTCAGTCAGTCAGTCATTCAGGACAAAGAATTTTATATGCGTAGATTTATAATTATTATTTTCAAATTAAGGTCAATACTAGGTTGCAAAATATATCTACAAAGGTTACGCGGGTAAAACCGCGGGGCGCAGTACCTATCCAATAAAAGACAATAAACTTGAATAAACTTACGTCAGCAAGCTATAGGTAGCCAATAATATCGACGAATCCAGCTGTAAAATTAGTTTTTCTTTCCAATAGAAATATCGTAAGAAATCCGCGTACTTTAGTGCGGTCGTAAAGTGCCCAAGACAATTGCTGCGAAGTATGGAGGTGACAAACTTTTTCCTATTTCTTACAAAAGGCATTATTGTAAGACCCTACGCAATAAAAAGTCCAACACAGAGATGGCGATGGTTACCAACAATGGAGACCCCGTTTATTATCGAACCTTTGTTGGTTTTTTTTTGGTAGTGTAATTTGTTAGGGGCTACCGACGTTTGTGCTAATTATTGTAGACAAGAGGAGTCGCAGCAGCTACCTATTCTTAGTTATAGTATCCCGCGGATTTATCGTAGAGTGGGAGTTACACGTAGGTAACTCTCGATCCCGTGGAAATATTGGGATAAAAAAATTACCCCCCCCCCCCCCCCCCCGACTTTTATCCCCCATAACTTTCAGAACTTTAAACCGATTTCGATCAAACATAGCTAATAACACTCCCAACTAATTCACCTTTCAAACAAAAGAAACCAAAACCGGTTGAGCCGTTCGGGAGATACGATGCCACAGACACGTCAAACTTATAACACACCGTCGTTTTTACGGCGGGGGTTAAAAAGAAGAATAATTGTTACTCATTTTCACAAAAAAAAATCGAATTTCCAAAAGTCGTAGAACAAACGTGAACCGTGATAGCTATACTATCACTGTTCACGTTTGTTCTACGACTTGCTCCTTTGGTGATCAACTGATCATAAAAGAGCTAAGTGGTAAGGTGCACAGTAAGTCCCGATCCCGTGGGAATATCAAAATGAAAAGTAGCTTATATCCTTTCTCGATAAATGGACTATCCAACACAAAAAGAAGTTATCAATTCGAACCATGTGCCAGTAGTTCCTGAGATTAGCGCGTTCAAACAAACAAACTCTTCAGCTTTATAATATTACTTCGTGGTTTCACCCGCGTAACTCCCGATCCCGTGGGAATATCGGGATGAAAAGTAGCCTATACCTTCCTCGATAAATAGACTATCCAACACAAAAAGAATTTTTCAATTCGAACCAGTAGTTCCTGAGATTAGCGCGTTAAAACAAACAAACTCTTCAGCTTTATAATATATATAGATATCGACTCTTTATATGCTACAAATTATTGAATAAACTTCCAGATGCAAGATAACAGGTGTAACGTGCAGCTGTGAAGCGCGCGACATATTCTGGTGCCAGCATGTCGTTGCGCTTGCGCTGTATAGGATACGGAACGCTGACACCGTCCGGTTACGTGTTCCGATATCAGGTATGTAACATTTTCTATTATAAAGCTAGATTAATTTACTTATTCTAATAGTAGAGGAGGGTTGACCAAGCCGAATAATGGATAAAAAGTATTATAAGTATATCAAATTATTTAGGTCTATAAATATATTGCAAATAGCCTAAAAATTCAAAATCTAATCTTAATGTCTGAACCGAGTTTTATAATATAAGTCGTTAGATTATTCGTTTCATAAAAGAATTTAAATAAAAATTATATCTTTCAAACCTATTAAGTGTTGAAGGATTTACAAGAAAACCAGATTTGGGGCTGTCCTGTCACTGAAAAGCAAAGAGTATAAGGAATGTTAAAAACAGGCTGGTGGAACCTATCATTGGCTTAGGTGGTGATGTTTGCGAAAGGGCATAATTTTTCTACTATAAAACTAATATAAAACTAATAACATAATTTCCTTTAATTTATTTGATATAACTATGGCCAGCCGGCTATCACGTGTAAATCCTGGTCTCTTTAGAATTCCTCACAAAGAACTTCTGTAAAAAATTCCAAGCTTTTGGCCCAATGGTTTCATGCTTTATCATAATATGATAAATGCGTTTTATCAACATCACTCTACCATCAACCGTCCTCCTTCCAGAAACCCTCCTCCAAATGGACCGGCAGCAGCTCCAGAAGTTCGTACAGTATCTAATAGCGGAACACCACACGGAGGTGCTGCCGACCGCGCAGCGACTAGCTGATGAGGTGCTCCAGGCGAGGTCTGCTATCAACAGGATATGTGGGGCTCCGGACCCAACGGCCGGACCACCGCCTGACGCACACCATGCCTGGCACTTGGATGAGCAGCAGGTAAAGATCAGCTGTAGCAATGTTTTATTTAAAAAAAAGTTTCGGAAAATAGCAACAGGAGTTACATCGAGGATGAGAGGTCTTCCTTTATTTCTCGAAGTCTCTATGCTTTTCACTGTTGTATTTATGTGTCTTTGAAACTACTCCGGATTTGCTCCATAATGGATGCTAACTATCTAAATTAGGATTCTCTCTGGCGAAAGAGCGGATTAAAACCTTGCGGTCCATACTGGCAAAATTAGGATCGTAAAAAGATATTGAAGAGGTCCTGGAAGTCTGTTGTTTTAGCAAAGTTTTAGCAGCATCAATCTGTAGAATAAATATTAACGACGCAGGGTTATTTAATAACAATGGCACATAATCTTTTTAAAAGCTTTTATTTATTTGCAATGTATGTATGTATGTAAGTATGTATGAAAGTATGTATGAAAGTATGTATGTAAGTATGTCTGTAAGTATGTCTGTAAGTATGTATGTAAGTATGTATGTTTGTAAGTATGTATGTATGTAAGTATGAATGTATGTTTGTTCGGGTCAAATCTTGCAACTTAATTTTGATCCACTTCCCGGTTATTTTGTATTATTTAAGGAAAAACGTCATAAAACCTTTTTGTTGCAGGTCTGCGAACAAGTGCGAGCATATCTATTACAGGGAACTTATTACAATGCAAATAAGCAGCTTAATTCCTTATTTTCTAAGGTGAGTCCAATTCATGCGAGCACGTCTCTTATAGCATGGATTTAACTTTTTTTTATAATTAAGGCGCTCTTCCAGTACCGTGTGTAGGTATTCACATCACCTTAGCCCCCGCTCTTAAAGACGTAGCGTGCTGCGTGCTAACTGTTATATTTGATCGATATGCAAAACATTTTAGCATTATTATCCACAAATATAGTTCCTAGACGTCAAAACCTATCATTTGATTCATTTTTAGAAACAAACGTTAACTATTTTTGAATAAACCCGATAAACGATCTAACAATTCTCTGTTTTCTAACATTTTTTTTATCGAACGAAGTTGTTCATATCATGTTTTCAAACACAATAATCAAAAATATGGTTATTAAACAAAAAAAGAGTATTTGAAGAGTTGCAAAGAGAAACAAAGGTCGATTTTGGTAGCTTAATTAGCACCTGCCCTTAATAGCTTAGCGTTTGACAACTGTCTCGCATGACGATGCGGTCTAAGAATTAGCACATGCTTGCCTAGAAGATACCTATACGCTGCCAAAGGTTGCCTGGAAGAGATCGCTTTGAGCGATAAGGCCGCCCTTTGTAACACTTAGACTTAAGCTTTGTTTTTATTTAATGTTATTTGAAAATGGTGTTTACAATAAAGAATTTATCTATCTATCTACGCTTGTGACTCAAAGACCCCCATATAAATGATGGGCTTCGAGTAAAGGTAGGAAGACGGCAGTGGAATAAAAACTTTTCCGACCCGTCCTCCTTTTATGGCTGCACCGGCCTATGTATCGGAACACGGACAAGATAGATAGATAGATAGATAACTTTATTCGTACAACACAGGAAGAAACAGAACACTATATACACAAAGTAAAGTAATAGCTAGAAAGTATAAGTTGCACAAATGGGCGGCCTTATCGCTGAAAGCGATTTCTTCCAGGCAACCTTTGGATGGAAAAGAACTGATTCAGCTTTAATGGTAGGTTGTGACAAGTCCACTTAGCCATACGACTTAAGCCGGGTATGGCTTTATAAAAAGGTTTATCTTTTTAGGTAAGAGAAATGCTCCGAGCCCAAGACTCGAATGGTCCAAGAATGTTGATGCTAATGACTGAACAGTTTCTATCCGATCCTCGGCTACTTTTGTGGAGGAACCAAAACACCCCCATGACTGAGAAATGTAGGCAATTATGGGAGCAACTTGGTGCTCTATGGGTGAGCATTGTGCTGGACCCTGGAAGCAATACGCATTGTAGGATGCAGTGGAGGCATATGTTGGAGAAATGGTCCGCGGTGGAGGTCTGCCCCACTGAGGATCCGGATTATAGGTCCTTTCCTTTGGTAAGTGGTTTTTAATAAACAATAATTTCTTTTTCTTAAAAATTTTGGCTTCGGTTTGCTTATAACCCGGAATCAAGTAATCTTTGCGTCAAACTTTGATATTTCATCTTAGTTCTTTCACCTTCATGTTCTTTGTGAGTTTTTTTTCGTCAAGGAGCAAATGTCAGTAATCACTGGAGTGTTTGTGTTCACTTCACTTCACGCCATAGTTGACCAACATGTTTTTTGGAACGAAGTGCCTCATCGCGCGTTGCGAAAGAGTGTTAGACGAAAAAAATTGATTTTATTACAATTCGAAAAGAACTTCGTTCCATCCGGGTGTCCCTTGACACCTCTCAAGTTTTTTTTACATAATATGTTACCATATTAATGCAAATTCGTGACTGCTATTTTTCCTTGGGGTGGCAATAATTTCAGTTATAATTAATTATTTCTTATCTGTTTCAGTATGCCCGAGAAAGGGAAAGAAATGAGAGAGATCGAGACAGGGACCACCGTGATAGAGATAGAGAGAGGCACAGGGATAGGGAAGAGAGGGACAGAGAGAGGTTACGTGAGAGAGAAGAAAGAGACAGGTAATCTAGATCCTATACCTTATAGATAAAATATAAACGAGACAAATGTAGCTGAGTCGACGTTACAGGAATTTATATTATTTATTATACAATTTTGACGGAAAACTGCGAAAAGTTTTCACGTAATTAAGTGAAATTTCGGTAGTCCGAGGAGAGTTTTTGAATTTTCTTTTGGATTTTCTTTAATTAAGCTATTGCATAGCTTTTAAGGTGCTCTCTCCATACAAACGTAGTCAACCGTTTCCTCCCTGGATAATGACACTAGCACAAATATTTTTGTGCCATAAAACCTGTAACTGCCATGATTATGCCCCTATGTTTGTATGGAGAGAGCCCCCGGTACCCTTTCCTCTATGTATATGGTACGACTGTACGAAGCTCGCACGATTCAATAACATATTTTTTGGATTTCCCTTGAAATCGAAAAGATACAGTCCCAAAAATTTGTAGTTTAGTCTTTTTTGCGTTCGGAAGAGCACCATGTATAAAGGCGTATTAGAACAATTGTTCAGAATCCCTTAATAATTTGTTTTTTTTTTTCAATGAAATGTATTTTGTTGTTTCAGACATAGAGAAAGACAAAGGAGAGACAGAGATAGAGAAATGCATTCTCATTCTGAAAGTTCAGATGAAGAATCTAGGCCAAATAAGTAAGTGACCACACAAATATTTCTAGTCATGTTGACACGCGGATCTCGACGACCCAGTTGGCACAATGATCACCATGCCGGTCTGCCAAACTCAAGGTTGCGGGTTCGGTTCCCGCCTCAGACAAGTATTTATGCTTAGATATTTGTCTGTGGTTTGGTTGTTTCTATGTATTATAAGTATATATTTACAAAAGAAAAGTAGTATATCCGTTGTCTAGCACTCATAACACAAGTCTAGTTACTTAGCTTGGGGCTAGATGGCGAAGCGTGGAATGTCCTGCAATATTTATCTATTCCATAGATAATATGGCAAATATTTTTGCGCAGGATCATGACATATATTTTTTTAATTTATCGAAATAATAATTTGTGGCAATTTTCAGTTATGAACGTGAATATAGGAGAGCCAGTAAAAGACTAAGGTTACACAATCAGAGGTCAGCGCCACAGTTGACGCCAAGAACGGTTTTTCACAAGTAAGCATTTATTTAAATACTTACCAAAAAAAATACTTCCTGTATAGTGGTAGGACTTGAACCAGCTACCTTTACTTCCCCCCCCCTCCCCACGTCGTAATAATGAAAGGCTCGTAACTCCATCTACCGGAAAAACTTTAAAACTTCCACACAGTGATCGATAATCTAACTACACAGGAAGATGAAGTTCTTAAAATATTCGGTCCCAGACAGAAGGAAAACATGAGATACAGTCTGGTGACAGACAGACTGAAGGGATGGACAGCGAAGTCTTAGTAAAAGGGTCCCGTTTTTACCCTTTGGGTACAGAACGCTAAAAAAACTATATTTTATACATAACTTGCTTGTTTAAGCACCGATTCAGATAATTCTTTTTTTTTGTTAAATAGGGGCTAGTGTTCGGATGGTACTCTTCATTGACATTAAACATATGAGACAAAGGCATTTTTTCCCGACTACAAGGAAAGGGTTATGTTTTTCGCGCCATCTTTTGTATGTTGTATTATTCTTTATTCCCTCATATCTTCTAAACCAAGCGAAGGATTCGTCTCATTAGTCCAAGAGTTGTTAGATGATAGGTGCCATAAAAAATATGGGAGCTGCTAAGTTTCATTGTCTAAGCTAATGTTCAATTTTACTTGTTGTTTTTAGAGCGCTAGACGCAGTAGACATATCGTGGGAGAACGAGCATCTTAAGAACATACTGAGTTCAGACGAGTATTGCGACTGTGAGAAACCGGACAAAGCCGGGGGCTCGAGTACTGTACAACCTTACCCTAAGTTTAACGAATTGGGGCAACCGCTTTGGCATGGTAAGTGGTGCACAAATAATATTTTTCTTCTTCTATGTAGTTAATATGAAAAATTATTAAAATCCGGCACGAAGGACCATTAAAAAGATGGTTCTTCGTGCCGGATTGTTATGTAAATCTTTTTTTTTGCAAGTTATTATTATGTTACCGACTCCAAAAAGGAGAATATTGTCAATTCGGCAGTTTATATTTATATTTTATTTGACAGAACACTTGCCAGTAGTGGGTGCTCGGATAGAGGCGCTGCGAGCGCACGGGCGAGCGCCCGCGGCGTTGCGGCTCGCTGTCAGTGCGGGTAGAGCTATGAGATATCGACAGGTTCGTTCTTTTATTTAATATTTACAATAGTTATGTATATTTAAATCCTATTAATATTATGAATTTGCAAGTTTGTTTAAAAGTTACAAAAAGGAACCTAGATCACTTTCTTGTCTGTCTGTCTATTTTGTCTCAATTACCCCGGCATCGCAGACATGACTTACGCAGGTTGCGGCATTGCTGTAAAAGCAAAAAAACAACTCTGTGTTTTCACACAAGTCGACCATTGGCGTTTGTGTTGTCTTCCACACTGCACATGCCAAGATTGAAGACTCGACATACAAATAATCGAAATAACAGAAAAAAAAACAGTATTTATTTACTTTAAACTTTAATCAAAATGTAACCGTTTAGGTTACAACTACTAATATAATAAAAAGGAAATATTTTTGACGTGATAACGTCTTATAAATTGATGAACACCTGTACTTCTCAAAAAAGTGTGACGTCATGCTTTATAACGCATGACGTCACACTTTTTTGAGAGTACTTGACTATAGTCAAGTAACCATAGAAACGCTATTGACAAGTAACCATAGCAACGTGTTTCATTCAATAAAGTCAACGATGCAAAAGAGATCATAAGACGTTATCACGTAAAATTATCGTCCGTAAACCGACTTAACAGACAACCATTTTTTTTTTGTTTTCTCATACATATCTTTTCTACAAAAGTGGTTTCAAATTCAAGGAAACTTTTAATTGCCCAACAGGAAGTATCCCAACGTCGCTGGAGCGACGCATCCGGTTCAACAAGCTCCAGTTCTACAACGTGCTGCGCGGCGGAAGGCTGCGGCGGCGCATGCGGCTCGGACCGTGTTAAACTGTCACTGGTCCTCGCACACATGGACGCGGGAGTTTGTTTACCTCACGCTGACACCTGCGCGTTGTCGCACACGCATAGGTGTATTGGGAGAGGTGAGTCAGATACCTACTCTACTTGTACTACGAGCTATTTTCCGCAATTAGAACCTTTTTAATTGGGTCCTTTTTACGTGAGGATGGAGTAGGCTTGCCCAGCACCTACTACCATCTCAGCTTAGTCGACTACGTCCAGAGGAGAGAACTAACTAAGCCGCTGGTTTCATCACGATGTTTTCCTTCACCGTAAGAGCAATGTCAATTAGCGCACATAATATTTCTTAAGAAAATTCACCGGCCGAGATTTGAACCGACGACCTTCAGAATGAAAGTCAAGGTATCTACCACTAAGCCAACACCGCTCTAATCTAAATAACTAGTAGCTAGCCACAAACACGAGTTTTAATTTTATTTTTGAAATTGTTACCTATCCTACCGAAAAGTGCAAAAACAGATCTAATATCAAAATGAAGATAAATAAAAATATTAATGTATGTTTTCGTCTTCCTATCCCGTAAATTGTTATTTTTACCCGTGTTATCCAAACGGAAACTACTGGGAAACTAGTACTTTTCCGCTTATGGGTGCAAAAATGTTACTACTTTGGGTCCAATAAAAGACGTATTTGATTGGTGTGTATTACTTACACAGTGGGGCCAAATTAAAGTCAAAATCTTGTTTAATTAATTTAATACAATGTCCGAGAAGCTCGGTACACGAAAGGTAGGAAAAGAGCTATATGACAACTAGTAAAATAAAATAATAGGGTACTGATAAAAATCTTATACAAACATGCTTGTAGGTAACTAACTGGAAAAATACTAGGTTTACACATTAAAGTAGAGATGAATAAATTATCAGAAAATACAGCTACTTACTAACCTACTAAACGACTATATCGAACCCTATAAAATTACAATTAATTTGAAATTAATATAAATACAAATATTAGGCATGAAGGCGTTATTAAGGCCCCCGAAGAAGGCATTTCAGATTTCGTCGCATATGACCAAAAACGCGAAAGCATTTTTTACATTTTTGGCATATCGCGTATTCATTAACTCTGTCTTTCTTGTTTAATAATCAGCTAGTGATTATCCTTCGAACTAAATTACTTATTTATTTATTAGAACCACAGCTATAACTAAAAAATAAACAAAATAATAGAAACAATAAGCCAAAAACTTATACTTTAACCCCTTCATTCACCTTACAGACAGCCGTTGCTGGACAGGATGGACGTTAGAGGCCGTATGGTGCGTCTACGAATGTCTTGCTGATGCGTGTCTTGCACCTGATGACCAGCGAGCCTCACCTAGATTACATACAGCTTATCTTGATGAGGAACCTAATACGGGGCTACCACCACGGTAAGTTAGTAAAGTCTATGAAAAAAATTTTTTAGCTGGTTCAGTAGTTTTTCTGATTGAAATATCAAAAAATAGGTTCACTATTAACGGCTTTCCTACGCTAAACGGATCCCCTATCAAGAACTACCTCATGATTAACGATTAAGCCAATACGCGATAATTCCAAATAAGAGCGGAAGGTCTCGCGGCCTATCCTCCCCCAGGGGAGCTGTTAAGCGCTGAAGAGTTAGATTTTTCAATCTCATCCATCCCTCTAGTCCAAGTAAAAGATCGAAATGGAAACAAAAGACGATTGAAAAATTAACAAAAGACTATCGAAACGGAAACAAAAGACGATATTGTTTTGTGGAGAATTTTTTCACAATTCTCTTTGAAAATTTCTTTATCAATATTTTTTTTAATAGATACCAGCACGTACCAGTGGCTGGCAGCAAAAACCCTGAGGAGACCTACCTAGGACTTGCGCTGGAAGCTGCGTTATTAGGGCTGGGTGTTCAAAGGATGTTACCTACTGGACTTTATGCACAAGAACGGTATTGTAAACAGGTAAGACATACTCAAAATCTTTGAACTTATTTTTAAAACTACCAATAGATAATTGAAACAACTTCCAAGTGAAACTGAATTTCCCTTGAGCTGGCAACAGCTTTTCCATAATGATTTAGGTACTTTATGTTTTTGACAAAGCAATGTTTAGGATAAAATCATTCCTAATGTTTATTTTTCCTTTGTTATGTTAGGAAGAACGTCTAATCGGTCAACTCCAACGGGTAGAAGGTGAAGCAATGGGCGGCGTCTGCGCACGCGCCGCCCGCGCCCTACTCGCAGGTGGACCGGCTTCCTGCCTCGGAGCAGCTGTCCATCCACGAGCGGCTCCAGCACATACCTTCGCTAGATTTCTCTTCCTAGCACTCTTACCTCAAGACCCAGATTTAGCTTACAGAGTCGGTCTTAGAGCGATGA
Source organism: Idaea straminata (assembly GCA_951213275.1). Lineage (NCBI taxonomy): Eukaryota > Metazoa > Arthropoda > Insecta > Lepidoptera > Geometridae > Idaea > Idaea straminata. The sequence continues at coordinate 10,910,858 of OX577863.1, read as the reverse complement.
GGTTACCACCTGCTGAAGATGCGGCAGGTGGATGGCATACGCTACAACATGCGGAACAGCAACAAGCTGCCTTAGCTAGCGCGTTATTGGGTGCAGCTAGAGGTTCACCAACACGACTCAGGCTGGCTCTAGCAGCTGCTCAGAGACACGTCCGGTCAGCTCAGCAGCTGTTCCGGTTAGCACAAGATGCCTTACGTCACGCTGCGCCTCCCGATGCCCCACATCATCACCGGGATCTGTTAGCTGCTGCATTCGAGCTGGGTCTGCAAGTGTTGAGGATGACGCTGTCGGCTGTCAATTGGAGGAGGAGAGAGATGGTGCGGTGGTTGGTGACTTGTGCTACGGAGCTGGGGTTGGATGCCTTGCTGTCTATTATGCAGAATTGGTAAGTAATATTTACCTTTCTAATGTTGCACTTAACTTCACCTGCAATAAGTTTTTTGGCAATAACCCAAACGTTTAGGGTAAATGTTATAAAGTAGTCAAAATGTCACTGAGTCATCAACCAAAGTCCGTACAGAGGTCATTGAGTCAACGACAAATATCCATAGATACGTCGCGAACTACCGCTCCGGTTACGATCCTCGTACTTACGGTATGGTTTATTTCGCCTCGTAAACCGTAATCTTACCATACGAGTTTACTCATGTGATCTTACTTATTCTTTTTACGTCAAACCGGCAGTTTTAAACTCCCGAATCCACTTATAGGGAAAATTACCTTTCGGAACATGCTATCCGTTAACATCTGTATTTCTTATGCCCAAAACACCCTAATTGGCTAGAGTGAAGAAAGCAGCATAAAATTGACCAATCATAGAGCCGCATTTAGCGCAGTAAGGTCACTTATCCAACTTAAGTGCTGTTTGTGAATACAGGCGATACTTACTATATTTTTGTTAAGTCTAACTTTTTACAGTGAAAAAATTATGTAATTTCCCCCCAGGTACGAATTATTTACGCCAACCGAAGCGACTGGTCCGGTGGCCGCGGCAGCGATGTCGCACGCGACAGCGTTGCGACTTGGTCTCACGTTCGAACAGCAGGAGAAATTGAGCGCCTGCGCACGGACGCTTGCGTTACAATGTGCTGCTAAGGTACTTTTTTTTGTAAGGTGGATTCATTTTTGGTCCCATGACGACCCAGTTGGCACAATGGTCACCGTGCCAGACTGCCAGACACAGGGTTGCGGGTTTGATTCCAGTTTCAAACAAGTATTTATGCTTAGATCTGTGGTCGGGTTGTGTCTATGTATTATAAGTATAGTAGTAAGTATTTACAAAAGAAAAGTATATATAAGTAGTATATATCCGTTGTATAGCACCCATACCACAAGGCTAGTTACTTAACTTGGGGCTAGATGGCGATGTGTGAAATGTCCTGCAATTAAATAAAAATAAATAATATTATTCGCAATAAGGTCGTTAAATTTTACATGCCCTTTTCTCAGGATCCTCCAGGTTGCGCGCTATCAGCTCTCTCAGTATGCGAAGGTTCAGCCGGTGCATTCGAGGCTGCGTGCGCGGCTGTGGGCGGTGCGGCTGCGCGCGGCGCGCTCGCCTCGAGCCAGCTGTTCGCAGTCGCGCGGTACATGGAGCAGCGTGGCCAACCGGCACGGGCCATGCGGCTCGCGACGTTGGCCATGAGGAACTTACATCTTCATTACAATCAGGTAAGAGTAACTATATTATATACTTCATCAACTGGCACACAGATGGTGCCATAATGAAAATGTATGAGTCAACCTTTTCTGCCAGTTGAGAGGATACCAATACCAACAAATGTAACTAATGATTGATGGAACCACATCCAATACTATTTGATATTATTACAACGATGGTTCGTCCAAGACATTCATTGCAAAGTTATGTACACAAGGATCTTAAAATAGGCTCAATTAAGTAACAATAACTTACCCATTACAGGCATGCAATATAATAAACTTAAACACTAAATATTTTCATAATACTATAGGTAGGTAGGCGATTTAAAAATATATCTTTGTTTCTTCTTATTCGGACATTTTGAAACTTAATTCGTAAAAACAAAAAAGTGGAATGCACATCCTAATTTTTTTTTTCTCTTTTATTATGGCTTCGCACGTGTGCATTTAGCCAGTGTCAAGTTATATTTTGCATCAAATTATGACCCGATTTTTCATAAATCGGGCCTAAAGTGTTTCAATACAGTCAAAGTCGTCATAGTCCGTCAAGTCAGGGGCTATAGTAAAGCGGTGGCAAGTTTACCATAACCTTAATAGGAGATTTGGAGGCAACGAGAAAACTTCATGTTTGACACTGATTTTTACTTTCACTACACTTGTGCACTTTTACAGAACTAAATTGAATAACATTCCACCAGCATTATAGAATTCAACTCGGGTTACAACTAAGTTTCATGAAAATAAAACTGCAGCACGACATGTTGTTAACTCGTTCCCGCCAAAACTCCTTTGACTTTGTTTGTCTTGAATTCTATCAATATAAAAATATATCTTTGTTTCTTCTTATTCGGACATTTTGAAACTTAATTCGTAAAAACAAAAAAGTGGAATGCACATCCTAATTTTTTTTTTCTCTTTTATTATGGCTTCGCACGTGTGCATTTAGCCAGTGTCAAGTTATATTTTGCATCAAATCATGACCCGATTTTTCATAAATCGGGCCTAAAGTGTTTCAAAAAAGTCAAAGTCGTCATAGTCCGTCAAGTCAGGGGCTAGTAAAGCGGTGGCAAGTTTACCATAACCTTAAAATAGCAGATTTGGAGGCAACGAGAAAACTGCATGTTTGACACTGATTTTTACTTTCACTACACTTGTGCACTTTCACAGAACTAATTGAATAACATTCCACCAGAATTATACAATTCAACTCGGGTTACATCTAAGTTTCATGAAAATAAAACTGCAGCACGACATGTTGTTAACTCGTTCCCGCCAAAACTCTGCACATCCTAATTTCTTACTTGACTGCGTGGCGTAGTAGTTATCGCATCCACAACAAGCGTAAACGAGTTCGAGTCTCTCCGCGGTTCCATATTTGGAAATGCATTTTTCTTGAAAATATTTCCAGAAATGCCTAGTGTTGGACAATGTGAGTCTGTGAGCATGCAACTTTGATTTATGTAGCAATGTAACACATAATAACAGCCCGCAAACATGTGTATAATCTATGTAGCAATGTAACACATAATAACAGCCCGCAAACATGTGTATAATCTATAGAGTTATTAACATAATTCCGTTCCAAAATTAGATAGATAGTTAGAACGCCTATACATAAGTGACAGAAAAAGTACAATTAATTATAATAAAATTAGGATCAAAATTAAGAAATAAACATAAATATAACATATGTATCCCTCAGATAAATAATGCACTATATTACAAAAGTTCCTACATATCAGCCATAAAAATATATAATCACCTACCATTAGACTTAAAAAATTTAAACGGTAATATTTTTAAGGTTAAACTTAAAAAATGGCTTATTTCAAAAACATTCTACAATCTGAATGAATATTTGGAATCTTAGGTAAGGACTGAATGCAGTCAAGAATTTAATATTTATCTACTTACCTACTAAACTTGTAGTTAACGAACATACATACTTACTTAACTTTTAGATTAGCCTTTGCCATATTTATAATTTAACGTATTATTGTACATCCGTAAAGGATAAACTGCTAGGCACTGTATTATGTAAAAACCCCAACACCATATTGTACCCAGTTCTTCAATAAATATTTTCTGATTCTGATTCTGAAAAATGAAGCGACTATTTTTTTGTCACTGTTCTAAAAATCATTTTAGGGTTCCGCACCCCAAAAGATTAAAAAAGAACCCTTATTATATCATTTTCTTGTCTGTTTGTTAAATTATATATTATATTATTATCTAACAGGATAGCCACCCAGCGATAGCGGACATCCACTGGGCGGTTGCGCTCGCGCATTCACTAGGCCGAGCCGAATTACAAGCGATGCTGCCCTTGTTAGTCAAGAATGTACAATGCGCACCTGTTTTGGTGAGTATCAGAACTATTACCGCGACGTCGATGTTGGCTTAGTGGTAGATACCTCGACTTTCATTCTGAAGGTCGTGGGTTCAAATCCCGGCCGGCGCGCACCAATGAATTTTTAAAAGGTATTCTTGTATCTCAGGTGAAAAAAGACTTACATCTAGCTAATAAAATATATTAATTTACTTGCAAAATACTAACATAATTAGGTAAAAATGTGTATAAATATTAAATTAAACAAACTTATCATTTTATTCATTAAATAATATAATTCATTAATATAATTTGGGTAGCCGATATGATAAATAATGAATAGAATAGAATATAATTTATTCGAACAAACACACGACATAGTATAGTATAGATACAAATAAGAAACAGCAAGAGATATTACAAATAAAAGAAATTACAAAAAAACAGACAATAAAAATATAAAGTATCTGAGAAGTCGTGTGTTGCCCGAATACCCATTCGGGAAAGCCTCAGCATATGCTGCAAATACGTAGGCGCATCTGCAGCGCTGGTCTTGCGGCCTGTCACCTGTATGATGATGTATGCTAGGGATATGTTTGTTTTCTGTTAATCTTTGTGCTAAGCCCGGTCGATCTCTATTTGCCCATTCAGTCTGACGTCCTACGTCGTTGCTGCGTGGCGGCCGCGGGGTGCACGCGGTCCCGAGCTCCCCCTCCGCGCCCGCCGACCCCCCTCCGCCCGCTGCTAGAGGCTGCGTTGCGCGCGTACGCATCCACCACGCATGCGCGGCTAGCACACATCTCGCCGCGACACTACGCGGACTTCGTCGATTTCCTTGGTAAGTTAGCTACATCTATTACGAAGAACTATTAAGAATTAACGACCCAGTTGGTACAATGGTCACCATGCCGGACTGCCATACACAGGGTTGCGGGTTCGATTCCCGCCGCAGACAGGTATATATGCTTAGATATTTGTCTGTGGTCTGGTTGTTTCTATGTATTATAAGTATATATTTACAAAAGAAAAGTATATAAATAGTATATCAGTTGTCTAGCACCTATAACACAAGTCTAGTTACTTAGCTTGGGGTTAGATGGCGATGTGTGGAATGTCCTGTAATATTGATTTATTATTTACTATACTAATATTATGAAGAGGTAAGATTGAACTACTAGACCGGACTGGTATTTTTATTTCTCTTACTTTGGCGTTTCGACTTTGTTACAATAGTCATGGTCGCGAGGAGACTGGAGCAGCGGCGAGCATTGTTCTCTCATGCTGATAGTTGTGGGTAGTAACGGAGGTTAGGTCAAGTTTACAAAAAAAAACGCGAAAACGTGATTACGTGAATACGCGATTTAGACCCGGGACAATAAGTACTGGACCGATTTTTATGAAACTTGGTATGAGGATACATTGATGTATTATGAGTAACATAGGCTACTTTTTATCCTGATATTCCTAAGGGATCGGAAGTCAATAAACAATTATACACTTTATTACAATTATACACAATTAATAAAGTTATCTATTTATCTTTTTTTTTTCAGGCAAAGCTCGAGATACGTTCGCATTAGCACACGACGGGCCTCACCAATTCGCTGCTCTGTTACAAGAAATAAAATTAAAGTACAAGGGAAAGAAGAAACTTATGTTCCTCGTCAAAGAGAGGTTCGGATAATAGGTATTAGTTACATAATACCACCCGAATTATACAGTTAAACTTCCAAACAAAATGGTCGTTTGGATCATTCGATTATTAAATATCACTAAGTTCTACTAGAGATGGCAAAGAAGAAAATATTGCAGCAATTTTGTTGGGGATCTTTTTTGTTTGAACTGTCACCTACAGTTAAATATGTCATATTACAAAGCCAGGGTTATGCAAGAAATCACTACAGATTGTCAAAATCTGTTACAACCTAAAGTATACTCTGTGCGGCGAATGATGACCTCTGCAGTAAGTGGAAGGGGTATGCGCAGAACTCGATATTTATAGGAGAATTGAGTTCTGCGCATACTCTTTCTACATTCCACCAGAGGTCATCATTCGCCGCGCGGACTATACCTACATACATAACTAAGTTCATGGTCACACTTAAAACAGCGTTTATAATAATTTGTAGGTCTTATGCAGTAAGTCCGCTGTTATTTTAGTGCAATTTTTGTTTTGTTTCATTGTTTTTTTTTGTTGTTACGTGCAATCTTACTTGTTGATTCATTAATTCTGCGTATCAGAGAGGATTTCGAGATAAAAAATTTAATTACCGTTTTTTTACCTCCGGGTAATTTTAACGGTATTTATTCAATACCTCAAATAAGGTACACGGTGTACCGTACCAGTCTATCATAAAGTATTATTTTAATATTAAAAGAAAAAAAAGTTTAAACTGACCTCGTAAACGTCACTTTTATATTTTTTTAAGGTAAATATTGTAATGATCTCAATGATTCCATTTGTGTAAATAGATTTTAAGGTTATTGTAAATATAGTTAAAAATATAGTTTAGTGACTACTGGGTAATAAAAATATTAGATTGTTTATATAAGTAGTGAAACAGTGGTTTGCGTGAGAATAGTATTTTGTATAATAAAATTGTAAATTGCCCGATGTTTTTCGATTGAAACGCGATGCTTCGTTCACGCAGACCGCTTTAGCTAATAGTACGCCATTTTGTATAGCGTCCAATAGAAAATGAGAAATTGACACAACACCAAAGAAATATTATAAGTCCATGAAGCCATTCATTGTTTCAGTATTCTTCTAGTATTTGTTAGTTTTTTTCTTATTCTTTTTTATAAGTCTTCGTTATGTCATTTTCATTATAACTTTGAAGATCTGTTGCCATTAACTTTCGTTTACCGCCTGATTTTCCTTTCATTTATTAACATTTTTGGGGAACAAACTGAATATGATGAACCAACCTACATTATTATGCGGGTCTTTTTTACCTACTAATGGATGTACACTATAAATATGCTATAAATAGTCAGGAAAACGTCTCATTAATCCCGTGTAACCAGTCAGAAATAAGTACTTTTCCGCCCTTGGGATGATAAAGAAACATTCCCACCCGTTGAAGTACGGATTTGATTGGTGTTCTAACACTACTCCCCGCCGTTGATTGGTCTATAAAGATCTAGTATGCAACGTGGTTCTTCTTCGGTCCAATAAGGCTCCTCTTTGTCCCACTGACAATGGAACATCTGCTGTCCAAAAACTGCTCATTATTTCGAACCTATAAAACTTATTGTAATAAGGAATGGCAATATTTAATCAGGTCAGACCAGACTACCGACAAACTTGCCATAATTCTAATATACCTACTTAAAAATGTGCTTCTTATATCCATCTCCAAAAGCAAGTTAGCCAGTCAAATTCCAAGATGTTCATACCATAAAATTAAAAAAATGCAGTATGGAATACTACTTCACGCCACCAGGTAATGCGTGTCTGGTCTGCTGGCTTATTACTTCTTCTACCGAGCTCAGTTGTTAACGAATGGTATGCAACTATGTTCAGACTGCTTTGAAACTGTGAAAGATATAGAAAATTGACATAAACGAGATTTTACTCCATCGAGAAATTAAGATCTTTGACTTCATTACAAAATGAACTTTATTCAACATAAGAAATAGGGTTTATTTTAGACAATTATGAATTAAAGTTAATATTTGTTTAATTTCTCAAATATTATTCAGTTTGCTGTTGTTCAAATTCCAATTTTAAACTATAGTGTGAAGTTCGGTGCATATCTTTCGTTGAAAAGTGTTTGAGAGAGTTTAGCGGTATAAGATGTAATAAGCCCCCCTGGTCTCAATGGCGTAACGTGGGTCATTGTCGCCCGGGGCGGAGTCATAATTTGCCGCCCTTTTGAAATCATAAAAAGAAGTCGGTTAATAATAATGTTGGTGTTGGTGAGGAACGCAACTATATGAGAAAATTTAGCAAAAACTCCCGCACAAAAAACATTTTCCCAATTTTGCCGCCCTCCTAATGCCCCCATCACTACACTACTGCCTGGTCTACTATTGTCATTAATACAATAAATTCATCCCCACATCCCATTAAAATATCATTTACTTAAAAAATTGACTTATTTAGTATAGAAATTAAAGAAATCTTTAACAAGAAGTGCATTTATAAAGATAGAAAAAAAAAAGATTAATATTTAAATTAACTGTAAAGGCGGTGTTTGAATAGTGTTCAGAGATAGTAATAACTGTGTAAATTAGACATTATATAAAAAAATTAATGTACTATGTACTTTTGTACTTTTGTGGTGTGTATTAGGGTTGTGCAAAATATGTTCATTTATATTAAAGGATTCTGGAGAATACAGATTTTTATCAGCTGTATTAGCTTAGCGAATCTATAACCCTTAGGCACAATTTATACCACCGCGGAATGGAACGGAAGCGACTTTTTGCAACGAAATTTTATATAGCAAAATAAACTTTATATCATTTGTATAACATACAAATTACGGAACGTCCTTCATGCGTACTCGGCAATTCGCGGGAATGCTCCATTTCCATTCCAGCGAATTCCTGCGTCATGCGAAATTAAATAATAATAATAAATATTGCAGGACATTCCACACATCGCCATCTAGCCCCAAATTAAGTTACAAGACTTGTGTTATGGGTGCTAGACAACGGATATACTACTTATATACTTTTCTTTTGTAAATATATACTTATAATACATAGAAACAACCAGACCACAGACAAATATCTAAGCATAAATACTTGTCTGAGGCAGGAATCGAACCCGCAACCCTGTGTTTGGCAGTCCGGCATGGTGACCATTGTGCCAACTGGGTCGTCGTAAATTGACGCTTCCATTCCGTTCTATTCCGCGGCGGTGTATATTGAGTCTTACTTGCTACGATCTTACACCCGCACAGAAAAAAAAGTTTTAAAAAACAAGATATGAAGCAGTATTCTTAATTTAAGGAAATATTTTTTTTACTAAAACCAAGTAACTAATTCTTTAGCGTCCAAAGAGGATTATTTTTTGCTTCAACAGACCTTTTTTTCAGTGCATCCGGATGTGATTTCAAGTCTTTGAGACTAATAATGACAGAAATAACACATGTTAACCGATTGTAGCAAGTAAAGGTATGTGATAGATTATGGGCCTCGAACTAGAGCAATCATTGTTTTTTTTTTAAAACCTGGGTTTGCTGTACGTACTACACAATGCCTTCCTGGTTTTTAACAACGAATGGCCAAAGAAAACATTTTCTTTAATTCTATACTTTCGAAAAACGATAGGGCTGATTCATATTAAAGCTAAACAATCGGCAAATCCAAAATCTGTATTCAACAGTGCCTTAAAACAAGATATTCTTGCCAATCAATTATTAACAGTTTGCCAACCCTGTTTATGTGTCAAATAGTTTAATATTACAACTCCACAAATGCAATAGGGAAATAATTAAGGTATTAAATGAAGGAAACATAATCATTATTAATTACACAAATAGTTAAATGCAATTACTTATAATGCATTTGTTAAATTGACAGTTTTTCAATCATATAACTACTTACCTGTTTTAGGAACTTTGAATTACATTAATTTTCAAAAAAGAACACTTAACACTGCAATCTGTTATGTGGGTAATTTATGTACACAATTTTGAAAGATTAAAAAAAGAAATTAAAAAAGATAAAATGTCAAAAAAGTTTAGCAGCGTAATTTACTGTCAATTTAACAAAAGTTTAGCGTGCCTGAATACACAGCCTATTATAAAATCGACTGAACCATTATTTTTACCATAAAAAACTAACTATTACCGTGTTATTTTCATCGAATAATATTTATTTTATTACCGTAAAATTTTCAAAGATTTACGTAACCTTTACAAAGATTTATGTAAACATTACAATGGTTTTGTTAACTTTACAAAGATTTACGTAAACTTTACAAAGACTTACGTAAACTTTACAAAGACTTACACAAACTTTGCAAAGATTTACACAAACTATGCAAATATTTACACAAACTATGCAAATATTTACACAAACTTTGCAAATATTTACGTGAACCATACAAATACTTAGACAAATTTTGTATGGACGAAAACTTCACATTGATCTACACAAACTTTGCAAAGATTTACGTAAAACTTTACAAAAAATCCATAAAAATTTGTAAAGCTTTAGAGCAGCCAGCTGATTTGAGTGGGCTTATATTGTCGTATGAAAGAATATCGGTTGAATAAAGCAAATAATTTCAATTTGAAGCAATAACTTCGCCTTCAGTCGGTCTGGCGTCTTTTTCAATGTCATTTTGTATTGTAATTTCTTTGTTTACTTTAATTTTCTCACTTATTTTCACTAAACTTACCTAGATATAATAATCATTATGTTGTAAAGTACAAACCTTTCGTCCGAATATTGTCTCGTAAGGTTTCTTAATTGAGCATTTTTTACCATGTAATTTGAAGTTTTGTCTATTCTGTTTTATTTGATTTCCAAATGTTATTTAGGTACATACCTAGAACTCTATCATATAAAAAAGACTTGTCGATTTTGTAACAGAAAAAGCAAATAATTACCTCAAGTGCCTTTACAAGTCAGAATAAACGGCAGACCGATTAGATTGTCTTCATTTTCATTTAAATATCCATGTTTTTGTTTTTGTAATTGTGTTGAACGTAAAACGTGGACACCCTTCACGCTCTGGTAATAGAAAGTGATAATTATTTCAATAAAAATATTCTGAAAAAACTTATTTGTTATCTTTTAATTTTTATCTGAAAATCTATACCTACATATAAAATGCTTTGTCCTGAATGACTGACTGACTGACGGATCAACGCACAGCCTAAACCGCTGATCGTAGAGACCTGAAACTTGGAAGGTGTGTTATTTGTGTGACGTAAGCATCCGATAAGAAAGGATTTTCCGAAATTATACTCCTAAGGGGTGAAAAAGGGGGCAACGTTTCGGGACATTCCACACATCGTTAGACTTGTGTTATGGGTGCTAGGCAAAGGATATACTACATAAATACTTTTTTTTGTAAATATATACTTATAATACATAGAAACAACCAGACCACAGACAAATATCTAAGCATAAATATTTGTCTGAGGCGGGAATCGAAACCGCAACCCTGTGTTTGGCAGTCCGGCGTGGTAACCATTGTGCTAACTGGATCGTCAAAATCCAGATGAGGTCAGCAATAAAGTTAATTTGAGACCCCAGCGGAAATTTACATCATACAAGCGAAGTCTCAAGTTAAGTTTATCGTTATCGTTTGCGTCGTAGAAATAAAATAAATCTTATCAAAACTATTTTTTATATTCTGACGATTCAAAACCATTTTCTTCTTTTATCTTTTTTTGTTGTTGTTGTTGTTGATGTTGTTTCTGATGTTGATATATTGTATTTTGTAAATGGATCTTCAGTTGATTCTGAAGTATAGTACTCAATTGTGTCATTTTCTATTTTGATTTCAACATTATCTTCTGTGTTTTCCACACCTGATCCTTCTTCAAGATCTTCGTAAAATTCTTCGTGGCCTAGAATTAGAGGTGGTAACACTACGAGGCTTGCTTTCCGTTCTGCGACTACATTCTGAAACGACGAAAAGATTTTTAAGTTTGGTTTTTGGCTAAAAAATATTAGAAGTTGACGATCTGCGACCCGACTGCGACGCAGAAGAAGGGGTTCGATTCCTGCCTCGAAAAATATTTACAGATATAGGTATACATATATTTGTTTCTGGTCTAGGTGTCTCTATGTGTATTAAGTATCTTTATATATTAATTCCTTGTTTCTAACATAAAAACAATTAAGTAAGCTATCTATTTTCCGCACGAAAATTTTCGTGTTGAAATTAATACCAAAATGTTGGTAAAGAACTTGTTTTGATTTGAAGAAAAAAAAACAACATTTTTTTGCAATAAATTAACAATTTTATTTGTGAGGTGCAATTTTTCGAACTCACCAAAGAGCGCAGCCTTATAAAAACAATAAGCACTTGAAATAACATAATCACTTGTAGTTTGAACATACCTACTATTTTATATTCTGGGTCGGTCCTACAAAACATAAAATTTCGCTTACCTTTTACGACTTGATTCAAACCTGTTTCACTTGCAAACACGTAATACCTTTATCATGATTCTAACAAAATTTATAGTCATATAATATTATTTTACTTTTTTTAATATTAAAAACTAGCTGCGCCCCGCGCAAGCGTCTGACAATAACAAACACAACAAAAAGTTATTAGCGAAATCATCCCTGTGCTCCACAGGGATGAACCAATCCATTCAAACGTGATTTATATCAATTTTTGATAAAGATAACTAGCGACGACCCTCCCCGGCCTCGTACTTCGCAAACCATCTACGCCTTACTTAATTATTATATACTTTTCCCTCATTACAGTCAAAACTTACAAAACCTTAAATAAACACCAACCTTACTCATAAATCACTCCGCCCACTAAGTTTGAACCTTATGTTTTAAACTTCGTCCGGATCTATTAATTCTTCAGGCGAGTTGATCTCTTCATTATTTTGTGTTGGATCTTGATCCAATTCAAGCAATGATGGCTGCAGCCTAGTTAGTTCAACACCTGCGTCTTTCAATAAAGCCAATAATGATGCTAGAGAACTTGTTAACTGAAATAAAAAAATTACAAATTGGCGCGCCAAAAGGTCACTTCCGGTTTGAAACATTAAATTTCAAACAATGTTGCTAGGTAATTAAATTTCCCCAATTTTTTTACAGAATTTTGACTTATGTAGTCAATGTACTGAACATTTTTGAAGTTATACTTCTTTTGGCGCGATGGAGAAAAATGATGAGAGTGAATTTTTACGATGCGCGCACACACCGACACCTAAATTTAACAGCATGAAGTTAGTTCTAGGTGGTATGAAAATTGATAACTATGTTCAAGTTGTATACCTATTCTAGTTTTTTTTTTCCATACGCCAAAGAAGTATAACTTCTAACGCGTGTACATAAGTACACACACTCTTTTTTTTTATGATAAAAAGTCAGAATATAGCAACTCAAATAAGATTATGAATTTCAGTGATTTAGTTATACTAATTTTAGTAAATGAAAAATAATAAACTATAAAACTACTAAACCGATTTTGATTAACCTTGAAGTTTGATTCCTTTGGAGTAACATGAGCTACTTTAATTCCGATATTCCCAAGATATTGGGAGTAACTAACAAGAGTAAAACTGCGGGATAGCAATTTTAAATTATTTCATTTAAAAAAATCGATTGTTAGTTATTGTTGTTTGACCAATTAGATGTAGGTAGCAGAAAATTTACTTGCGCAGCAGGTTTCTCATCAGCTTCCAACAGTTGGGCAGTTCTACTTGCTTCGTGCAGAGCCTCAGTGAATCGTCCAGCTCTAGCATGTCTTCCAGCGAGGTTTATTGAAAGTAAGGCATCTTCTGGCGCTAGGGCAGCGGCTCTAGTATAGGCTGCGTCACATCTAATGTCACCGAAACGTTCTAGTGTTATGGCTATTAGTAAAACCTGTGTAAAAAAATCGTTATTTTTAAAGTGCTGTCATGTTGGATAAAGTTTAAATTATGATTATAGTAAGGAAGCTCAGAAACTAAGCTTTTAATATAAAAACCACTTGATAGACTCTTTATATACCTAGCTACTTTTCATTTATAATTATTACAAAACAGACACATCCAGACCAGAAACACACATCTGTAGTGCAAATGTTTGTTTCACAGCGGGAATAAATATAAGCGGATATAAGCGGAGGCAGCAGTTCAAAGTCAAAGTCAAATTTCTTTATTCATTTGGATGCTTATGTATATTTTATACAAAGATCACATTGAAACGTCTTAAAAACTTAAGTAAGTATGTTCACCCACCATGCAACAGAAATTATTTAAGGCGTATAATATTTTATTTAAATAACTAGCGACCCGCTCCGGCTTCGCACGGGTTTATTATGCATGTATTATACATATAAACCTTCCTCTTAAATCACTCTATCTATTTTAAAAACAGATCTAATCATACGTAGGGACAGACAGTGGAAAGTGACTTTGTTTTATACTATGTTATGATAATGTTATTAGATAACCCACCGTGTATGGCTGTGATTGATGTAACGCTGCAGCAGTAGCAAGTCTACAAAATGCTGACGCTGGTCTTCGACACACCAGTAATATTAAACCCAGATTATGCGATGCTCTTGCACTTAGTGGAGCCGACCACACTGCTCTTTGAAGACATGTTATAGCCTGTTGACATATAAAAAAGGCTTATAAAACACGTTATTTATTATCAATGAAATAAATTAAAAAATAGAACATTTATAAATAAATATTTTAGTCTAGTAATATTTACAGTTAGGTACATACAGCAATGTATTTTTTCTTTCCCAATAGAGCCAACCCCAAATTATTATGTGCAGCCACACACGTCGGATGAGCAGACAAGGCTGCTTTTAGCCTTGATAATGCTGCATCTAAGTCTTTATGCTGTAGCATCATGGCAGCCAGAGCTAATGCTGCAGCATGCTGGGTCGGCTGATCGGCGAGTGCTGCTCCGAGGAGTTGAAAAGCATGACGAGGGTCACCAGCTCGGAGACGTAAAGCTCCAGCCGCTGCTAAGGTATCTGCTCCGCAAGCATGGGTTCTGTAATGTGTATTTTATTTGGGTAGGGTGATGATGAACTGATCACTATTTGACTTTCTACAACTCAGTAAAATAATCTTTATCAGTAAATTTTGTAATATAAATATTTTAATATTGCAGGACATTCCACACATCGCTATCTAGCCCCAAGCTAAATAACTAGACTTGTGTTATGGGTGATAGACAACAGATATACTCCTTAAATGCTTTTCTTTTATAAATATATACTTATAATAGATAAAAACAACCAGATCACAGACAAATATATATGCATAAATACTTGTCTGAGGCGGGAATCGAACCCACAATCCTGTGTATCACAGTCCGGCGTGGTGACCATTGTGCCAACTGAATCGTCATAAAGGTAATTAGGTATATTTGGTGTATTGTGTTTCCATTCAATATCTATTTCCCATGGTTGATAAATTACTTGAAACTCACGTCAAAGCTTGGTCATAAGCAGATAGGGCTGCGTTAATATTGTCACACGCGACATATAGCTTGGCTAACAGAGCACCAGCTCGTTCGCCACCTCCAGCTTGTACAGCAGATCTTGCCCATTCTACACCACCTTGCGGATCTCCCAGATTCCATGCACATTCAGCTACAAATTAATATAGATTAAACACGAGTTTAGATAATAGCTAGTAAAATTACGTTAAGTAATTGTAACTTAATAAAATATGAACTTACCCAGAGCACAATAAACATCTGCATCTGGATGTTTAATCAATTTATCTGCTTCTAGGTATGCTTCTAAAGATAACTGATATCGCCCTTGGTGAAACCTTTAGAACAAAAATCATAGGTGAGGTATATTATGCAATGCATTGTGTATGATAGAAGGTATTACGAATTATGATGTAATTTTAGTAGTAAAAGTAAAATATAGGTACAAGTTTACATTTCACAAAATATTGTATGACCAGTGTGGTGAATTGTTGTGTCTACTACTTATAGCATTATTATCGGCTCATGGACACAGTTAAACACTAAATTATTTCTATTCTATTCTATCTTTCATATTATTAATTTTAAAGCTAAAACTTACAAGCATTTAGCAACTTGTTTCAAAGGTTCGGGATCCTGTGGTTGCAATCTCAAGCAGTTATGAAATTTTTCCAAAGCTTCTTGATATCTTCCAGCATCTGCTAAAACTAAACCCTGAACAATGAAAGGGGGCGGACGCTTAGCAGGTTTATAAAAATGCCAATTCTCTTATAACATAATTTTACATATTAAAGGTAACAAGTACTATGAATAGTTGATAATAATAACTATCCACATGGGTCCACATTTGGAGATAGTTTTTTACTATTTAAGAATAGTAGCAATAAGTTGCTACTGTACACTGTGACCAATTTATCCCCAGATTTACAACCCTTTATTTGGGGAATCGTACTTTAATAAAATGAGCGTATCTGTGTTTGTTGTTGTATTGCCGCTGCAATTCGTCAGCTAAATCTTGACAAAGACCATGTTCTCCTCGTACATATCGCGCATGAAGTAGCCAGTTGCGAGTGCCGCGGCCGAATTCTGAAAATCCATTAATTAGTAGGTACACATATTTAAATAATAATTTCAAGTACCCCTGACCTTCATTTGAATCAAATTGTTTTTACCATGTTCAAGTGGATTTTCATAAGCATGTTTCATCATTTTTCTTAATATTTTTGCTGGAAATACCTAAGAAACACAAAGAAAAATTTATGTTTCAATGTTTACGTTAATTCGTTACCATGGTGATGGTGTTCTTACTTATTTTTGGGGATTTCTAATTTTTTCATGGCAGCACTGGTACAAACCGGTTGCGGTAGGATAGATAAAAAGGTTTCGTCTAAAAATGACAAGCGAATAAAACGCAATACTGATCAGCTGAGCTAAAATGAGTTTTTCAACGAATTAATAATGACAAATCAAAAATTGGCAAGTGACTATACAGCAATGGGTTTATCAATACACCGCGGATTTTATTAATTTCCCCTCAAAAAAGTGTGATATTGGCGTAAAATAAACGTAAGCCGAAAATGGAAGATATGGCCCGTCTCGCCTTAGTGGAGCAAAGTGTGCGGGATATTGATAAATTCAGAAAATTGCTGCACGAACTCCGGTATCACATAAAATACATTTTGGAAAATCCTCACGATAACAAACTAAGAACAATCAAAAGTAATATTCTAAAGGATTATTGTAAGCTAGAAACCTTTGCCGAATACATGAAATATGTGGGATTTCAGCCGGTAAGTGCGAAAACCGTGTTGTAAACAAAGTAAAATTTGATAAGGAAAACTCCCTATTTTCGTCTATTTTCTACTTAGTATTAACTTCTATGAGTCGATATAGTGGTTTAGAATGATTACTAGCTGTTCCCTACCAATCCACCCACATAGAGTTTATATTCACAATATAAGATGCCACTATAACTTGTTTGACACATTGAAACTGAAATAACCAACGAACCCTCGCGATATATTAATGACTACGTGTAGCCTATCAGATACCTAAAGTAAAGGCAGACGTGGTAAAAGCCATTACCAGGTAGCTATTTACCACAATGTATGTAGTTTTGGTTAAGTTATAAATCATAAGAATGTTGAATCTATACTAATATTATAAAGCTGAAGAGTTTGTTTGAGTGTGCTAATCTCAGGAACTATGGTTCGAATTGATAAATTATTTTTGTGTTGGATAGTCCATTTATCGAGGAAGGCTATAGGCTACTTTTTATCCGTATGTTGCCACGGGATCGAAAGTTACGCGGGTGAAACCGCAGATCGCTGCTAGTCTTAAATATAAGTTATATGTTATTATTATTAAGAGTCTATACCTACCAAGCCTTCACTTTCCTACTGCAAGGCAAAGGCCTCTCTACCTTTCTTCCATTGATTGCAATCTGTAGCTATTTCACAACAGTCATCAAAATTGTCCCACTATCATTTTCTTGGTTTGCTTAATTAAATAAATAATTAAATGAATATATGTAATGGATATAATCACATTATTTTTTATTTTGTTAAAACCTGATATTTGTGAACTTTGCAGTTCCCATGGTCACAGGCAGACTGAGATGACAATTAGGTAGTCTTAACAAAAATAAATGAAACGGTGTCAAACTACCGTTTAATTAAAATTAATACATTAAATAAATTTAATAAATTATGAGTTCAAGTCATGAAAACCTTAGAAAATACTATGATTTAATAAACTTATATTTTCTTCGTAGCTTGAAGACACCTTCATATATCCCAGTAAACAAGCTCTGAGCAACTTGAGAATGGCTCAAGTGTCAATAGAAAGGAAGATCAGCCTGTGTTGTGAAGTTCTCGACAATAACCAAGTGGCTACCAAGCCTAGTCGAGGACTTATTAATATTAAACATAACCTATTACCTGTTAACGTTTTGGTAAGTCTGATTTATACATAACTGGCTGTTGCCCGTGACTTTGTACTCTTGGTAGTTTTTTTTTATATATTAAAATGTTCCTCGAGAATCTATTGGTGAAAACAGCATGAATATCGTAGTAGTTTTTGAGTTTATAGAGAACAGACAGACAGACGCAGCAGGGGACTTTGTTGTATAATATGTAGTGATGCCTCGTGAACATCAAGCAGTCATGCCCTAGTGGTAGGCACCTTCACTTTTATTCCGAAGGTAGTGGGTTCGAAATCCAGCCATACACCAATGAATTTTTCTTACTTAAAATGTATGTGCGCTAATTGACGTCGCTCTTATGGTAAAGGAAAACATCGTGATAAAATCCACGGGTGCTGAAGAGAAGAAAAGTCATGGTCCTGTGGGAATATTGGGATAAAAAATAAGCCATGTTACTCCCAAAGATTGAATATATCTTGATACCAAGTTTCATCAAAATCAGTTCAGTAGTTTCGGAGCCTATTCATTGTACATTGGTCAACGCTACTGCAGTTGCAGTGGCTATCTATTTGTATCTATATCTATAGCAGAAAAAAAATTACTGGTTGAACGTCATTTAGCCTCACATCAGCCTATTAGTTATAAACAAAAAAATCTTCATAACATTAGTGTAGAGAATGTTGGAAGAATAACAATTAAAAACCAAATTAGACACTCCGAAGATTAAATTTCCATACATTTCAGACAACAAGGAACCCCCTACTCCTTAAAGTTCAAGACCTGTTCAACAATATGCTAGCGTATGAAGATCCGGAACTACAGACGTTGGCTCGGGAAGAAATACCTTTGGTTACTTTACAGCTGATGGCATTGGACAGGGTTAGAGAACAGCAAGCTAAAATTAAAAAAGGTAATTAAAATTAACATAAGCATTAACATTAAGAAAATTTTAACAAGGGCTTGACTAGAATTTTTATAGGTAAACTAGCTGCGCCCCGCGGTTTCACCCGCGTAAGTCCCGATCCCGTGGGAATAGCTTTATAATATTAGTATAGATATTCTGTTAAAAATGGCAGTGGCGCCATCTAGAATTCAGGGGTTTAGTTTAGTTTAGTTCTGCAGGGCTGTTTCCGCACTTAGGCTCTTCATTTGGGCCATTCGAATATCCTACTTGTCACTCCAACCATCCCCGGTCTTTCCAGAGGGCTAGCAGCCTTTTCAGGCTGCTGCAGGCCTCCAGGAGAGATGCCGGCGATGGAAGAGACCGAGCTCGTTGATTTGCCACGCTACTGCACTCCATGAGCACTTGCTGTGGGTTTTCCTCTGCCTCCATGCATCCTTTTGCAGAGAGGACCATCTAATATTAAGGGGTTATTGTGTATGACTTTCGTACATGAGTATCAGTCTACTTTAGTCTAGTCTACTTAATTGATGGTTAGGAACAATAATTTTAAGACAAGCTTCACATATTTTAATCTTGTTTTGGGGTTTGTAGGCGAAAAAACTATATGCAGCTTGCAGGAGTATATATTTATTTATTTAACAGGTGAAACCAAAGAACAGGACCTACCATTCGACATAGCACTGCTAATGGAACTCCTCGTATGGTTCAAGTATAAGTTCTTCAAATGGGTGGACAAGCCCGAGTGTGAGCAGTGCGGGGCACCGACTGTGCCTAACGGTGTCACTTCAATGACTACTGATACTGAAACTTGTAGGGTTGAGGTAAATGTTTATGCTTTCTAGCAGCGCTCCGTGGTTTCACCCGCGTAACTCCCGATCCCGTGGGAATATTGTGATAAAAAGCCTATGTTATTCCCAATGAATTAATGTATCCTCATACTAAGTTTCATCAAAATCGGGCCAGTGGCTATGGAGCTTATTCGTTACAAACAAACAAACAAAAAATATTCCTCTTTATGTAAGTGTAGAAAAAGGTCAACATTTAACCACTATCTAACTAAGTGATGATGCGGTCCAAAATGTAACACGCTCTCCTAGAAGATACCTGTACGCTCTTGACTCAAAGACCCCCAAATATACGGGGGCCTTCGAGAGACGTGAGTGAAGGTAGAAGACGGCAGTGAACAAAAACTTTTCCGACCCGTCCTCCTATTGTGGCTGCACCGGCCTAAGAATCGGAACACGGACAAGTCCGCTTGGCGATACGACTTAGATTTAGATTAGATTTATTTATTTACTTTAATTAATATAACATTTTACAAACACATTTACAATAATTAAAAAACGAATAAAGGGGCGCTCAGTCACACAGATCTCTCACAGAATCTTAAACACTCTGACAGTATATCATTCCGTTCATCCACAAACAAATCACATTCACGATTCTTATCCAGAAAGTCGTTCCAAAAGTTGAGGGTACGAGGAACAGGCGACTGCCTGTGTGACTTAGGCTGGTGGGTGGTAACAAGCCGCGGCCAAGCCCACCATTAGATTGCTCCATTAGCACGTGTGGGCTATATCCTACAGACGCGAGCAGTCCGAACTTCCAAAACTTACATAAAATGTTCACTTTAAAAATATATTAACTAATGTCGAGCAAGATTACTAAGTATATTAACAGTACAGAAGTCTGGGCAGCTAAATGATGTCACAGATTCGTTAAGAAAGTGCCATTTGACTGGACCACTGACAGCAAAACATACCCATTGTCTGAAGTTCATAATAATTATCCTCTCACAAACCTCAATGAATAAGTCAAATATATAGCCAGAATCTTTGACGTAGTTAAGCACATTTGAGAGTGCCAAATTCAACACAGTGTTTTTTTTTTAAATCAAATTCCTTTACGCACCTTAATTATTTATCCCCCAGCTGTACAAATGCGGAATATGCGGAGTCCGCGTAATATTCCCGCGCTACAATGACGTACGTAAACTGCTAACTTCACGTCGCGGCCGGTGCGGAGAGTGGGCGAACTGCTTCACGCTGCTCTGTCGATCGCTCGGTTACGACACTAGATACGTATACGACGTCACGGACCATGTCTGGTGTGAGGTTAGTTACATGTTATATGACAGATATAATATGAGGAGTCAAAATCAAAAATCTAAATCAAAATCAACATTTTTTATTTCTTGGGATGCTTAATACAATTGTACATAGACCACTTGAAATCGTCTTAAAAATTAAGTTAGGATGTGTGCCTTCGGAACGCGCCCACCAATGAGAAGAAGGCACAAGAAACTCATGGGGTTTTTTTTAAGTGATCACGCTCACAAAGGTCAATATTACAAATATTTGAAAGTATTATTTGAAAAGGAGCAACTAAAGTCACGTCCATGGGTTGTTATCATTAAGGTAAGACGATGTATCATAGTACGCCTTACTGCACAATTTATGCTTTATAAAAGTTTTGAACCTGGTAATGGACATGTCATATACATCTTTGGGTAATTTATTATAATAGAGCACATATGTACTATTAAGTCCGCGTAATATTCCTGCGCCACAATGACGTACGTAAACTGCTACTTTCACGTCACGGCTGCTGCGAAGAGTGGGCGAAGCATAACTTGGCGGAAACAGTAAATACAAACTTATCCCCGTCGTTTTTGCGTCGGGGGTTAAAAATGGATTTTTGTATAAAAAATCAATTGGCAATAGTAATTGTATTATTGTAAATAATTAACATTATTTCCAACCACCTAAAGGCCTAATTAGAATTAGAAACTACTATTTTGTAGGATTTTTTTATTGGAATGGTTCAAATGGACCATTGGACCTCCCTAAAATTTATGCCATTTTTTAACCGCCCCGCGGTTTCACCCGCGCAATTCCCGATCCTGTGGGCATATCGGGATAAAAAGTAGCCTATATGTTAATCCAGGTTTCCAGCTATCTAGATACTGAGTTTCATCGCAATCAGTCCAGTAGTTTTAGTGTGAAGGAGTAACAAACATACACACACACAAACTTTCACATTTATAATATTAGTAGGATAGGTTTAAAAATGTGAATAATTGAAAAGTATTTTTTATTAAAAATTTGAATAATTGAAAGGTATTTTTTATTAAAAACTAGCTACGTCCCGCGGTTTCACCCGCGTAATAATTCTTTGCGCAACTTTCTTAATTTTTTCTTTCATAAGAACCTTCTCCTGACAATAACAAATACAACAAAAAAAGAATTGGCCAAATTGGTCCAGACGTTGTTGAGTTATGCGCTTACCAACACATTTTGCGATTCATTTTTATATTATAAGATGTGAATAATTTAAAGGTATTCGACTATGATTCGAACACATGGTTGCACGCGGACCCGTGCGAGGCGAAACTGAACGCCCCCCTTCTCTACGCCCACGGGTGGGGTAAGAGCCTGTCTTACGTCATTGCTGTATCCAAGGACGATGTACAAGACGTCACTTGGCGTTATACTATGGATCATAAACAGGTGGGTACATTATGTGATTTTTTTGGGTTAGTATCATCTTCTTATACATATAAAATGCTTTGTCCTGAACTACTGACTGACTGACTGACGGATCAACGCACAGCCTAAACCGCTGATCGTAGACCAGAAACTTGGAGGGTGTGTTTTTTGTGTGACGTAGGCATCCGATAAGAAAGGATTCATCAAAATTTTACTCCCAAGGGGGTGAAAAAGGGGGGCAAAGTTTGTATCGGACAACGTGATTCCTTAGTCCATTTTCGACTACTACGCGGACGAAGTCGCGGGCAAAAGCTAGTATGGTCTAAAAGGCAAGTCAAGACGACTAGTCTTAAAATCATGTGGACTAATTTGCAACTAGTCGTCAATGTAAAGTCGTCTATGAAGCACAAACTCGTTATAATTGTTTTTTTCAACTGCTCTGTTATCAATACAACGTAAATGCAATTTGCCTAAAAAAGGTCGCCTATGAAACAGCTCGTCTATGTTATAATTTGCCTACATTTTCAAGGCCTTTTAATCAACTATAAGAGATTGCGAAAAATGCTAAAAAGCGTCACGTGCCCTATTTTGGCAATAATTAAAATTTATTTAGAAAAGTCATTACCTTAGCCGGAAATCGAACCTGTTAATTTCCAAAAAAAATTCACCATAAATTTGTATCAATCGAAAGGATTGCTGGCAAATCAAAGGAAGGTTTTCATAGCCTACTATTGCATAGCCGATTTTTTTAACCTTCATAGAATCTGTAGCACAAAGCAATATTACTAAAATTCCAGTAGCAAATTTTTGTATTCTTTTTAATCTAGACAGGCCCATATCTATACTTCTTCATAAATATAATATAGAGGAAAGATTTTATTTTGTAACGAATAGGCTCCGAAACTGCTGCCCCGATGTTGATGAAACTTGGTCGGAGGATACATTGATTCATTTGGAATAACATAAGCTACTTTTTATCCCGATATTCCTATGGGATCGGGAGTTACGCGGATGAAACCGCTTACCGCTGTTAGTCTATACATATAAAATGCTTTGTCCTGAATGACTGACGGATCAACGCACAGCCTAAACCGCTGATCGTAGAGACCTGAAACTTGGAGGGTGTGTTCTTTGTGTGACGTAGGCATCGGATAAGAAAGGATGTTCCGAAATTCTACCCCTAAAGGGGAAAAAAGGGGGTCAAAATTTATATGGAACTATGTGACTCCTTGGTCCATTTTCGACTTCTACGTGGACGAAGTCGCGGGCCAAAGCTAGTCTATACATATACAATCCTTTGTCTTGAATGACTGACTGACTGACGGATCAACGCAAGAAAGGATTTTCCGAAATTCTAATCCTAAGGGGGTAAAAAGGGGGGCAAAGTTTGTATGGGACAACGTTATTCCTTGGTCCAATCTACTTCTATGCGGACGAAGTCGCGGGCAAGAGCTAGTCTTTAATATTTAAATGAATATGTTATTGTAGGTACTAGCACGTCGCACGCAATGCAGTGAAACAGAGTTATTGGAGAGTATTATGAGACTGCGTGAAGCGAGACAGAAGAACGTGTCGGATGCGAGGAGAGCGTACCTCGCTAAGCGTACGTTACAGGAATTGGTACATTTAATGATCGAAAAGTTAGTATTCTGTTTATATCTACCGATATTAAAGTACAATTAATGTTATTATTATACACAGTGTAACAAGGGGGTTGGATCATCGGTTGCTGGGGGGTGGGGGACCTCAGTGCCTATCGATTTAACCCCTCTGTATGTTTTGCAATATTTAACGATTAAAAACTTTCAGGGGTTATTCCTCATGAAAGCCAGTAACCTATGATCCACCCCCTTGTTACACCGTGTATACAATGTGTTTCAGCGAAGGGGTTTTAATACGAAAGTGGGTTGTTCTAGACGTCTAGGCGAACAACTTTTGTTCTAAGACTTTTGGAAATTCGTACTTTTTTTCGATAATTCCGAGGGTATTTTACTTGAAAATCGGCTGTTTCATACAAAAACTTGTTGAAAAGTTCGAATTTCCAAAAGTCGTAGAACAAAAGTTGTTCAGCTAGACGTCTTAAACTTTCCTTTACCGTAAGAGCAATGTTAATTAGGGCACGTACATTTTTCGTAAGAAAATCCATTGGCGTACGGCCGGAATGAAAATCGATGTATATATCACAAGGCCAAAACCACTCTAGATTATCTTTTTTATTCCGTATATTTTTTGTTATGATCCAGAAAACCAAGTGAATACGAGAGCCAAGGTCGTATATCTGGTTCATCACGATGGCGTATGGAACGTGGCGAGCTCGGCGTCCAGACACACTCTCACACTTTCCTGTTACCTCAACCTGCCCAATACGATGTTAGGTTTGTACAAATCATTTGATTTACAATGATTAGGGCTCCGTAGGGTAAAAACGGGACCCTTTTTCTAAGACTCCACTGTCTGTCACCAGACTGTATCTCATAAATGTGATATCTAGACAGTTGAAAGAATAATGGCAAATCTTCGAACAAAAATTCCTTGTTTGCAAGGAGGTTAGGTTCTTGAAGTTCCTATATGTGTAATGGCGTCAGATGCTGATGAAGAAACTGAAAAACACGTGACTTTAAATGCTTAAAATCTTTTTCCACATCTAGTTCACGAAATACTATCAATTTATTTGAAATCTAGAAAAACTGAGAGTTTTATTATATTTTTTCCATTTGTGTATACAGGGTTATCGGTAGTTATACTAGCAAACCGCTGATGGCTTTTCTGTGCACCTAAACAAACAACTTTTGTTATACTATAACATATAAAAAAATGAAAATTTTGAGGTTATGTTAATTCGAAAAACAGCTGATTTATTTAAACAAAGGTCATTCAAGTAAAAATAGTAGGAAAACTTAAAAAATAAGTAAACATTTTAAGATTATTGATCTTTCCGTGTTAGAAACAGCTGATTTTCAGTTAAACTCAACCTCAAAATAAAAAAAAATGTTCGAATTTATTAAAGTCGTAGAACAAAAGTTGTTTGTTTAGGTACAAAGAAGTAGCCCTCAACGGCTTGCTAGTATAGTTACCAATAATCCTGTATGCTTAAGTATTGCCATGCCATTATTGTTTTAACAGATGATGTATTTGACGACCCAGTTGGTACAATGGTCACCATGCCGGACTGCCAAACACTGGGTTGCTTGTTCGATTCCCGCCTCAGACAAGTATTTATGCTTAGATATTTGTCTGTGGTCTGGTTGTTTCTATGTATTATAAGTATATATTTACAAAATAAAAGTATATAAGTAGTGTATCCGTTGTCTAGCACCCATAACACAAGTCTAGTTACTTAGCTTGGGGCTAGGTGGCGATGTGTGGAATGTCCTGCAATATTTATTATTATTTATTTATTCTGTTGCCGGTATAACAACAAATACCTTAAACAGAATTTAATGGTACGAAACCCTTCGTGCTCGAATCCGACTCGCACTTAGGGGGCGTTCATAAATTACGTGAGGTGTTTTTTTAATTTTCTGTCCCTCCCTTCCCCCCTGGTGAGATGTCGTGAGATTATATTCAACCCCCTCCCCCATCCTCCAATCTCACGTGAGATTTTCAAAGTGTAGGCGACTAGTAAGACTAATAATCAATATTGCTGAAAATTATAATGTGTAATAAAAATTTAACAATAGAATACTTAAATCGTGACTGTGATTAAAAAAAGAATATCTACTCTAATTCAGTTTATGGAGAATCATGCGCGGTCTGAAGAGAGACTATTAATGTCCATTTGATTTTCAGTAAAATCATCTGCTCCTTCAACTTCGTTCTGATCTAGCCACTCTAAGCCGGAAAAATCAATCAGAAAAAAAATTGCGTGATATTTGCCCAGACCTCTCCAACGTAAGATTAGATGAGATTTGACTCGACCCCCTCCCCCCCTTAAACATCTCACGTATGGACGCCCCCTTATTTACTTGTGTCTTCCCCCAGATATCACCCAAGTACAGACAAGTACACAGTACTCAAAGACGGTGTACAGAGTGAAGAACTGAGCGGTTGGTCTGCAGGAGTGTACCACAGTAGTCATGTATTCAGGAAGGTTGAACACGATTGGAGAAAGGTCTACCTGGCTAGAGAAGGTACTAGTCGCTATAAAATTTGTTTCAGCGAAGGGGTTTTAATACGAAAGGGGGGTTCTAGACGTCTAGGTGAACAACTTTTGTTCTAAGACTTTTGGAAATTCGAACATTTCGATCGAAGTGACTTTTACTTGAAAATCTGCTGTTTCATACAAAATGAAACAGCTGATTTTCAAGTAAAAATTATCTCAGGCTTATGGAAAAACAAGAATTCCAAAAGACGTTTAACAAAAGTTGTTCTCCTAAATACTACATATAAAATGCTTTGTCCTGAATGACTGACTGACTGACGGATCAACGCACAGCCTAAACCGTTGATCGTAGAGACCTGAAACTTGGAGGATGTATTCTTTGTGTGACGTAGGCATCCGATAAGAAAGGATTATCCGAAATTTTACTCCTTAGGGGGTGAAAAAGGGGGGCAAAGTTTGTATGGGACAACGTGATTCCTTGGTCCAATCTACTTCAAATTTTACATAAACATTATTTAACATAATTGATGGAATACGTGTTTCGTATTTTTTTTAAATTCATCCCCTAACGCGGTTAAAAAGGGGTAAGACGTTATTTTCGGGGTGATTTGCTTCGAAGTTGATATCAATACTCCTTTTAACTTACCTTAATTGTATTGACACATGTTCGAAAACTCAATCCGATTTTATTCAAAAAAGGTTGCACTTTTAGGGCACGGCTTCATAGGAACGTAGAATTCTAAATTTGATATGGTAAGGACTAGAACATTTTGTCACTACATCGTATTAAGTATACGAATCATTCTATATTCAAAAGTAGCTGCAGCTCGCGGTTTCACCCGCATAAGTTCCCGATCCCGTGGGAATATGTGATAAAATGAGATATCCGTGGGATAAAAAGTATGCTACATTATTATGTATACTGTGACGTTCGTGTTTCGTGGGACGCATTCGTGTCGTCACGGGCGGCCGGGGTTTCTCGAGCGGCTGTAGTTTTTCGATGATTACTCAGGTTTTACCCATTGGATTTAGATGTAAAGTATAACACGACCTTCCTCGAAAAAAGAGCTATCTTTTTTAATCTTTTTTATTTATTGATATTTTATTTTATTTTTATGAAGTTTTAATATTTTTATCGTTTTAACAACTTTTTTAATTAATTTATAGGCTCTTTTGGAAAAAGAATGATTTATTGTACATGCCGAATACTTACCTGATGATTTTATTTTTGTACCAGTTGTCGAACTACTTAAATATTATTAGCTTAAAGCTCACTTGTAATTTTGTTCTTATGATCTGGGTTGATTTTATTTTATTTTATTTTTGTGCATGGCTATCCTAAGTAATACAAGAAACAGAGAGAAAGGGTCAGGCTGAGAACCAGCGCTGTGCAGCTGCGTCTCACAGCATATGCTGAGCGCAGGCTCCTTTTGCCATACTTACTTATTAGTTTATTTACTGTATAAAATTGTAATTTTATGGCAATAAACGATTATTTATTTTTATTATTATTTATTACTTAGCTTGGGGCTAGATGGTGCTGTATACAAGGTCCTGCTTCACCTATGACGTTGTCTATTGCCACGTAGCCTAGTCGGGAAAGCTTTGAAAAAGAATAAGGTTTTCATACCCTGTTGGCACAATGGTCACCATGCCGGACTGCCAAACACAGGGTTGCGGGTTCGATTCCCGCCTCAGACATGTATTTATGCTTAGATATTTGTCTGTGGTCTGGTAGTTTCTATGTATTATAAGTATATATTTACAAAAGAAAGTATATATGTAGTATATTCGTTGTCTAGCACCCATAACACAAGTCTAGTTACTTAGCTTGGGGCTAGATGGCGATGTGTGGAATGTCCTGCAATATATTTATTTTTATACGATTTGTTTTTTTTGATTGAGGTAATGTGTTTGTTATATAGAGGGAGCTCTTCAAGGCAGTATATCATGGCGCGTAACGACCGGCACAGATTGTGTGGGTAGTTCTATAGCAATCCGACTGAACACGGCTGTATACGAAGACGCACGTATTGCCTGGACCATTGCCTTCGATAACCAACCGGCTACATCGGTACAATTATCAGGTACGACCACCGATCTTATCTCGAACGTTCCGATCCCGTGGGAATATCGGGATCAAAAGTAACCTGTGTCATTCTTATTGAAATCTATCCAGCAGTTTGACCGTGAGGAAGGAACAAATAATTAAACAAACTTTCGAAGGGAACAAATTGCTTAGTTAATTGTTTACTATAGTGTTTCCAATCGTTTATTTAACTTTTGACAGATCACGCACATAAAGTTTAGTAATAATTTTTGATACAATGTACTACAGGTAAAACTGTACTTCATGGACGGGCTTCGCCCACTTAAGAGATGTGTCATTCGTAATTAATGACCACAGACTAAAAACGGTTTTGAAATAAATCGATTATCGAGTATATTTATAAAACATACTATTTTATTGTGATTATATTTCATATCAAACTAGCTACGCCCCGCGGTTTCACACGCGTAATAATTTTCTGCGCAACTTTCTTAATAAGAACCATCTCCTGACAATCACAAACACAACAAAAAAAGAATAAGCGAAATTGGTCCAGCCGTTGTTGAGTTATGCGCTTACCAACACATTTTGCGATTCATTTTTATATTATAGATCATGTAAAAACCTTTATTATTTTGCATTAAAATGCCCTAAATATCTCTGTTTTAATGCATAATTAATTTGCGTAATGAAAACAGGTCCATCGTACTTCGTACCTAGGAATGGGATCGAATATATTAGTTGCAAATTATTGAATGTAAAGTAATCGTTTGGACTTACTGTAGTTAGTTCAAATAAAAAGCATGTGGATGAACTGCGGTACCTACTTGTAAGGAACAACTACAAAATAATGAGTGTGTCAAATCGATTAAAACTTCTTCATGAATAAAATCGATCGATGAAAGAAATCGAATCGGTAACGGGTCTGGGTATCACTATTTGAGTAAGTATTAGAGCTGTCAAAAGTTAAATAAACGATTGGAAAGGGTATAAGCAAACTTTCCGATGTTTAAATATTAGTAAGAATAACGATGAATATCGGCCCTCGGTTTTAGTTGCGATCCCGTGGGAATATCGGAATAAAAAGTAGCCTATGTTACCTAATGAATCGATGTATCATCATACCAAGTTTCATCAAAATCGGTCCAGTACTTTCGGAGTTTATTACCCTTACAAACAATAAAAAAAGTTTGTGTGTATTCATGGACTGGATAGAAAGTGTCTTTTGAATGTTTGCGTGTTTGATACATCTTCACACTAAAACTACTGAACCGATTAAAATATCATAGAATACTAACTGCGCCCCGCGGTTTCACCCGAGTTAATCCCGTGATATATTACTAAGTGCGATATTTCGTGAATTTTTATGGCCCCTTTTCGAACCTCACGTGATTAATAGACAGCCCCTAATCCAGGTCTCCAGCTATCTACATACCGAGTTTCATTGCAATCTCTCCAGTAGTATTTGCGTGAAGGAGTACAAACATACACAAAAACTTTCGCATTTATTACGTACCGCAAAAGGTACAAAAACCCTTACAAGATCACTTTCTTGTCCGTCTATCTTTATATATATCAGC
The DNA here is from genome assembly GCA_951213275.1 of Idaea straminata. Classification (NCBI taxonomy): domain Eukaryota; kingdom Metazoa; phylum Arthropoda; class Insecta; order Lepidoptera; family Geometridae; genus Idaea; species Idaea straminata. The sequence goes on along the minus strand of OX577863.1, from coordinate 10,880,714 downwards.
ACCGATTTTAATATTAGTAGGATTAATAGAGCCTAGTGCCAAAACACAAAATACAATGTGCACCGCCCTCCCGCCCACTTGAAGAGGCATACAATGAGGCAAGCAAAAATTAGTATTAGTGACACCATTCATAAACCACGACACGTGTTTCGCGTCTACACGATGCATCATCAGGATTGGACCCCGACCGCGCTATATGGGCGACAAACGTTAGATACAAGAAGAAATATTAATTCTTCCATTACAGATATGGAGTTCCGAAAAGAAACGCCGGATTCAATCAATTAGTAGGCTTAATTTAACATTTTGTTTTTGTTTTGTTCCCAGAGGTAGAACGTCGTATCTGCGGTAATTTCAACACGGCAACACTGAGCGCGTCTTTATTCGGCGGTGTCGGCGACGTGGCCTGGCAACACGCCCAGCTCTTTCGTAGGAATATTGACGATCATACGCCGGCCTTAATAATGGCTGTCACTGTTGAACATACATAGATACATACCACCTAATACATATACAAGGAAATACTAGACATACAAGTAAATACATACAGACATACAAGAAAATGCATAGAGAAATATTAGATATATAAGGAAATACATAGGGATATGCAATAAATACAAGACATACAAGGAAATACATAGGAGTCATACCAGGAATTACTAGACACACAAGGAAACACATATATAAATACAAGAAAATTCTAAACATACAAGGAATTAACAAGGAAATACTAGACACAAGGAAACACGTTTAAAAATACAAGTTAATTCTAAACATACAAGAAAATAACAAGGAAATACCATACAGACGAGGAAACACATATACAAATACCAGGCAATACTAAACATACTAGGAAATACAAACGGACATACTAGACATACATATTAGACACGATACAACACCATACAAACTTTAAAATAATCCTAAAAAACACAACCGAATTGAGAACTTCCTGCTTTTTTTTGAATCGGTTAAAAAAATCAAGTTCGTCGAATTCGACTTCGACAGTTTTTTTTAGACAATTTACAAGTAATATTACTTTGAAGTGAATGGTGCTTGAATAGCCTTTTAATTTTCTTTTTTATCATTCCAATTTGCTATATTTTTTATTATTAAGAGGAAAGGGTGCCGGCGCTCTCTCCTTACAAACGAAGTCGACTGTTTCCTCCCTGGATAATGAGATTATAGCAAATATTTTTTTTCATAAAACCTATAACTGCCATGACTATGCCCCTATGTCTTGGTTTTTTCATTTTCCAATTATCATAGAAATTACGATTAAAAGAAACAAAAAATAAAACAAAAAACATAGGGGCATGGTCATGACAGTTATAGGTTTTATGCAACAAAAATATTTGTGCTAGTGTCATTATCCAGGGAGGAAACAGTCGACTACGTTTGTATGGAGAGAGCGCCGGTACCCTTTCCTCCTAACTACATTACATTAAAGCTAAGTAATTATAATTATGTTATACATTTAAACTGATCATGTTATTGGATTTTTAAAGTAAAACTTTGCTATGATAATGTGTTTCTATAATACTAACCTATAATCTACACTTAATATTATAAAGAAAAAAAGATTCTTTGTTTGTTTGTTTGTAACGAATAGGCTCCGAAACTACTGGACCGATTTGGATGAAACTTGGTCTGAGGATACATTGATTTATTGGGAATAACATAGGCTACTTTTCATCCCGATATTCCCACGGGATCGGGACTTACGCAGGTGAAACCGCGGGGCACAGCTAGTAGTGTATAAATAAGCCTCCGGTTGCGGGAGGTGAAATTTCTTTAAAAGTAAGCCGATTAAAATACCAAATTCGGACATAAAAATACTCAAGAGATAAAGTAAAAAAATCTAAATATACGTATACTCGCTGTTCCCTGCGGCTTCGTACGCGTCGTAGTTTTGTATTATATACTAAAATCTTCCTCGAGAACCACTATCCATAAGAGCATGAAAAGCGGTGCAGTAGTGTTTGAGCTTACAGCGAACAGACAGACAGACAAACGCGGTGAAAGACTTTATTTTATAATAGTGATAAAAATGTAATTTAAGAGGAAAGGGTACCGACGCTCTATCCATAGGAACACATGGACACGTCTTAAAAAAATCTTTAAAAAACGTCTAATCCTAGGTATATAAAATGTCCCTCTGAGGTGAAATGGTACCGGCGCTCTCTCCATACAAACGTAGTCGACTGTTTTCTCCCTGGATAATGACACTAGCACAAATATTTTGTGCCATAAACCTATAACTGCCATGACTATGCCCCTAAACATAGGGGCATGGAGACCATGCCTCAGAGGGACATTTTTATATACATAGGATTAGACGTTTTTTTAAGATTTTTTTAAGACGTGTCCATGTGTTCCTAGGTATTAAGTATCCAAAGGAATAAAGACTCTTGATTTTGATACATAGATATAAAGATGCTTTTTGGATTGCAAAAAACATACTTATCAAGTCTAGCCCATATTGCAAAACACTTTGAGGAGTTAACGTTTTAAAATCTTGAAAATTTCAGTCGATGTAAAACGGCTGGGGTCTACAGCCGTTTTAAAATTGACTGAAAATTGATTTAACTATTTATTTAATATAAAAATTATTTATGAATAAAACTGCGGGCAATAATTTTACGAAAAACTCAGCAAGCATAATAAGATCTAAGAAGGTCAGAGTCAGTACGCATAATAATCAATTAACTCAATAATATATTTTATTAACATGTAACAACGTAGTGAACGTATTAATAGAATAGAATATAATTTATTCGAACAAACACACGACATAGTATATAATAGATACAAATAAGAAACAGCAAGAGATAGTTACAAATATAAGAAATTACAAAAAAAAACAGACAATAAAAATAAAAAAAAAATCTGAGAAGTCGTGTGTTGCCCGAATGGGTGAAAGCCTCAGCATATGCTGCAAATACGCATTCAGTAAGTATGTTTGTTTGAATAAATTATATTCTATTCTAAGTATAAAACACAGTGCCCCTTATTACAAATCGAGGTTTTATGATAGTCCGAAATGTGGATTTAAACCTGAGATTTAAACCTTAGATTTAGACACAGATTTACTCGTGAATTAAAAACTATCCTTATTTAATCTATAGGGATAGTGCTTAGACTATAGTTCCCTATATAATCTATAGGGATAGTGTTTAGACTATAGTTCCCTATATAATCTATAGGGATAGTGTTTAGACTATAGTTCCCTATATAATCTATAGGGATAGTGTTTAGACTATAGTTCCCTATATAATCTATAGGGATAGTGTTTACACTATATTTCACGAGTAAATATGTGTGTAAATGTAAGGTTAAAATCCACATCTCGGACTATCCTTAAACCTCGTTTTGGAATAAGGGTCAGTATGTATAAGTATTTAGTGAGTATAAGTACTCAGTGAGTATAAGTACTCAGTGAGTATAAGTACTCAGTGAGTATAAGTGCCAGCGAAAAGCACTTTATCCTGGTAGAGAATGTAGAACAGGAACGGATGGTCGACCTTAAACTCATCAGCCGGAGGGGGGCGGGAATTACTTGACAGTGCCACCATTACTACACCTGGTATAAAAAAAAATCAATTTAAGCAAAAAATATATAAAACAAAGCGTTTCCCAAAAAAATAATCATGAAATAAGGTTAATAAAACTTATATATGCCAAAAGTATAAATAATAAATATTGCACGACATTCCACACATCGCCACCTAGCCCCAAACTAAGTAACTAAACTTGTGTTATGGGTGCTAGACAACGGATATACTACTTATATACTTTTCTTTTGTAAATATATACTTATAATACCAGATCACAGACAAATATCTAAGCGTAATTTATACATGTCTGAGGCGGGAATCGAACCCGCAACCCGCGGAATATAAAATTTATATTATGAAGGTACCCAGACAAGTGTACTTGCAGTAAGTATCTTTTATCCATACAATGTGTTTCAGCAAAGGGGTTTTAATCCGAAAGGGGGTTGTTCTAGACGTCTAGGCGAACAACTTTTGTTCTACGACTTTTTGAAGTCGAACTTTTTTTCGATAATTCTGAGGGAATTTTTACTTGAACATCAGCTGTTTCATACAAAAACTACGAATGAAATGTTCGAATTTCCAAAAGTCTTAACCTAACAGATTTGCGAGTGAGGTCTAGGTCACGTGGGGTTCAGCTAATTGGTAATGTGACTGTACCTATTAAATATTTGATTTAGCCCAGCCTGATTTTATCATTACTAGGTACGTCTCAAAACCATTATATCTCTATGATAAAATAAAAATACAGTTAATTTATTTTAACCATTTATTTTATAGTATATTCTCCCAGTATAAAATTAAATAAAAATAAAAAATAAAAACTTTTAAAAACACTTTAAGACAAATATAAATCTTAAAACTATATTCCCTGACCGTTTTTCGTTAGTTGATACTTTCTCAGCACGCATAAAAAATCAAAATGAAATCTATTTTAAATTGTGGTCAGCACGTATAAAAATCAATGAACTTGTTACTTAGTAAGCATAAACTTAGTCCCCTTTATTCCAAAACGAGGTTTAAGGATAGTCTCGGACTATCCTGAGGATTTAAACCTTAGATTTATACACAGATTTACTCGTGAACTATAGTCTATACAGTATCCCTATAGATTATACTATGGAACTATAGTCTTAACACTATCCCTATAGATTATATAGGAAACTATAGTTTAAACACTATCCCTATAGATTATATAGGGATAGTGTTTAGACTATAATTCACGAGTAAATCTGTATGTAAATCTAAAGTTTAAATCCACATCTCGGACTATCTTAAATCTCGTTTTGAAAATTAGTATTATATAAGGAGAGTAAGTATAATGTAGGTAGGTACTGAGTGAGTATAAGTAGGTAGTCAGTAAGTATAAGTAAGTAGTCAGTGAGTATAAGTGGGTACTCAATGAGTATAAGTGCCGACGAACAGTACTTTGTCCTGATGAAGGATATAGTACAAGAACGGATGATCAACTTTGAACTCCATTGCTTCTGGTGGCTCAGATAAACTCGATGTGAAGACAAATACCATTCCTAAAACAAAATTGGTAATGATCTAACTTGTTGTTGATAGTGTTATGTATACGGTTGGAATCAGAATTGCAGACCCACCGTAGAGCTCTAAAACTACTATAATTATAATATGTTGCAGGACATTCCACACATCGCCATCTAGCTTCAAGCTAAGTAACTACACTTGTCTTATGGGTGCTAGACAACGGATATACTACTTAAGTAAGCGACCCAGTTGGCACTATGGTCACCATGCCGGACTGCCAAACACAGGCTTGCGGGTTCGATTCCCGCCTCAGACAAGTATTTATGCTTAGATATTTGTCTGTGGTCTCGTTGTTTCTATGTATTATAGGTATATATTTACAAAAGAAAAGTATCTAAGTAGTATATCCATTCTCTAGCACACATAACACAAGTCTAGTTACTTAGTTTGGGGCTAGATGGCGATGTGTGGAATGTCCTGCAATATTTATTTAATTATAAGCTGCGTACTATTTCGCGATCTAGGATAGGCAGAAGTAGCCATGGATAATACAAAGTACCTACCTACTACGGTCAATGAGGTAGCACGTTTTTTGCTTATGCTATGTCAATAAAAAGGTTCATCTTTTAATCGTTATAAAATAATAATATCATTTAAAAATCATGGATTATAAAAAAACATTTTAGGATTGTTTAATAAACTTTATTTTCATAAAAATATTGTATAAAACTAATTAGAAAATTATATAAAGTAGGTTTATCAATTTCCAAGTGACTATAACTAATTATCTGCTTAACTACAAAGTAAATGTTTTAACTGTTGTTGTGCCTAAAGCGATGTTTAAAATTACAAGCCGAATCACCGAGGTTTCGATATATTCAGTGTTTCAAAATGCGTTTGGAAACGGGTATAGTAGCTTAAAATGCCGCGGTACACTTTGAGACGTTAGTGGTCGTTACAGCGAACAAATAATGCCTTAAGACCAAACCTCTAAAGCGTTGCAGAAACGGGATATTCAAAGAAATATGTTTTCCATGTGTCAACAAATGACACGCCTTTAGAGGTTTAATATGAAGGCATTATTAGCTAGCTGTAATTCCGTCTATCGAAAGGTATAGGTCTCAAAGTGCACTGAAAAAACACTATACCAAGTTCCCATAGTAAATGTCAGGACTAGGGTTACCAGACGACAGGAATTTTCCGGACATGTCCGGACTTTTAGGTCTCCTTCAGGGAAACAGGTAAAATTTAAAATTGTTAGTAACAATAGGCAAAATGAGATAAAATTTAATGTCCAAAAAATTTATTACTTAAACGATGACAAATACTATGTAATGGCAACAATTAAATTAAAGTAAAGTATAAGTAATTTAGTGAAGGAAAAGGTAAATCGTTAAACTGTGAAAAAATTGTATCTCTATCATTAATCTGAAGATTCGTTTATTTTTTTCTAGCGACCCTCCCCGGCTTCGCACGGCTATATTATGCATATATTATACATATAAACTTTCCTCTTGAATCACTCTATCTATTTAAAAAAAACCGCATTAAAATCCGTTGCGTAATTTTAAAGATCTAAGCATAATATAGGTAAAGACAGCGGAAAGTGGCTTTGTTTTATACTATGTCATGATTGCTCAAATAGCTAGTCCTTTATAACAGTCATGTAAAAATCGTCACACCGAACTGCGCGTTTGATATTGTATTGGCACTTACGTGTGTGATAAGAAAATATCGGAAAATAAAATGCAAACGATTGGATTTTCAATTTTGTATCTGGTAACCCTAGTCAGGACCCCCTTTTAGCTCAGTGCGTATAAGTCCCGGCGAACAGTACTTTGTCCTGGTAAAGTATGTAGAACAGGAATGGATGGTCAGCTTTGAATTCTATCGGTAGAGGTTCGTCAATTGCTAGCGATTCAACGACGAAAAGGATACCTAAAACAATTTATGATGGTACAATATTGGTAAACTATGGCAAATGTAGATTAATATTAACAATGGCCCAAATAAAGAGAAACTAAAACAACCTAAATAAGTAGGTAAACAGCAGAATTTATTTTTATAAGGTGCCTGCAATATAGGAAAAACTACTTAAAAACAGGTTATTAGGTTATATTTACTTTATTGTCAATCTGAAAACCAAGAATCAAGAATATTTATTGTAAAACTGTGTACATAAGATGACATATTGATTTTTTGTTTATTGAATACGTTTATTTCGCTTCGGCCGTCTATATAACCGAAGTTATGGAACTGGTTTCGTACGAGGCTTTTAATTTACTTGTATGGAACTGGTTCCGATCGAGGATTTTAATTTCCTACTATTGAACTGGGTTTAAATATTAACTTTATTGTCAATCTGAAAACCAATTGTTTATTTTCTTGTTATTTTGTTACTAATACAAGGTTTTTATAGAACCTTTTGAGTGGCCCTTATTACCCTACCTTATTTCCTAATTATACTACTGCTCAGTGAACATAAGTTCCGGCAAATAGCACTTTGTCTTGATAAAGTATGCAGAACAGGAAGGGATGGTCCACTTTGAACTCCAGTGCTGCTGTGTAATCAAGCGAGGGAGGAACGACAAGGACACCTAAAAATAAGGGAAACAGTTTTTTTATCACAGTTGCTCATAAAGTGGATCTTATTCAACCGCTTTAGGCTCATAATCCAACGTATTACACACGCGTGCGTTATGCATTACCTCGACGCCACTAGTGTGTTATAAGTTATCCTGATTAGTTAAATTGGTATCTCACTGCTAATTATATGTTAGGTAGATGAAACATTCTTAATTTATCTGGGTTATACTGTTTTGATGGATAAAATAAAGTAGGTACGAAAAAAGAGGTTTTACTCCAGCAATAAAGGTTGTCTATAAGACGGTTTACGAACGATAATTTTACGTGATAACGTCTTAAAAAATATTAAAATTTTAGTGTTGTTTTTTCTTTACTTTAAATATAGTTTTTTCCGTACCATTATATTCTGTTTTAACCCCCGACAAATGATAAAAATCCTAAAAAATATTGTATGTCAGACGAGGCTGTATAGGTTAAAAGTCTTTTGCCTGGCCTTTCGGGAGTACAATGAACAAAAAAATATTGCCTAAAGAAATTGTAAACATAGACAATCATTATCACCAAATATTTTTGTTATTTATTATTTTCTTTTCTTTTCAAGTCTTTTCTTTTATTCACAACTGTGATAAAAACGTCGTACGCAATGTACTATTTTTTAATTAACACGCAACGCTGAGGTTTTTGTACAAGTTTGTTATCCCGGTGTGTATCAAAAACCGGCCAAGTGCGAGTAGAACCTTTCTCGAAAATAGAGCTATCATAAAGTGAATCCAGATTTCAATTGTTTTAACTGTTTTTCATTGTATAAATAACAAACAAACAGACAATCATGAAATTTAGAAACTAAGGTACCTGCGGGTAATAAGGGCCACCTTAATTAAAAACTAAATATTTGATAGAAATAGGGAAAACTACTTAAACAGGTCATTACATAAAAATTTGTTGCTTTATTGTCAATCTGTAAAACAATTAATTTGTTTATTTTCTTTAAAAAAAGTTTTTAACACGCTAAACGTTGGGGTGTCCTTTTTGCACAAGCTTGTTATTGCAGTGTGTATCAAAAGAGGTACATAGCTGGCATAGTGTTTTAAGTATGCTAGAGTATCTTTTACTCACACACTATTCATACTTATTACTAGCTGACTCGGCAAACGTTGTTATGCCTTATTGCAATTTTTCGTTGATTATTATCAGGGGCCCAACCGCGCTAATTGCGTCGGCTTCAAGCCGACGACGATATCCCAACCCGCGGCTCACAATGGGCGGAATTTTGAGCCTACCTTTCACAGAAATTTTGATGATTTAAGTTGTTTTATTCGTGTGTTTTAAGTAAACAGGATTGTCGGGGACATCAAAACATCAAAAATAAGTGATTCTGGTTGTTATTTTAAATAAAACTCATATTTTGTGGTGTTTTTAAAAAATAACATAACTAGAATCACTTATTTTTAATGTTTTGATGTACCCGACAATCCTGTATACTTAAAATACACGAATAAAACAACTTAATTTTTCAAAAATCATATGAAATGCAGGCTCAAAATTCCGCCCGGTGTGAGGCGCGGGTCGGCATAAGCCGACGCGTTGGCTTGAAGCCGACGCACTTATCGCGGTTGGGCCCCAGGTTCTTCTAATTTGATTTCAACATAAAGTATACCACGACCTTTCTCGAAAATAGATCTATCTAATAGTGAAAACCAGATTTCAATTGTTTAAGCCGTTTTTAATTGTATAAATAACAAACAAATACACAGACATGAAATTTAAAAACTATATATTTTTGTTATACCACTTTTTCCAAGTACAGACTTTTTGGCCTCTCTTCCTTTATTATTAAATAGTGCGTATATACTTATAGATAAAATTGGTAAGTTCAAAACGTTTTTCTATCTTGATTGTATAATATCCCTGATCAGTAATGTTCAGTGAGTATAAGTTCCCGCAAATAGCACTTTATCTTGATAGAGAATGTAATAAAGGAACGGATGGTCCATTTTGAACTCCTCTGGTGTTGGTATCTGTGGGGGATATGACATAGGCACCAGGACGACACCTGCAAAGGGGGAAAATAAATGCGTTAATAATAAAGCTGTGCAGAAATAGATACTGCACCTGCGTGCAAAAAGGGCCGTCAAAAGGTTTTTAGCAAAAGGACAATAAAGCAAATATTTATTAATAACCTGTTTTTAAGGTGTTCACTACACTAGATCGAAACACGTTTCCACTAGTTACATTTTAACTATAACGACTCACCATAATGCTAAATTGAACTAAGCTTCATTATGACAAATTACACCGATGCTTCATTTCACCTAATGACATTTTATTACTGGTTTATTTTGCCTATAGTTCATTCATTCAAATGATGTTTCAACCTACGTGCCATTCGATCAAGAACTGTTTTTAGATTTATACAATCTCATCGGATCCCAAGTACTTTTTCCTATTTTTACAAAATAATTAGTTTTAAATGAAGGTAGGTAGGTCCTTATTACCCGCAGGTACCTTAGTAAGCAAAGTTTACATAAATAAAATAAAATAAAATAAATATTACAGGACATTCCACACATCGCCATCTAGCCCCAAGTTAAGTAAGTCACTTTCCACTATCTATCCCTATGTATGCTTAGATCTTTTTTTTTTTTTTCTGTTATTATGGCTTCGCACGTGTGCATTTAGCCAGTGTCAAGTTATATTTTGCATCAAATTATGACCCAATTTTTCATAAATCGGGCCTAAAGTGTTTCAATACAGTCAAAGTCGTCATAGTCCGTCAAGTCAGGGGTTATAGTAAAGCGGTGGCAAGTTTACCATAACCTTAATAGGAGATTTGGAGGCAACGTGAAAACTGCATGTTTGACACTGATTTTTACTTTCACTACACTTGTGCACTTTCACAGAACTAAATTGAATAACATTCCACCAGAATTATACAATTCAACTCGGGTTACATCTAAGTTTCATGAAAATAAAACTGCAGCACGACATGTTGTTAACTCGTTCCCGCCAAAACTCCGCTTAGATCTTTAAAACTACTCAATGGATTTTGACGCGGTTTTTTTAAATAGATAGAGTGATTCAAGAGGAAGGTTTATATCGACGGTTAAAAGGAAATAGGGTATAACCACCAAAAACCAAATTATTCAGGACAGCTGTTTAAAGTTTGAAATTGCAGAAAAATGGTCACTACTTTCTTATTTATTATCGTAACGTAAAAATGAAAACGGCTTTAAAATCGAGAAAAAATAAAGCATTAATTGGTTTTATTTTATTTATAAGAGTAGAATGGCATTCAAAAGATATTTTTGACAAAATGTCGCTTATGCCCTATTTCCTTTTAACCGTCGATATGTATAATACATGCATAATATAGTCGTGCGAAGCCGGAGCGGGTCGCTAGTATATTAAAGAATATTTAATAGATCTTTTTAGTTAGGTACATACAGACATAAAATAAATTTATTTTGTCAGAAATAAAATATTAAATATCCACAAATTACATAAAAATATACCTACATACACAGATAAAGGTATAGCTACTAATTACAAAAGTAATTTATTATATTTACTGATTTTTTCTGTGATCAGTAATGATCAGCGAGTATAAGTTCCTACAAATAGTACTTTATCTTGATAGAGTATGTAATATAGGAAAGGGTGGTCCATTTTGAATGATGTCGGTGGTTTGGGAACATAAGGCATTCTTATAAACATCGCTGTGACACCTGTGAAGGGAATAATATTGTTTGAATGTTAAGGCGGGTTCTACGTGACGAGTCATGTAGGTGTTTTTTTTTCGATCATCATTTTTCGTATTTTTTGTTTTTTTTTGTCGATCGTCTTTTGTTTTTGTGCTAACCGGACCATTAAAATACTGAGAAGTTTTCGTTTAGTTCGACCAACTGAACTGCTGGGACAAAACAGTTATGAACTGCTGAGACAACGGGATACAACACCCTATTTTTGAATCGTTCGCCCTGCGTCGAGCGCAAGATTTCTACTTATATTCGTTCGACATCGAAAATTTGCTATTTTTGAATCGCTCGATCGTAACGAGTGGTCTCCACCACAGAGGCGAGTGGTAGAATAAACGTCGAGCAATCATAGTCAAAAATTTGGAAACGATCTTTGAAAAATATTTATATCTTTTGGGATTATTTCGGATGTTTGTCGGTAATTACTGGTTTTAAATTTTCTGCGTAAAACGAAAAAAATGACATTTCAAATTTGAACGACGAACGACAATGCGACTTGGAAGTCGAGTATGACTTGTAGGCGTATACGACGAAGCTATGTCACACGAGCGATTCAAAAATAGAGCCCCTGTTGCTAATCTGTCTAGTTGCGAATTTGTCCGGTTGTTATTGATCCATCATAGACACCATTACTTCCACCAATATAAAAGAAGGTAATAAAATAAATAAGTAAATAACAAAACACAAAATATAAGCGTAGATAAATAAAATGTTTATTAGATAAAATATTACATTTAAATAAAATTATATAGATTATTGCCAGAAAAAATATTGTTATTAGGAGGTAGGTACGTACTTTGTCAGGTTATGCATTATCACTTACTGATCAGTGATCAGCTATCCCTGATCGATCACTGATCAGTGAGCATAAAGTGCTGGCGAACAGCACTTTATCCTGGTAAGGACATAGCACAAGATTCTACTCTAAAATCTATTGGAAGTAAAGAAGAGGTAGAGGAATTGCTTTTGTGGAAAGGTCGTCTTAAGGTAAAAGGATACCGGCGCTCTCTCCATACAAACGTAGTCGACTATTTGGATAATGATCCAGGGAGGACAAATATTTTTGTGCCATAAAAACCTATAACTGCCATGATTATGCCCCTATGTTTTGGTTTTTTAAATTTTCTATCATAGAAATTAAGATTTAAAAAACAAAACAATAATTAAAACATAGGAGCATAGTTGTGGCAGTTATAAGTTTTATGCAACAAAAAGATTTGCTCTAGTGTCACTATCCAGGGAGAAAATAGTCGACTACGTTTGTATGGAGAGAGGCCCCGGTACCTTTTCCTCTTAATGGGGAATAGAGTGGACTGGAGAAGGATGACATATTGTGCCGACACCATAAAATATGAAAAGTGCAAGAAGAATATTTTAAAAACACAATTTACCTTCCTATCAAATGAGACGAGTCTTATACTGACTGACCAGTGATTCCTGATCATTGATCAGTGTGTATAAGTGCCGGCGAACAGCACTTTGTCCTGGTAGAGAATGAAGTATAAGAACGGATGGTCTACTCTGACTTCCAATGGTGGTTCTGGTCCCGAAATACTTGAAGTGAGGACAGCTATTACGCCTTAAACAAAATGAAAAAAAGCATATTTGGTAATTAATAAAGAAAGGATATTTTTTATTAACTACCTTAGCCTTAAAGCACTTAAAACTAGACAGCCATATAGGTTCAGACACACATAAACTGATGAACACATTACCACTTCTTTGCGTCAAGCAGTCGGGTAAAAAGGAACAAGAGTAGAGGAATAAAAGGATGGGGGAAATAAAGGTTTTTTTAGTACCTTAGTATCTACCATCTACGCGATTCGTCGCTGGTTCAAACCCTGGAGCCTGGAGCCCTTTTTTGAATCGTTCATCATCGACATCGGAAATTCGTTTTTTTTAAATCGCTCGATTAGATCGTAACGACAGGCGAGTGGTAGAATAAACGTCAAACCATCACAGTCAAACATTCGGAAACGATCTTTGAAAAATATTAATATCTTTTGGGATTATTTCGGATGTTCATCGGTAATTACCTGTATTTAAATATTCTGCGTAAAACGAATAAAAAATTGATATTTCAAATTTCGATGGCGAACGATTGGAAAATATAGAAAATTGGTGTCATGCGACTTAGAAGTCGAGCATGACTTGTAGGCGTATACGACGAAACTATGTCACACGAGTGATTCTAAAATAGAGCCCCTCGGGGCTGAAGTTTTCGAACGTTTTCTAATTTAGTTGTTACTGGACTTAGTCCTTGACTGTACCTAAATGAAGAATTCAATTTCTAACAGGGTCTTTGGGTCATACCTCGCTGCAGTAATTTGGAAGGTGCCCAGTTACCTACCTACCATTTTTATACAGCGTCTTTGGCTCATACTAAGCTATAATATTTTTATTTTTTTGGGGATTGGATTTAAAAATCAAACAATTAATTAAAATAAAACATATAATTAACTTTTTCAAAGTTTCTAACGCAATCCTTTGCGTATATAATATAATTTATATCTATTATAATATTTATATAATTATATTTATTGCGAATAAGTTCCAGCAAACAACACTTTATCTTCGTACAATATGAAATATAGGAATGGGTGATCCACTTGGAATGTTAAAGGCAGTTTAGGCGGTGCTGGTAGAATGAAACCGCTTATATGACCTGAAACAAATAAAAAAAACCGGTCAAGTGCGAGTTTTGCTCGCGCACCGAGGGTTCCGTTCATAAATAAATAAATATTGCAAGACATTCTACACATCGCCATCTAGCCCCAAGCTAAGTAACTAGACTTGTGTTATAGGTGCTAGACAACGGATATACTATACTTATATACTTTTCTTTTGTAAATATACACTTATAATACACTAGCTGCGCCCCGCGGTTTCACCCACATAAGTCCCGATTCCGTGAGAATATCGGGATAAAAAGTATGTGTGTAGTAAAGTATGTGTTAATCCAGGTCTCCAACTATCTAGATACCGAGTTTTATCGCAATCGGTTCAGTAGTTTTTGCGTGAAGGAGTAACAAACACACACACACAAAAACTTTCACATTTATAATATTAGTAGGATAGGATAGAAACAACCAGACCACTGACAAAATATCTAAGCATAAATACATGTCTGAGGCGGAAATCGAACCCGCAACCCTGTGTATGGCAGTCCGGCATGGTGACCATTGTGCCGACTGGATCGACAAATAATGTTAGATTTTTATTTCTAACTCAGTCCTTTTTACGAAAAGTTAAAAGAAAAAAATATTTGGCGGTCTGTTACTTGCAATCACATAAGCACGTTAGATAGAACACAAGGTTATTTTTTCAAAGCACAGTAAAAATTACCCTGTGAACACGTGGTCCGACTGCTCGGTAAAAGAAATATAGAAAACAAATACAAACTTACCTTGAAAAGTTAAGTTTAGATATATAAATAACTTCACAAGAAAGGCACATATAGAACACACACACACACACAAATAACATGAAGGGGTTTATTCCAAAATGAGGTTTAAGGATAGTCCGAGATGTGGATTTAAACCTTAGATTTCGACACAGATTCACTTGTGAACTATAGTCTAACTAAACAATATCCCTATAGATTATTTAGGGATAGTGTTTAGACTATAGTTCACGAGTAAATCTGTATCTAAATCTAAGGTTTAAATCCACACCTCGGACTATCCTTAAACCTCGTTTTGGAATAAGGGAAAAATTTGAAAAAAATTGCACAAATGGGCGGTAAGAAAATAGCAGAATGTTTGTGGGGCCCATTCAAGAAGAAAATGGGCGGCCATGTTTTTATTCCAAATTAAAATTATTTTTTATTCCAAATTAAAATTAGTTTTGGCGGAAACGGTAGTTCCAATCAGGCAACAACAAGACTCATTGTAGAGCTCCAAAACGGCTATTATTAGAATATTTTCAACTCAAGCAAGATTCTTAGGTCCTTCGAGTTGGAGTTTGAAGTCTTAACTCATGAATTTATTAAGAGGAGGGTACCGGCGCTCTCTCCATACAAACGTAGTCGACTGTTTCCTCCCTGGATAATGACACTAGAGCAAATATTTTTGTGCCATAAAACCTATAACTGCCATGACCATGTCCTTTTTTTGTTATAAAAATGTTAATTTCTATGATAATTAGAAAATGAAAAAAACCAAGACATAGGGGCATTGTCATGGCAGTTATAGGTTTTATGCAACAAAAATATTTGCTCTAGTGTTATTATCCAGGGAGGAAACAGTCGATTATGTTTGTATGGAGAGAACGCCGGTACCCTTTCACCTTAAACAAACATTATTAGAATTAAAACATTCCAATAATAGTTATTTTAGAACTTTACAGTGAGTCTGCAATTATGTTTCTGACTGTACCTATCTACGGAGAATATTATTGTAATTCAACAACAACAGATTATCTTTAGTTTATTTTTTCATTTTTTTTATTTTAGAACATTCCACACATCGCCATCTAGCCCCAAGCTAAGTAACTAGACTTGTGTTATGGGTGCTAGACAACGGATATACTACTTATATACTTTAGTAAATATACACTTATAATACATAGAAACAACCAGACCACAGACAAATATCTAAGCATAAATACTTGTCTGAGGCGGGAATCGAACCCGCAGCCCTGTGTTTGGCAGTCCGGCATGGTGACCATTGTGCCAACTGGGTCGTCATAAGTTTTAAAATAAGGTAGGTATGAGCCAAACACCCTGTTGCCCACAAACTTCTAGACGCTAACTAAAATTGATATTTATTGCATGGTGAAATCTTGTTCTATAGTCTAAATTAGAGACGAAAATTCCTTGTTCTTTTTAAGCTTATTCAAACTTATGCCGCCAAAAAGACGGCATGTGTGTTTGGCATTTTAAATAGGCCTAGAAACGAGATGATTGTTTTGTTGGAGGTAGAATACGGAATAAAATTAGGTTTGAACACGGAAAAAAACAAAAATTGGTTGCCTGTAAAGTCGGTATACGGGCGAAAGTTTTACGTGACAACGACTTTGAGTGGTAAAATAATTTTAATGTGATTATGCCTATCTCTCTCACTCTCTCTCTCTCGCTCTGTCTCTCTCGCTCTTAGGCGCGCTAACTGTGCTCGAGTGGAAGGGACGCGTGCCTTTCACTTTTTATGTCTGTCTCTCTCGCTCTTAGGCGGGCTAACCATGACCGAGTGGAAGGGACGCGTGCCTCTCACTCGCTCTCATTGTGAGCGCATAACGTGAGCGGAGCGTAACGCAGTTTCTTGAAGTGTCACCCGGCAAACCAATTTATAAGACGTTGTCACGTCAAAATGCGAGGGGTTAAAAGTAGGGTTGAAAATGTCATCTAATTTTCGTCTTTAAATTAAACTAAAACAAACAAATATACATTAAAACATACATACATACACTGCAAGTTAAATAATTAATGTAGGAAAAGAACTCGCTTACAATCAGTAGGGACAAACAAATAACAAATTAAGGTGACAGACATTTTGACCACTATTTTATTTTGTAAATATTTAATTTATTAACTGCGCCCCGAGGTTTCACCTGCCTAAGTGTCTGTTTTTTGAGAATATCAGAATAAAAAGCCTATATGTTAATCCAGGTCTTCAGCTATCTACAAACCGAGTTTCATTGCAACCAGTCCCGTATTTATTGCGTGAAGGAGTAACACACATACTAACACACAAACTAACACACAAACTTTCACATCCTACTAATATTATAAATGTAAAATTGTGTGTAATACTGGACCGATTGCGATGAAACTCAGTATCTAGATAGCTGGAGACTTGGATTGACACATAGGCTACTTTTTATCCCGATATTCCCACGGGATCGGGACTTACGCGGGTGAAACCACGGGGCGCAGCTAGTTTATAATATAGGATAGGATAAGTTAATAGGAAAAATTAAATAAAAAATTGTACTAATTATTTTAACGGGTCTAAATCGCGAAATCAACAAAAATAAAAATACGTGACCTGAAAAATAATTACTGTGAATAAAAAATAATGTGAGTTTAAAAATGTGAAAAATGGTACTTACCTCTAAGTTTGATGCACACAAAAACAAAACACTCAAACACAAAACTGGTGAAGTGCGATTCGGACTCGCTCACCGAAGGTTCCGTGAATAAATCCAACATTTGCAGACACCAAAAGTACAGAGCCATGGTAGAGTTCAGTAATTGATACTTATTAGTTTTAAGTTACGTTTGAATTTAAGTATAAAGTTCTTCAACTCAAGCAGGACTTTAAAGCCTTGATTAAGTTTAAAACATTCTAATAATATAATTTATTAGAACTTAACCGTGTGTCTGCATTTTTTTCTCCCACTGTACAATAATTAGAGATAAATGTACACGTAATAACAGGCTGTGAATTATCGGGTCGCGTAATATCTGACCGTACAATATAATGGTTGCATATTATTAGGTAAAAGGGTACCGGCGCTCTCTCCATACAAACGTAGTCGACTGTTTCCTCCCTGGATAATGACACTAGCACAAATATTTTTGTGCCATATAACCTATAACTTCCATGACTATGTTGAATTGATTTTTTTCATTTTCTAATTATCATAGAAATTAAGATTATAAAACAAAACATAGGGGCATGGTCATGGCAGTTATAAATTTTATGCAACAAAAATATTTGCTCTAGTGTCATTATCCAGGGAGAAAACAGTCGACTACGTTTGTATAGAGAGAGCGCCTGGTACCCTTTCCTCTTAATTAGTCTTGGTATGACTATAACAAATATTAACACATAAAAATGAATAAAAACACTTTGAAACACATCACACACATTCAATACCATAACTTTGATTTGCTGGCTTATGGTCAAAATCAATAACCAATATCAATCAGCTTACAGGGTTAAACTTTGACAGTTTTGCTCTAAGAGGAAAGGATACTGGGGGCTCAGTGAGGAGGTTCACAGCTAAGGACGCTCGCTGATCGTTTACGGTCGTGCGGGTTAAGTGACGCCTAGCGCGGTCATTACTTCGATGGGTGACCAATTCACAGTGTGGCAAAAATGTGTTTTCGTGAGCCCTACCGTGCTTCGGAAGACACGTTAAGCCGTTGGTCCCGGATGCGACCTCTAGTAGCAGTCGTTAGGTCAAGTTAGAGGGCTTAAAGCGATCTGAAAACTCTAACAATAGGTGAGCCACACCACTATACGAGAAGAAGAAGAAGCCCCGTAGTTGAGATACAAATATTGATTTTGACCATTAATTTTGCGCGTAGTCTACTATTTATAGTAGGTACGTACCTGTAAAAGCTCCAGCAGTTGCTCCCTCTTCGTCGACCTTCACGAAAGCTTCCTGGAAAGCTTTCGACGCAACCACGGCGTCTCCCTTTACAATGCCTGTGGCTGGTTCTTCAAACATTTTTGATACTCCCACCTTAAAACAAAGACAAGAGATGTGATTAGAGTTCCTTTTTTACCTTTGGAGGAACGGAGCCCTAAAAAAAGATTCACCAAAATCGGTTGATAAACAAAGAAGATATGCGCGAACATTCATAAAAAAAACATACAACTGAATTGAGATCTTCCTTTTTTTGAAATCGGTCAAAATGGAATAAATGTTGTAAACGAGCATTGACTAGCGGTTTCACCTCGTCTTGATCCCTTAAAAAAATCAAGATACAAATCATATCCTCATACCAAGTTTCGTCAAAATCGGTCCAGTAGTTTAAGAAAGCATTAATTTCAAACAACATTATAATATTTTTAATTTTTTAAAGCTTTTGCCCGCGACTTCCTCCGAAGAGAAATTAGTAGACTGGACCAAGGAATCACGTTGTCCCATACAAACTTTGCCCCCTTTTACACCCCCTTATGAGTAAAATTTCGGGAAATCCTTTCATATCGGATGCCTACGTCACATAAAGAACACGATCCAAGTTTCAGGTCTCTACGATCAGCGGTTTCATCAAAGGATTTTATATGTAACTACCTAAGTATAGAAGATTTAAGAATTTTAGTATGATTTTGCGAGACCCTCGGTTTTACCCGCGGAAGTCCCGATCCCGTGGGAATATCAGGAAAAAAGTTGCCCACGTTACTCCCGAGGTGTCAGTGCATTCTCATAGTTCCATCAAAATAGGTCTAGTAGTTTCAGAACCTAACAACAAAAAAATCTTTATAATTAGCCAATGCGCGTAAGTCTTTATTCCAAAATACGTGTGGGCTAGGAAGTGCCCCATGTTATTTTCAAGGATTCAATGTATCCCCATACCAAGTTTCATTAAAATCCGTAAATCCGTAGTTGTAAATCCGTAGTTAAAACGAAAAAGAACTTTTCTATGAAGATCTCCTTTAATCCATTTTCAAACTTTTATTTTTGGAGTTTATTGGACTTTACTCCATTTTCATATATAAGGCGCCCAGTATGAGAAAAATCCGAGGGGTAAAACCTACTAACAAGTAACGAAAATCGTGTCACGTTTTTGGTGCGCACCTGTAGTGCGCAACTTTCTAATTTGGCTGTAAGTGTATTGCGTATGGTTAGATACTCGTACTTAAGGAGTAAACTCCAGTCGTGCGTCGGAGCTGACACACACACTTTTTTATTTGTAGGTCTGGTATGTATAGAAAAGTCGTACAAAGCCTAATTATTCCCAACCACGGGAAGGTAATGTTTTTTCAGTCTTGTATATTTAACCCCCGACGCAAAAACGACGGGTGTTATAAGTTTGACGTGTACGTGTGTCTGTCTGTGGCATCGTAGCTCCCGAACGGATGAACCGATTTTGATTTAGTCTTTTTTTTACTTGACTTACCTTAGGTAAGAGGTCTTTGAGATCCAATTTACTCCTAACTTCGAACTTCGGGAAATGTAAATCAATATCCCTTCCGGATGGTCCGAGCCTGAACACGTCTTCCAACAGGCCTTTTTCAGCAACCTTCTCCAGAACAGCCGGTAGACCATCCACCTCATCAGGCAGAACGACTACCATACGGAAACCTGTCTCTTTGTAGGGTAACTCGATCATCTGAGGAATAGAACGCAGTTTTTAAGGGTTTTTCTTAGTAAGGATGCGTTCCGAATGTTTGATGACACTTAAGTTGCTCAGAAACGCTACATACCTTCATAGAATCAAGTATGCGTGGGGTTTCTATGCAAAAACCTACAATTTCAACAAGACCTACATTGCTACTCTAACACTCCATGAAGCAAGTGGTTTAAAGTCCTACTCAAGCTAAAATGGTAGCTTTGGAGATGACTTATTTTAGACCTGAAAATATTCTGATTTCTTTTTAGTCTTTTCCAATTCTACGCCTTTCTCAAGGTCATTCAGCGTGGTAAAATGCCATGCTTGATTTTAGAACATTCTAAAATAACAGATGATGGGAACATTCTAAGATAACGATGGGTCTTACTTTTGTTGCTGACTACTAAAACATGATAGTAAGATTATTTGACACTGGCTTTATGTCCAAGTGTTTGTCCATAATTTAAAAAAAAAGGTAATTCTTACTTACCCTCACTCCAAGATCTTTGTTCTCATTATAAAAGAGAGGCTGCAAGAGGCTCATTGTCGGTTTCTTGACAGTCGTAGTTTTGTCCACGTGGAAGTCTTCGTCTTTCGTGTTTTTCGCATCAAATGGTACGTGCCAATGACCCTGTATTATTTAAATATTTTAAGTTAGGACTATTTTGGCTAATTTTTTATCTGCAACTACCTAGTGCTAAATATTTATAACAGAAGTTTTGTCTAAGTTTTACTAAAAAATATTTATTATTTTCTTTTCAAGTCTTTTCTTTTATTCACAACTGTGATAAAAAACGTTGTACGATACACGTATGGATTGATCGATTTAATTTCGGCGTTCTATACGCGACGCACTCGCGTTTCGCTCGCGCGTCATAAATCACCTCGATGAAATGATAAATTTACCACACTTGTATCGCAATGTACTATTGTTTTATTGGTATGGTGGTTGTTTTATGTTCGACGATCGCGATTGGCTATTTTTCTAAAGTTCTTTTTAGCTCTTAGCTAAAGCTTACCTGGAAGAAAATAATGTTGAAAAGTCCTAGTACTACGTCAGGGGTTAAAACTCCTTCTTTGATTGGTTCTTTGATGTTTCCTTTAGTCGTTTCCTCAGCCTGTAAAAATAATTATGTAAAAAAATTGGTTAAAATACTCGGCCAATTATTTAGGCGGGGTTTCTCGGTCTTTGAGTCACTTTGAGTAGGTATAAACATTTGGTGAGTGACGATATACCTATAGGCTGCCGTAAAGGGCTTTTGGACGGTGGACTCGGCCCCCCTTATTCCAAAACGAGGTTTCAGGATAGTCTGAGATGTGTATTTAAACCTTAGATTTAGACACAGATTTACTCGTCTAGGTATACACTATCCTGATATAATCTAAAGGGATAGTGTTTAGACTATAGTTCCCTATATAATCTATAAGGATGATGTTTAGACCATAGTTCACGAGTAAATCTGTGTTTAAATCTAAGGTTTAAATCCACATTTCGGACTATCCTTAAACCTCGTTTTGGAATAAGGGGGGGGGGGGGGGTTGCAGTCTCCGCTATATTTATTTAATACTCCATATAAAACGTCAGTTATATTTTTTGCCTAATCAAAGCGTGCCTGTTGAGAATACGGTAAAACCACCGAAGCGAAGAAGCGGTGAAGCTATTTTTAATTTTAGTCGATTGATCCGACCAACCAAAAAAGTTGTGAAGAATCTCTGGTAAACAACATTTATCTTAATAACATTGTAATATCATATCGATTACAAAAAATACCCTCGAAGTATCAGTTTTTGATTATTTATTTATTTTATTTTCGTTTATTTGGGAAACATACAGAACCAGAACTATGATAGAATTATTTACAACAATATATATAAAAAAACCCTTAATCCAACAATTCTCTTCTTAATTCTTAATACATATTCTCAAGAATACCAAAATGGTATTTTTTGTAAATGTTGTTTACCAGAGATTCTTACACGACTTTTTTGGTTGGCCGGATCAATCGACTTTTGATATCAAAAACTAAAACTATAACAAGAGATGATATTGCATTGCAATGTTATTTGGAAAAAAATATTTACGAGAATTGGCCTTCTTATAAATACCTACGTCATAATTTGTAACGGATTCCGTTGAATTTTCAACTTACCCATTTATTAATAGTCTGAGCTGCCTTCGTAGTATCGGTGAAGTCGATATTCTTGACCGCACTCTTGTAAGACCTGGCCACGTTCTCAAAGGTGCTGTTGAGCTCCAGGTCGTTCTGGACGTAGATCCTGTTGGCGACGGTCAGGTAGTCAGGGTTCATGGCTGCGAATTGCTCGCTTAGTCGACTGTAGGCTTCGTTATGCTGAGGAGGGAGATAAAATAATAATTAAGATGAAAGTCAAAGTCAAATTTTTTATTCTGTTGGATGCTTAATACATTTGTACACAGATCACATAGTCTTAAAAACTAAATTAGGTTGTATGCCTTCGGAACGCGTCCACCAATGAGATGAAGGCACAAGAAACTCATGGGGTTTTTTTCATGTGATTTTCATTTTCAATTAAAGAAATTTACGTGGGTCAGCAATTATGCTGTCGACCGTACCTGCTGAGTAATAAGGACCACTAAACTTTTAAACAACGCTTTTTAAAAACGACCATACACACATAATCTTCGTTAGTCAATTGCTGTAATTCGTTTTTTTATAATCGTATCAATTAAGTTTAATAAATGAATATAATAACTTTGCGGCTACGCTACACACAAACCATCGACAAAACCAAATTCAAATTATTCATTAATATGCCCTTCCGTTTATGGATGATACTTCCTGTCACAGAGCATTTGGTCAGGCCACATAAATATAAATAAATAAATATTGCAGGACATTCCACACAATCTAGCCCCAAGTTAAGTAACTAGACTTGTGTTCTGGGTGCCAGACAACGGATATAATACTTATATACTTTTCTTTTGTAAATATATACTTATAATTAGCTTTTGAATCACGTTGTCCCATACAAACTTTGCCCCTCCCCTTTTACCCCCTTAGGGGTAAAATTACGGAAAATCTTTTGTTATCGGATGCCTACGTCACACGAAGAATACACCCTCCAAGTTTCAGGTCTCTACGATCAGCGGTTTAGGCTGTGAGTTGATCCGTCAGTCAGTCAGTAGTTTAGGACAAAGCATTTTATATGTATAGATTATAATAGATAGAAACAACCAGACCACAGACCTAAGCATAACTACATGTCTGAGGCGGAAATCGAACCCGCAACCCTGTATTTGGCAGTCCGGCATGGTGACCATTGTGTCAACTGGGTCGTCATATCATTGTCCATTGGCCATAAAAGTCGGCTAACAGTAGGTATAAGTACCTATATTATGCAGACAACTTTTGCTAATATGTTTGTTTTCAATGCTGTTTATAATCCTATCCTACTAATATTATAAATGTGAAAGTTTGTGTGTGTGTGTGTTTGTTACTCCTTCACGCAAAAACTACTGGACCGATTGAGATGAAACTCGGTACCTAGATAGCTGGAGACCTGGATTAACACATAGGCATTTATCCCGATATTCCCACGGGATTGGGACTTACGCGGGTGAAACCGCGGGTCTATTTATTTATTTACAAAATTTATGTCTTTTTATATTATATATTGATAGTTTCTATTAGAATAAAACATTTATTATTAAATGAATAGTTTAAACTTATAGATTTATTAAATGAATAGCTTCAACTTAAAATATTTATTATATGAATAGTTGCAACTTATAGATTTATTAAATGAATAGTTTCCACTTATAGATTTATTAAATGAAAAGCTTTATCTAAGAAAAGTATAGTATATCCGTTGTCTAGCACCCATAACACAAGTCTAGTTACTTAACTTGGGGCTAGATGGTGATGTGTGGAATGTTGTGCAATATTTATTATTTATATTATTTTGTCATTAATGTCAAAGTGCAAAAAACCCTTTAGTGGCCCTAATTACTCGCAGGTACCTTATCGCAGTTAACTTCTTAAAACAGATCATTAGATAAATATTTGACTTATTCCGGAAAAAGCTCAAAATACTTGCTTTATTATCAATTCTTGTTATTTTGTGACTAGATAATCCTACTTCCTACTAATATTATAAATGTGAAAGTTTGTGTGTGTGTGTGTGTGTGTGTATGTTTGTTACTCCTTCACGCCAAAACTACTGGACCGATTGCAATTCAATTCGGTATCTGGATAGCTGGAGACCTGGATTAACACATACTTTTTATCCCGATATTCCCTCGGGATCGAGACTTACGCGGGTGAAACCACGGGGCGTAGCTAGTATTTTATAAATCCTTTTAGTGGCCCTTATTGAAATTGAAATTGAAAATTGAAATTGAAATCATTTATTTCAGACATACGTCCATAGTGTGTTAGTAACAATATAACTTAAGACCTAATGTTATTACCCGCAGGTACCTTATGACAAACCACCTACCTATCCAATTTATTTACCAATTTCCCGGTAGATAACGAATTTTATTTATTTCCGATAACCTAGACCTAACCAAGATTAAAAAAGTTACCTCTATCAACAACTCGAGAAAGACGACCTATAAGGTCAATTGATTATTTCAAAAAATAATAAATAACATAGGTACCTACTTATTTGATAACTTTACTAGTTGCATTCTACGGTTTCACCCGCAGTGTTGCCATCTCGGATTTTGAAAAATGCGTAGTCCTCATTAGAAAAGTTCGTAGTTCTACGTATTTTTTTTCTGAGTGAAATGAAGAGGAATAAAATGAGTGTTTAAACTCTGAATTTAAGGTGGGTACAGGCGCTCTCTCCATACAAACGTAGTCGACTGTTTCCTCCCTGGATAATGACACTAGGACAATTATTTTTGTGCCATAAATAAAACCTATAAGTGCCATGACTATGCCCCTATGTTTTGTTTTTTTTTTTACATTTTATAATATCATAGAAATTAAGATTTAAAAACAAAAAAAAATAGGGGCATGGTCATGGCAGATATAAGTGTTATGCAACTAAAATATTAGGTCTAGTAACCAGGGAGAAAACAGTCGACTACGTTTGTATGGAGAGAGTCCCCGGTACCCTTTCCTCTTAACCCACGCGCGGACTGTACCTAGTTCTTTCTTATGTTTATTTCCTTACTTGTGTTCAATTAAATCAAATTTTGATAGATATCAAAAGAACAAAACAGTAAATCCGACGGATCTAAATATTTTTAGGTTAAGTTTTGTAATGTTGATCGTTTATTAACCTTTTCTTCGCGAATGAAAAGGAAATTATGAAAATTCAACTATGAGTTTCATTATTTTACAAATTTATAGAAAATACGTAGAAGTCAAAGTCAAAAAAAATTATTGCTTTGGATGCTTAATATAATTGTACAAAGACCACATGAATACGTCTTAAAAACTAAGTTAGGTCGTGTGCCTTCGGAACGCGCCCACCAATGAGAAGAAGGCACAAGAAACTCATGGGGTTTTTTTTCATGTGATCACGCTCACAAAGGTCAATATTAGATTGGAACTGAAATTAGTAGGTTTGCAGGAGAGGGCTAAAGTACGTAGATCACTGTTCACCCGCGTTAGTGTGTACTTTTTTTTGTAAATATTTACTTATAATACATAGAAACAACCAGACCACAGACAAATATCTAAGCATAAATACTTGTCTGAGGCGGGAATTGAACCCGCAACCCTGTGTTTGGCAGTCCGACATGGTAACCATTGTGCCAACTGGGTCGTCAATAGCTAACATGTTGAAAATAATAATCACACTGAGTACTTTTAATTCAAGTAGGTATTTATGTTTGTGTGTAACGTCTATTAGAAGAAGGTCGTAAGTCCAATAATTGCTGATAGTATTACGGTAGCAGACTGACAGTGTACTTATGACGCTTACTGTACTTACATCTTTAATGTCCTTATTGACTCCCAGCATTTGTGAGATTTCATTTCGACTCAGCGGACCTTTATAACAAAAATATTGAATTAATTAACTAGATTTAAAGAAAACTGTGTATTTTAATGAAATAATTCTTACCAGCTCCTTCGGCAAACATAGAGAGTAATATCATACAGCCGAGAGGTGACGCAATCACATTCTTATCATCGCTTGCTTTATAGGCTTCCTGTAATAAAATAATAATATTAGGTACTTGTACTTGTATATGGGATGTTTTCCGCAATTAAACCCGGTTTTATTGGGTCCTTTTTGCGTGAGGATGGAGTAGGCTTGCCCAGTACCTACTGGGTAGTAGGTGCTTGGCAAGCCTACTCCTCTGACTAAGCTGAGAGGGTTCTCAGCTTAGTCAGAGGAGAGAACTTGTCAATATTTCTGGAGCTAATTAAGCCGCGGATTTTTTTTGCAATGTCGTGGGGTCTTTGGGTAATACCATCTACCTAAGATTACTATTTGTCGTATCAATTTAAATATAAAAATAATCTAAACATATCATAATAACTCGTTAGATAGACGCTTCCAAAACGAGGTTTAAGAATAGTAATAGAGATGTGGATTTAAACCTTAGATTTAGACACAGATTTACTCGTGAACTATGGTCTAACCACTATCCAAATATAATATATAGGGATAGTGTTTGGACTATAGTCCCCTATATAATCTGTTGGGATAGTGTTAAGACTATAGTTCCCTATATAATCTAAGGGATAGTGTTTTACTATAGTTCCCTATATAATCTATAGGGATAGTGTTTAGACTATAGTTCCCTATATAATCTATAGGGATAGTGCTTAGGCTATAGTTCCCTATATAATCTATAGGGATAGTGTTTAGACTATGGTTCCCTATGTAATCTATAGGGATAGTGTTTAGACTATAGTTCCCTATATAATCTATAGGGATAGTGCTCAGGCTATAGTTCCCTATATAATCTATAGGGATAGTGTTTAGACTATGGTTCCCTATGTAATCTATAGGGATAGTGTTTAGACTATAGTTCCCTATATAATCTATAGGGATAGTGCTTAGGCTATAGTTCCCTATATAATCTATAGGGATAGTGTTTAGACTATGGTTCCCTATGTAATCTATAGGGATAGTGTTTAGACTATAGTTCCCTATATAATCTATAGGGATAGTGCTTAGGCTATAGTTCCCTATATAATCTATAGGGATAGTGTTTAGACTATGGTTCCCTATGTAATCTATAGGGATGGTGTTTAGGCTATAGTTCCCTATATAATCTATAGGGATAGTGTTTCCCTATATAATCTATAAGGATAGTGTTTAGACTATAGTTCCCTATGTAATCTATAGGGATAGTGTTTAGAATAGTTCCCTATATAATCTACTAGCAGCGCTCCGCGGTTTCACCCGCGTAACTCCCGATCCCGTGGGAATATCGGGATAAAAAGTAGCCTATAGCCTTCCTCGATAAATGGACTATCCAGCGCAAAAATATGTTTTCAATTCGAACCAGTAGTTCCTGAGATTAGCGCGTTCAAACAAACAAACAAACAAACTCTTCAGCTTTATAATATTGAGAACCTGAGAACCCGGATTTATTAGTATAGATAAGGATAGTGTTTAGACTATGGTTCCCTATGTAATCTATAGGGATAGTGTTTAGACTAAAGTTCCCTATATAATCTATAGGGATAGTGCTTAGGCTATAGTTCCCTATATAATCTATAGGGATAGTGTTTAGACTATGTTTCCCTATGTAATCTATAGGGATAGTGTTTAGACTATTGTTCCCTATATAATCTATAGGGATAGTGTTTAGACTATAGTTCACGAGTAAATCTGTTTCTAAATTCAAGGTTAAAATCCAAATCTGACTATCCTTAAACCTCGTTTTGGAATAAGGGTGTTGGGGATTTTTATTGGTTTTTCCTCAACCTTCATCAATAATGAAACAAGTAAATAATAAAATGTATAGGTGAGTGGTTGACCAAAAAGGGACCTGGAGGGATTGGAAACCCTAATTCATTTTTTTTATTTTTTGAATCTGTGGTCTTTTAGCTTTGTTTTGGTATAACCAGAATATTTTTAGACGCCTATTTTTATTTTATGAATTTTTTTGTGAGTCAATGTTGTTTTGGAAATAATACACCTTACACACAGTGCTCACTAGGTTTTACACGAAACTTCAAACGCGATTTACTCGAAATCAATTAATTTCCCTTGAGGTCCCTTTTTGGTTAACCACTCACATAGTATGATGCGTGTTCGTTCAGCGTAACAATGAAGCTATTGTGAATGTTAAATGGCCACTAACTTGATAAACGGTTTAGTACCACACAGACTGAGTGACTCATTTATACTTACCAATTTAAAAAGGTTGTCTGGAAGAGATCGCTGTGAGCGATAAGGCCGCCCTTTGTAACACTTAGACTTAAGCTTTGTTTTTATTTATTGTTATTTGAAATTGGTGTTTACAATAAAGAATTTATCTATCTATCTATCTTTAAGAGGAAAGGGTACCGGCGCTCTCTCCATACAAACGTAGTCGACTGTTTTCTCCTCGGATAATGACACTAGAGCAAATATTTTTGTTGAATAAAACTTATAACTGCCATGAACATGCTCCTATGCTTTTTTTGTTTTTTAATCTTAACTTCTATGATAATTAGAAACTTAAAAAAACAAAACATAGGATCATAGTCATGGCAGTTATAGGTTTTATGGCACAAAAATATTTGCTCTAGTGTCATTATCCAGGGAGGAAACAGTCGACTACGTTTGTATGAAGAGAGCGCCGTATGTATACACTACTGCAGGTGAACAAATTGTATGGAGAGAGCGCCGTGCTTTGGCAGGTGGACAATAGTACATTGTTACCCTAGGTGTGAAAGTCACTCATTGAGTCCCGAGACTGAGTTTGGCACCCGAGCGTAGCGAGGGCGCTAATAGTTCGAGGGACTTAATGAGTCTTTTACCCGAGGTAAACACTGTGCTTTTCATTACGAATAATACATAAAATTCTTTCTAATAACGAGAATGAATGAGAGACTCTATACCTGATCCTCTTAAAAGGTTGAGACCAAAGAGGTTATACATTATGTAGTGTTTTGCAAAGCAAGGAGGTTAGGTTTTTGAAGTTCCTAATGCATAATGATACTGATACTGGCTACAAGCACATTGCACACGTCGTGCGAAGCCATAATTTGACATGACAGCTGTCAGTGAAAGCGATTTTCCCTAGGGCTGAAAGTTTTACTTTCAACACGCTCTTCAGGCACCTTTAGACCTACTTTCGGAGTATGAGTAATGAAAAATAATTTTCTCCCTTGACAGAGGACATAACGGGTGGACATAATTTTCATCCTCGGCCCATGCTTACCCTGCTGGTAGACTTACCCTTAACAGCTTCAATGAGGCCTTGTCAATGGAGTCCCCGAGCGGTGTCCTCTCGTAGTCATGGTCTGCGAAAGTTAACGACCTCACACCCGCGACAATCGCTAATAGAAACATAATAGAACATTGTATTATAGCTGTAAGCACACGATACGGAAACGGGCCGGGGTTATGAGAAAGCGAGCGTGAATTACAGAGTATCCATGAGTTTTACGCACTCGATCAAATGTATTGAGTGTAACTTCCGATCCCGTGGGAACATCAGGATTAAAATAGCATATGTTATTCCCAATGAAGCAATGTATCCTCATACTAAGTTTCATCAAAATCGGTCCAGTAGTTTCGGAGCCTATTCGTTACAAAAAAAATCTTTCCTCTATATGATATTAAGTATAGAGTATAGATTTCTCATGAAGGCCTTCAAAGATGTCATCTTTGAAAGCCTGGTTGATTATCTGGTGGTCATTGTTTTTTTTAACTAAACAAAAATAATGTTAAAATATTCTCAAGTATTCAAGTTTGACGACCCAGTTGGCACAATGGTCACCATGCCGGACTGCCAAACACAGGGTTGCGGGTTCGATTCCCGCCTTAAACATGTATTTATGCAGTATATATTTGTCTGTGGTCTGGTTGTTTCTATGTATTATAAGTATATATTTACAAAAGAAAAGTATATAAGTAGTATATCCGTTGTCTAGCACCCATAACACAAGTCTAGTTACTTAGCTTGGGGTTAGATGGCGATGTGTGGAATGTCCTGCAATATTTATTTATTTATTATTTTATTATTCGCATTTTTAGGAGTTAACAACATTTGCGTGCTTTCGTACCGTCTCCTTGTGTGTATTAGTTTTTTTTTTACTATTGCGTGAAAGCAACAAAGGCATGTGCTATAGTAGTATACATAATAAGGGGGTAATAAGGGCCACCGACCACCATAATTAAAAACAAAATATTTCGTAAAAAAAGAGAAAACTGTTGTCAATAGATAAATATTAAAGAACGATTCATTTGGTATTTTGTCACTATTGGTCAAGGTTTGAGAAACCTTTTAGTCGCCCTTATTACCCGCTGGTACGGTCGGAGATAGAATTGCAGACCCACCGTACAGTTCTAAAATTACTAATGTAAGAATGTTTTCATTAAGTAATTTTTGTTTGATTAATTCATGAGTTAAAGACTTCAGCTAAAGCAGGTGCCTAGAATCTTGCTTTTGTTGAAAACATTCTTATAACTCTACGGAGCTCTACGGTGGGTCTGCAATTATGCGCCTTAAATTGAATGGTAAAATCTATAAAATCGCGATAAGATCTGTCGTCATGTATGGATCGGAATGCTGCCCCTTTAGACAAGATTACTTTCTATTAGCGATATCGCCAATCGACAGACATTTCTTTTGTTCTTTTTGTATGAAATTGACACAAGCCAACGAAAAGTCACTCTTGCGTTAGAGACGAAAAAAGGTGGATAAGTTCCATCTTAGGCTAATTTAATACAATGGTTTTTGCAATTTCATACAAATAAATCTATCGATTGGCGATATCGCTAATAGATAGCAATCTTGTCTAAGGGGACTGACTGGGCCGTGAAGATGATGGATGTGAGAAGTTTGCTTGCAGCGGGGATGAGAATTTTGAGATGGATGTGTGGAGTAACGAGGATGGATAAAATAAGGAATGAGTATATTAGAGGAAGCCTGAAAGTAGCTCCGGTTACTGAAAAAGTAAAAGGGAACCGTTTGAGTTGGTATGGACATGTGATGAGAAGAGAAGAGACACATGTAACTAGAAGAGGGGTATGAATGTAGAGGGATGGAAAGGAAGAGGACGCCCTAAGAAAAGATGGATGAAGACATGAGAGAGATTAATGTGAACGATGAGACGACGACTAATTAGGAGTGAATGGAAGAAGAAAATATACTGCGCCGACCCCAAATTGGGATAAGGGCAGGCAGATGATGATGATGACGGTGGGTCTGCAATTATGCAGCCGACCATACCTTATCAAGTATTCAATTAAATATGATTTATTATAGCTATATACGTGCTATACTCGTACATAACCAAAGCGGCCACCTATAATTATGTAATACTAGCTGCGCCCTGCGGTTTTACCCGCGTAAATCTCGATCCCGTGGGAATATCGGGATAAAAAGTAGCCTATGTGTTAATCTAGGTCTTCAGCTATCTAGATACCGAGTTTCATCGCAATCGGTTCAGTAGTTTTAGCGTGAAGGAGTAACAAACACACACACACGCACACACAAACTTTCACATTTATAATATTAGTAGGAAGTAGGACTAGCTGCGCCCTGCGGTTTCACCCGCTTAAGTTCCGATACCGTAAGTCCCGATAACGTAAGTCCCGATACCGTAAGTCCCGATACCGTAAGTCCCGATACCGAAAGCCCTGATATCGTAAGTCCCGATACCGTAAGTCCCGATACCGTAAGTCCCGCTAACGTAAGTCCCGATACCGTAAGACCCGATACCGTAAGTCCCGATACCGTAAGAATATTGGGATAAAGAGCCTATGTATTATCCCAGGTAAAGTGTCAAAAGTCCCCATCAGTCCCATGTGAGCTTAGGGACTTATTCGGGGGGCAAGGTTAAAATTTTAGGTTTTTTGGATTTTTCTCGAAAACGGTAAGTTTTATCGAAAAAGTACCTCAGAGCAAAGTTGTAGATCTTAAAATTTTCTATAAAAATGGTCCCTATGATTTTTTCTCTAAGACCCACTATTTCCCAGATATTGCGCTTGTAAGAATCATGTTCTACATAGTATGCACACATATGCCACGTATATACATATTTAGGTACTCAAGCAAGCAAAAATGCCTACTCGTGTCTCTTTTATGTATACATTATACTATTCTAAGAAAATTTACTCTAAAATGACCAGAGGCGGCTCGTGATATTTTTTTATGGGTGTTCACTAAGATTTTTTTTCTTAGTGAACACCCAACAACAGTCATGCTTACTTATATTTATCGAAAAAGTACCTCAGAGCAAAGTTGTAGATCTTAAAATTCTCTATAAAAATGGTCCCTATGATTTTTTTTCTCTAAGACCCACTATTTTTTTTTTCGGGTAGGTTTAAAAAACTAAACAGTTTCGCCTCAGCAATTATTTTAATAAATAAAATATTAAACAGTTAATATCAACCAATTTTAATGCAAAATCATAAATAATAACCCGATTTACCTACCAGTGTGTATTTTCAAACAAATCCATAACATAGTCTAAAATATATAACAACACTCAACACAAACATGGATACTGCACAGTCACTGTCAAAACTGGAGATAGATTTCCACCAGAGGATGAGCACATTTGAAGGAGAGCTCCAGAGAAATCTCACTGCATCTCCTAACGTGGCAAGTTTAGCAGCAGAGTTCGCTTCGTACAAGGCATTTGTGACGCAGGCTCTGAAGGCCCTGCAGGATCAAATTGCTGTAATGACACAGACAATCGACAATATGGAGCAGCGCAGCAGACGAAAGATCCTGCTTCTACATGGCGTCAGTGAGTCGAAGGAAGAGGTGCTGTCCACTGTCATCGTGGGAGTTTTGAGGGAGCGACTGGATGGTACTTTGTCCGAGGCCAGTATTCGTCGCTGTCAAAGGATGGGCCAGGCTGCTGCAGGCAAACCGCGACCCATTCTCGTTAAATTCGTCGCGGAGAATGATAGGGACAGCGTCTGGCAGGCGAAGACAAGGCTCAAAGGTACTGGTTTCACACTGTCGGAATTCCTAACCAAAGCTAGGCATCAGCTTTTTATGAACGCTAGACAAAGGTTTGGCGTTTCCAAATCCTGGACTCATCAGGGCTCCGTGTACGTGGTTGACGGTGTGGGCCATCGACACTGCATTCGGCGGCCGGAGGATTTACTGGCGGTATCGAATGCAGCTACGGTGGAGACTGGTGGTCCCAACAAGCCGAGGCCGGCCATGGCTTCGGTATCTTCAGTCAAGACTCGGCGTGGAGCCGCGGCGGCGGCCAAGAAATAGATTTTCCTTATATTTCTTGATTTTTCCTGTTTGTGTTTCAATGTTTTCCTTTCCTATTACTATTTTTCTACGGGTTGCAGAGAAAAATACTTTGACTTTGACACTTTGTATTTTTTTTTGACAGTGACAACTAATTTCGTTTAAATATTTTTTTTTTTTATTCTTCTCATTTTTCGGCTTCGCACTATTTGTGCATATAGCTGGTCATTGTATTTATTCTTTCATTTTTTTTATTTATTTATTTTTATTGTCACTGTTATTGTGTTGTTATTATCTAGCTCCTAATTATGTTTAGTGATATCATAAATATGGTATTCTCCACACAGCTGGTGGGTGGATTGGGCTTGTTGCGACTACTTGGGTGGAAAATTGGTAAGCGAATACACGCATAGAAAGTTACATTTATTTTATTTATTTATTTTTATACACACAGGTATTATATTATTATTTTATTTAATATTTATTATAGTTAATTTATTTATTTTCAATAGGTACAAGCATAACTATTAATGTCTGAACCAGTTAGTGAAGATGAATTTCTTGCCCCTTTCCTGTCATGCACCTCATCGAGTGATAGCGATAGTGATGATAGTTACCATAGTCTTCCTTCTCTTTCCGATAACCTTGAAGCTCAGTTTTCTGACGTTCCTAAAAACTTTAATATCGTACACATAAATGCACAGAGCATCCCATCTTGCTATCCTGAGATGTTGGCAACTTTCAATGATAAAAATCTTCACGCAGTAATCGTGTCTGAAACCTGGCTAAGTCACTGTGTTCCGTCAGCGTCGTATTCCTTGCCAGGTTTCAAGTTGATTCGTAACGATCGTGATGATCGTCGTGGAGGAGGTGTAGCCATATACTTGCGTTCCCATATTCCACATAAAGTGATCAGTGTTTCCCCTCATCCTTGTCCGTCCAACGCTGGTGAACACCTGTTCCTGGAAGTACTGATGAATAATAGCAAGCTTTTGATAGGAGCCTATTACAATCCGGATAAGGATATCAATTATTTCGCTTCTTTTGAGGGTTTGCTGGAGAACTGGGTTTCAGAATACAATCACACTATCATCATGGGAGATTTTAACACTTGCCTTCAAAAGACTGAAACCCAGTATCTGAGCAGAGCGTGCAAGCTTAAGTCTGTGGTGGCAGCTTGTAACCTCACTATACTTCCTCTCAGCGTCACTCATCACTTTCCAAATTGTACCCCTTCTCTGCTGGATTTAATTCTAGTTTCTTCTCCATCCCACGCTGTTAAACATGGTCAACTTTCGGCGGATTCATTTTCCTACCATGATTTAATTTATCTCTCCTACAAGGTTCGGCCGCCAAAAGCGAAGCCTAAATTCATCTTTCAGCGCAACTTTGGTGGCATTAATCCGGAGGAACTCCGCAGAGACACTCGGGATATTGACTGGAGTGAGGTCTGCGATCTAAACTTGATGGATGAGAAGGTTCATCGGTTTAATAGGATCATACTTAACTTGTTTGACAAACATGCTCCTCTAAAACCTATTAAACTGAAACATCACCCAGCACCATGGCTGAATGATGATATCAAGGAACTTCTTCATAAAAAGGCGGTTGCCAAGTCGAAGCTCCGTCAAAATGCAACTGACCTCAACAAACAACGTTTCACCCAAATCAGGAATCGCTGCAATAGAGTGTGTAGGGATGCTCAACGCCGGCATATTCATAGCTCAATTGAAGACGGTGATCCTGCAAAGGTTTGGAGATTTCTAAAGTCATTAGGAGTTGGTAAACAAACTCAGCAAAACACTCCGGCAGATTTAAATTTAGATCTATTAAATCAACATTTTTCTTCATGTTCAAGTCCTGTAAGCTCTGCTAAAACCGAAACTCTGAGCCGTCTTTCTTCTGTACCAGCTCCTGACTTTCCATCCTTCAATTTCCAACAATTTTCTGCTCGTGGTGTTAGAGAGAGCATAAAATACATAACGTCGAAGGCTGTTGGTGGTGACAGCATAAGTCGCAACATGCTTATGCCCATAATTGATGAAATAATTCCTGTTATCCTGCACATTTTGAATTTCTCCATTACTCAAAGTGCTTTCCCTGCTGTCTGGAAAGAGGCACAAATTATACCCCTTCCTAAGAAACCTAATCCCAAATCTTTTTCTGAGTATCGTCCTATTTCCATTTTGCCATTTTTATCCAAAATCCTTGAACGCCTTGTCCACCAACAGTTATCTACATTCCTGGCTAGCAATATGCTGTACAATCCCTACCAATCCGGTTTTCGTCCGGGGCATAGCACAACTTCTGCACTTGTCAAAATTACCGATGACATTCGGAAAGGCATGGACGAACGTAAATTGACTGTATTGTCCTTGCTTGACTTCAGCAATGCATTCAACAATGTCGACTACGACATACTGCTTGGTGTTCTATGCTCTCTTAACATATCTCCGACGGTGATTGAGTGGTTTCGTAGTTACCTGTGTGGTCGCCGGCAGCGTATACGTGTCGAAGACACCTACTCATCCTGGTGCGATGTGTCTGCGGGTGTACCCCAGGGCGGCGTCCTTTCTCCCCTTCTTTTTTCAGTTTTCATCAATTCCATATCTGCTAATCTCACTTCTTCCTACCACCTCTATGCAGACGATCTTCAAATATACACGCAAGTCTCTCCTGATAGTCTTAATGATGGAATTGCTACCATTAACAACGACCTGTCCAAAATTTGTGAATGGAGTAAATTATTTGGCTTGACAGTAAACCCATTCAAAACACAGGTCATTGTTCTGGGTAGTTCCAGATTGCTACCTAAAATAGATTGGGCACACGTAAATCCGATCATGTTTGATGGAAGTCGCATACCGTTTTCCAAAACTGTCAAGAATCTTGGTGTCACTATGGATACGGAACTGAGCTGGCAGCCTCAACTGACAGAACTCAGTCGAAAAGTGTTTGCGACTGCGGGCTCACTTCGTAGACTTCGGAACTTTCTGCCTACTGCCACTAAGGTTAGTCTTGCTCAATCCCTTATGCTCCCAATACTTGATTACGCTGACATCTGTTACCTCGATTTGACCGAAGAGCAGCTTAACAAACTTGAGCGACTTCAAAATGTATGTATAAGGTTCATATTTGGGTTACGCAAATATGACCATGTTTCCGAATTTCGATATAAACTCAAGTGGCTGCCAATCCGCCTTCGCCGGGATGTCCATACTCTGTGCTTCCTCTACAAAGTTATATTTTTTCCTTCCTCTCCCCCTTATCTAAGAGAACGTTTTAAGTTCCTTAGTGACGCTCATACTAGACAACTCCGATCCATTGATACCCTTCTCCTTCAAGCTCCGCTTCACAATTCCACTTTCTATAGCAAATCCTTTTCTTTTCGTTCTGTTATTCTCTGGAATTCTCTACCCCAACCTATCCGCTCTGCTAAAACCCTACCCATTTTCAAGAGTATGGTAACTGAACATTACTTTCACTCTATTGGTACATAACTCTTGCCTCTTATTTCTTTTCATATTTATATTCTTGTTTATTCTCTTAGAAATGCTTGTATAATATTATTATATTTTTATTTTTTCTTTTATTTACTTATTTCTTATTATGTAAATAATTGTTAGTATATTCTCATTATGAATAGTATTGCTAAATATTATTATGTGTATGGTATGATGTCTATGTTTAAGTATTTCGTTTATAATATCTATTTTACGTAGGTATTTATTATTATATTATGTGTTCCTTACACCACACGACCTACCAGTTAAGCTAAACAGACCTTCTCCATCCTAAGGTTGCCTGGAAGAAATCGCTTTAAGCGATAAGGTCGCCTGTTTGTACAATTTCGTAGTTAATAAGCTTTCTCGTATTTTTTGTCATTTTCAATGTTTTGTGTGTTGTACAAATAAAGTGTTTATCTATCTATCTATCTATTTCCCAGATATTGCGCTTGTAAGAATCACGTTCTACATAATATGCTCACAACACATCTTTTATTAAAAACTGTGAAAAAAATCTCGAAATGCGTCTCGAGTTGAAAGCGAAGGGATCACCTCGGCCTGAAATGGCACTTATTCAAAAATGTACTTCGAAAACTAAGAGTTTTACGCGTGTTTTTAAATCTGAACAATATTTCAAAACACCTTGGTTGTGTGGATGTGAAGAAAGCAATAAGTTATTTTGCTTCCCGTGTCTGGTGTTCGGAGCTGGCACCGGTGGTGGTGGTGACTCGGCATGGACGGAATCAGGAGTTGATGATTTAGCGCATCTATCAATAAAAGTGAAAAAACACTCGCAGTCTCGATTTCATATGTTATGTGAAGTGCAATTGGCTTCTATCAGGCGACAAGATATTCGTAAGGCGCTCGATTCTGCCTATCGAAAATCTATTAGAGAGTTCAATGAACGCGTTGACGAAAATCGATACATTTTACGGCGTTTAATAGATTGTGTGGTATTTTGTGGTGCATTTCAAGTTGCATTGCGGGGGCATGATGAATTCTTGAATCCTGGAATCTATAGAGGTTTGGTTGATTTTGTTTCAGAGATTGATTTGTGTATGATAAGCATAGAAAAACTGTTAATTAACTCAATTTCTGATTTTCACAAGAAAGTAATAGATATTTTCGCTCGCCAAAAACACCGGCGAATGGATTTTATTTACAAATAAATATAAGTAAGCATGACTGTTGTTGGGTGTTCACTAAGAAAAAAAATCTTAGTGAACACCCATAAAAAATATCACGAGCCGCCTCTGGTCATTTTAGAGTAAATTTTCTTAGAATAGTATAATGTATACATAAAAGAGACACGAGTAGGCATTTTTGCTTGCTTGAGTACCTAAATATGTATATACGTGGCATATGTGTGCATACTATGTAGAACATGATTCTTACAAGCGCAATATCTGGGAAATAGTGGGTCTTAGAGAAAAAATCATAGGGACCATTTTTATAGAAAACTAGCAAACCCGGCGAACTCCGTTTCGCCACCAGATTTTCTTGAATTTTCTTTGCTATAAACCTCACGGAGCCCGAGACCTTTCCAACGAATGCAAAACCGTGGAAATCGGTTCATGCGTTCTGGAGTTATAGCGTCAGGGAGGAAAACCCGACTTATTTTTATATAGTAGATTTTAAGATCTACAACTTTGCTCTGAGGTACTTTTTCGATAAAACTTACCGTTTTCGAGAAAAATCCAAAAAACCTAAAATTTTAACCTTGCCCCCCGAATAAGTCCCTAAGCTCACATGGGACTGATGGGGACTTTTGACACTTTATTCCTTGTGGTAAACCTAAGGTCTCTACGAAGATTTGGCTCTGTCGGAATTTTCTTTATTTCAATTGTCTAAAATGACCGGACTACTCCCACTACTGACGGGCACGCTTCGTAGTGATGCGACACGATGATCGATTGGACCCGCCTAACACTACATACCGACTTTCATCGCAATCGGTTTAGTGGTTTTTGCGTAAAGAAGTAACAAACATAAATACACACTCACACAAACATTCAGATTTATAATATTAGTAAGATTTCTTTAGTACCTACCTAAAGTGGTAGGAACATTTTTTTCCGTAATCAATTCCACAGAGATTGATTATTCACTCCAACCAAGTTCAAGTACAAGGCCAAATAACAATAACAGCAAAAAAAGCTTTATCTAGATACCTACTTAGACTACCTACTTCCTAAATATAGGCATACACGTTTTTACATAATGGATTTGCATTTTTAACCGACTTTAAAAAAGGAGGATCTCAATTCGTCGCGTATATTTTGTTCTTGTTCGCCGATTACTCGCGTCTGGACCGATTTGGAAAATTTCTTTTTTTTAGCACCAAATTCTTGGTTCCTTTTCCCAGGAACAGGGGTTGTTTGTTTACTTTTAATTTTCTTTTTTTCAGGGTCTTAAGATCCTACTTAGACTACCTACTTCCTAAATATAGGCATACACGTTTTTATATAATGGATTTTGCATTTTTAACCGACTTTAAAAAAGGAGGAGGTTCTCAATTCGTCGCGTATATTTTGTTCTTGTTCGCCGATTACTCGCGTCTGGACCGATTTGGAAAATTTCTTTTTTTTAGCACCAAATTCTTGGTTCCTTTTCCCTGTTCCTAGGTTGTTTGTTTACTTTTAATTTTCTTTTTTTTAGGATCTTAAGACCCTGGGTACGTGGGTTTACCTCAAGCCAAAGAGTATTTGTGTAGTGTTTTGTGATGTGTTGTGAAATTACCGATGAACATCTGAAATAATCCCAAAAGATATAGATATTTTTCAAAGATTGTTTCCGAATGTTGACTATGATTGTTTGACGTTTATTCTACCATTCACCCATCGGCGACGAATGGTGGAGACCACTCGTTAAGATAGAGCGATTAAAAAATAGCGATTTTCCGATGTCTAACGAATATCAGTAGAAATCGAACGCTCGACGCGGGGCGAACGATTCAAAAATAGGGTTCCGGGACGTTAACGCCCGCCGGCCGGGACACCGGGACAGGGATCTTAAACCGGGACGTATGGTAAGCCTAAGGATTTATTTATTTATAGTCAATTAATACGATTATAAAAACCAATTACAGCAATTGACTAATTAGGTAATAATAAAATAATTGGGTACAGAATAAATGATTTATTTATTTATTTAGGACAAATCATTCATACATTTCTCTCATTCATACATTTCATTTCATTTCATTCATTTATTTCGGATAGTTATTGCCCGCGACTTCGTCTACTAAAGTTATTAACTTGCCCGTTAACTACACAAATAAGTTTTCCTTATCTTGTTTGTGGTCATAAAATAATAATTAAAATGTCTGTCTATCTACCGCAAAAAAATACTAATCAATTACTAAGAAATTCCACCCGGAATTACCTATACCCGGGCAACTAATGTATTTTGCAATTATCTATTTTTAATTATCTACACACATTTTATAAAGGTAATATTTTAGTGGTTTTAAGGTTCCGTAACCAAAGGGTAAAAACGGCTCCCTATTACTAAGACTCCACTGTCCGTCTGTCTGTCACCAGGCTGTATCTCATGAACAGTGATAGATTAACAGTTGACATTTTCACAGATGATGTACGAGTATGTATGATGACGACCCAGTTGGCACAATGGTCACCATGCCGGACTGCCAAACACAGGGTTGCGGGTTCGATTCCCGCCTCAGACATGTATTTATGCTCAGATATTTGTCTGTGGTCTGGTTGTTTCTATGTATTATAAGTATATATTTACAAAAGAAAAGTATATAAGTAGTATATCCGTTGTCTAACACCCATAACACAAGTCTAGTTACTTAGCTTGGGGCTAGGTGGCGATGTGTGGAATGTCCTGCAATATTTATTATTTTATTTATATATTTATTATACACGGTGTAACAAGGGGGGTGGCTCATAATTTTTTTTTTTTAATAAAAATTAAATTAATATATTTTAATTAATTATTTTTAAAATGTTGCCGCTATAACAACAAATTTACTAATCAAAAACATAACCCTCTCTTTTCGGGTAAAAACAGAATATAATGGTATTGAACTCTTCGTGCGTAAATCCGACTCGCCCTTGGCCGGTTTTTGGTTGTTACAAATAAACCCTGAAACTACTGGACCGATTTTGATAAAACTTCGTATGACTATATAATTGAATCCCTTTGAAGTAACACACTTATTATCCAATATTCCCATGGGATCGAGAAAACTGCGGGGCAAAGTTAGTATTTTAATATTTTAAAGATAAATTATAAAATAAATAAATTCGAACATTTCGTTAGAAGTTTTTGTATAAAACAGCTGATTTTGACGTAAAAAATCTCTAGGAATTATCGAAAAAAAATATTTCGAATTTCCAAAAGTTGTTCGCCTAGACGTCTAGAACAACCCTCTTTCGTATTAAAACCCCTTCGCTGAAACACATGTATATTGCTGCTATAACAATAAATACAGAATATTATTATAATAATACGTAAACCTTCGTCCGACTCACTTTAGGCCGTTTTAATTTTTTTAATATTTACTTATTAACAAATAGTGGAAACTTTGTTGGATTAAGTGTTTTTTTTTTTTATTAATCGTTATAAATAAATAAAATAAATATTGCAGGATATTCCACACATCGCCATCTAGCCCCAAGCTAAGTAACTAGACTTGTGTTATGGGTGCTAGACAACGGATATACTACTTATATATGTACTTTTCTTTTGTAAATATATACTTATAATACATAGAAACAACCAGACCTCAGACAAATATCCAAGCATAAATACTTGTTTGAGACGGGAATCGAACCCGCAACCTTGTACTCGAGAATCCTACATGGTGACCATTGTGCCAACTGGGTCGTTAATAATATAATTACTAACATAGAACATTAGAAGATTCTAACTAACTAACATGGATTATTAGTATCTAAATAATTAAATTTTAATAATTTAAAATCTATATATATAAAAATCAATTGCTGTTCGTTAGTCTCACTAAAACTCGAGAACGGCTGAACGGATTTATCTTATCTTAGTCTTGAAATGTTCGTGGAGGTCTAGGAAAGGTTTAAAAGGCGAGAAAAAATCGATATTCCCACGGGATCGGGACAAACGCGGGTGAAACCGCGGGGCGCAGCTAGTCTATATATATATAAAAATGAATTGCTGTTCGTTAGTCTCACTAAAACTCGAGAACGGCTGAACAGATTTATCTTATCTTAGTCTTGAAATGTTCGTGGAGATCTAGGGAAGGTTTAAAAGGCGAGAAAAAATCGAATAATTTCCGGGAAAACCCTAAAAACAGCCCTTTTCTATTTCCCATACAAACGTTTTCTAGAGTCAATTCCTACGGGATCGGGACTTACGCGGGTGAAACCGCGGGTCGCAGCTAGTATTTATATAAATAAACATTAGTTTTAGTTAGTTATTTAACAAAATAAAACTTACCTAGGAATAGAATTAACCGTTTCATCTTGATCAATTGAACGCGCTCGGTCAACTGGCCGCCCGATGACACAATCTTCGTATAAATGGCTCTAGAATGACTACAAGACAATGTTGGGTTTTATTATGCTATGTCCAGACGCGACGTTTATGTGCGCCTTTTATGTATTATAGTTTATCTATACATAAACAGGGTTTGTAATCACTACATTGTATAAAACAAAGTCGCTTCCCGCTATCTGTCTGTCTCTATATTTATAACTAGCTGCGCCCCGCGGTTTCACCCACGTAAGTTCCGATCCCGTGGGAATATCAAAATGAAAAGTAGCCTATAGCCTTCCTCGATAAATGGACTATCCAACACAAAAATAATTTTTCAATTCGAACCAGTAGTTCCTGAGATTAGCGCGTTCAAATAAACAAACAAACTTTTCAGCTTTATAATATTAGTATAGATATATTTATATTTTTTTATAATATACTTTTGCCCGCGACTTCGTCCGCGTCGAAAATGGACTAAAGAATCACGTTGTCCCATACAAACATTACCCCCTTTTTCACTCCCTTAGGGGTTGACATTCGGAAAATTCTTATCGGATGCCTACGTCATACAAAGAACACCTCCAAGTTTCAGGTCTCTACGATCAGCGGTTTAGGCTGTGCGTTGATCAGTCAGTCATTCAGGACAAAGTATTTTATATGTATAGATTTAATTCAATTTAATACACAAAATTAAATGTCATAATTATTAGTACCTA
The DNA here is from genome assembly GCA_951213275.1 of Idaea straminata. NCBI lineage: Eukaryota > Metazoa > Arthropoda > Insecta > Lepidoptera > Geometridae > Idaea > Idaea straminata. Next base: position 10,837,288 of record OX577863.1, on the reverse strand, counting down.
CTTACAATAAAACAAAATGAAAATGACAATTACTAAATTGAAATATACGAAGGAAAACTAAAATAAAATAAAAATAAAATTTACTTATATTATAAAGCTGAAGAGTTTGTTTGTTTATTTGAACGCGCTAATCTCAGGAACTACTGGTTCGAATTGAAAAATTCTTTTTGTGTTGGATAGTCCATTTATCGAGGAAGGCTATAGGCTACTTTTTAACCTGATATTCCCACGGGATCGGGAGTTACGCGGGTGAAACTGCGGAGCGCTGCTAGTCTATCTATATAAATAAAAATGAATTGTTGTTCGTTAGTCTGATTAAAACTCGAGAACGGCTGAACGGATTTATCTTATCTTAGTCTTGAAATGTTCGTGGAGGTCTAGGGAAGGTTTAGAAGGCGAGAAAAAAACGAATAACGGGATCGGGACTTACGCGAGTGAAACCGCGGGGTGCAGCTAGTTACAAATAAAAGACATCCTCAAGCGCGTCTCCCCGAGGCATCGTACCCAGAAAGCTCACAACATTTCCCCTCTGGATGGGCAGACTGACCCTTTGACCGAAAGCTCGATCCGACGTTGCCCGAATACAACCAGATTTTGATGCGGTTTTTTAAAATAGATAGAGTAATTCAACAGGAAGGTTTTAGGACATAAAATAAAACACGTAGGTAGCTACTTACTATGTTATCTATAATATAAAAATGAATCACAAAATATGTTGGTAAGCGCATAACTCAACAACGCCTGGACCAATTTGGCCAATTCTTTTTTTGGTCTGTTTGTTATTATCAGGAGAAGGTTCTTATGTAATAAAAAATTAAGAAAGTTGCGCAGAAAATTATTACGTGGGTGAAACCGCGGGGCGTAGCTAGTATTTAATAAGTTATCAATTGACGACCCAGTTGGCACAATGGTCACCATGCCGGACTGCCAAACACAGGGTTGCGGGTTCGATTCCCGCCTCAGACAAGTATTTATGCTTAGATATTTGTCTGTGGTCTGGTTGTTTCTATGTATTATAAGTATATATTTACAAAAGAAAAGTATATAAGTAGTATATCCGTTGTCTAGCACCCATAATACAAGTCTAGTTACTTAGCTTGGGGCTAGATGGCGATGTGTGGAATGTCCTGCAGAAATATGCAGGACATTCCACACATCGCCATCTTATTTATTTTTTTATTTATTTATTTTTTTAGCCGTTTTATTTATTTATTTATTTAACAAAATGAAATATTTAATATTTTTCATGAAATATTAGAAACTACGTCGTTTAAATTGCCGCCCCTAGAAATTGTACAGCAGTTGATTCGTTTGAGATACTTTTCTATGACATTTTTGCAAGTTACCGGTGTTATTTTAAAAATTATAAATCGTATATAATTTTTAGACATTTTTTTTTTAAATAATAATAATTTTAGAGATGACTACGCAGTAATCTACTCTGTAATAATCCTAAAGTAATGGAATATGTTTTACTAGGTTTTTTCCTGAAATGAACGTGGGTGAAACCGCGGGGCACATCTAGTTTTATTAAATAATCGATAAGGTTTTACATTGGTTTTTACCAAGGTTTATTTTGCATTGAGGTGTTTATTGTCGTTTGACTGTCTAGTACAGTCATAGTTTAGTCATTTTAAGAGTTTCCTCTTAAATCTCTCTCCATACAAATGTAGTTGACTGTTTCCTCCCTGAATAATGACACTAGCACAAATGTTGCATAAAACTTATAACTGCCATGACTATGACTTAGCCACCAGACTGGTTTAGGTGACTTAATGAACACCTAAACCAGCCTGGTGTGTATTTGACGACCCAGTTGGCACAATGGTCTCCATGCCGGACTGCCAAACACTTAGCCTAATGAACATCTAAACCAGCCTCGTGTGTATCAGACTTAGCCTAATGAACACTTAAACCAGCCTCGTGTGTATCACACTTAGCCTAATGAACACCTAAACCAGCCTCGTGTGTACATAGGCTGCACTAAAAGTATCGGGAATGGAATATTTCCACTGTTCCTGTCATATTTTTGAAAACTCCTTGGTTTTAAAAATCGAATACCATTTATTTATTTAAAAAAATAATCTCTGTCTTGTCACAAGGTTTTTTCAAACTTGTTTAGTCGTTGAGAAAATGGAATTGACTCGAGAAAATTCAAGAGCGATGATTTATTATGACTTTCGAAGTGGTTTATCACAAAAACAGTGTGTTGACCGGATGATTTCTGCATTTGGTGATGAAGCCCCATCCAAAACCACAATTTATCGCTGGTTTGCTGAATTTCAACGTGGACGTGTCAAGCTCAGTGATGATCCCCGTCAAGGTCGTCCAAAAACTGCACTCACCCAAGAAAACGTTGATGCTGTGCGTAAGCTGATTGAGGAAGATCGACATGTAACATACCGCGAAATTCAGGCAACTTTAGACATTGGCATGAGTCAAATACAAATAATCTTGCATGAACAATTAGGTGTAAAAAAGTTGTTTTCCCGATGGATACCGCATTCGCTCTGTGAAGAGCAAAAAGTGGCTCGCGTTACTTGGTGCGTCAGAACTCTCGAAAGATTCCACGCAGGATCCTCAAATGCTGTATACAACATCGTATCAGGTGACGAATCCTGGATATACGCGTACGAACCCGAAACAAAAAACCAGTCACGAGTTTGGGTGTTCGAAAATGAGTTAAAGCCAAAAAATTTGTTCGTTCACGGAGTGTTGCAAAAAAAATGGTGGCCACGTTTGTCTCCAAAAACCGGCCATGTTGTGACTATTCCTCTTGAGGGACAAAGAACGGTTAATGCAGAATGGTATGCTAGCATCTGTTTGCCACAGGTCGTTTCTGAACTCCGTAAAGAGAACTGCAGCCGCCGCATCATGCTCCATCACGACAATGCGAGTTCTCGCACCGCGAACAGAACAAAAGAGTTTTTAGAGCAAGAAAACATAGAATTATTAGACCATCCGCCGTACAACCCCGACCTAAGCCCTAATGATTTCTATACTTTCCCTAAAATAAAGAATAAATTGCGTGGTCAGAGATTTTCATCACCTGAAGAAGCTGTGGACGCCTACAAAACGGCCATTTAGGAGATCCCAACTTCCGAATGGAATGGTTGCTTTAATGATTGGTTCCATCGTATGGAAAAATGTGTTAAATTTCGCGGAGAATACTTCGAAAAGCAATAAATACATTTTTAAATAGTAATGTTGTGTCACTTCCTTGATTCCCGAAATTTTCAGTGCCGCCCTCGTATCACACTTAGCCTAATGAACACCTAAACCAGCCTCGTGTGTATCAGACTTAGCCTAATGAACATCTAAACCAGCCTCGTGTGTATCAGACTTAGCCTAATGAACATCTAAACCAGCCTCGTGTGTATCACACTTAGCTTAATGAACACCTAAACCAGCCTCATGTGTATCAGACTTAGCCTAATGAACACCTAAACCAGCCTCGTGTGTATCAGACTTAGCCTAATGAACACCTAAACCAGCCTCGTGTGTATCAGACTTAGCCTAATGAACACCTAAACCAGCCTCGTGTGTATCAGACTTAGCCTAATGAACACCTAAACCAGCCTGGTGTGAGTCAGACTTAGCCTAATGCCTAATGAACTTGACCTTTAAAGAATAATTTGTTTATTTTCGTTTGTAAACCGGTTCCTGCGGTGCAGTGCATCTGCTTGTAAACAAACTTCTCATACACACAAAAAAAAACCTTTTTAAAGCAAGAAAAAATCGTCTCTCTATAGACGCTAGAGAATAATTTCTTGACGACCCAGTTGGCACAATGGTCACCATGCCGGACTGCCAAACACAGGGTTGCGGGTTCGATTCCCGCCTCCGACAAGTATTTATGCTTAGATATTTGTCTGGGGTCTGGTTGTTTCTATGTATTATAAGTATATATTTACAAAAGAAAAGTATATAAGTAGTATATCCGTTGTCTAGCACCCATAACACAAGTCTAGTTACTTAGCTTGGGGCTAGATGGCGATGTGTGGAATGTTCTGCAATATTTATTATTATTTATTATTCTTGGTTTTCGTAAGAAAAAGCAATATCCATAACCAGCTCCGCGGTTTCACTCGCGTAAGTTCCGATTCCGTGGGAATCCTACTAATATTATAAATGTGAAAGTTTGTGTGTGTGTGTGTTTGTTACTCCTTCACGCTAAAACTACTGAACCAATTGCAATGAAATTCGGTATGTAGATAGCTAGAGGCCTGGATTAACATATAGGCTACTTTTTATCCCGATATTACCAGGGGATCGGGACTTACGCGGGTGAAACCGCGGGGCGCAGCTAGTATCAAAATAAAAATGAAATTATCTCGACATTTCGACAGGGTTACAACTGCCGTTGTCACGAGTAGACCCAACTACGACCACGGCAGTTGTAACCTTACCGAAACGTTGAAGTAAATATTAAACTCTCATTTTCCAATCACAAACTCTGAATAAATAGTAGGTAGATATACTTAATGTTATTCAAAGCAATCGACAAATACAGGGTCAAAGGTTCAAACGCCTCGTTGATAACTCTTTTATTTGGTAACTTCGGTGACTAGTTACCTAGTTACCAAATAAGAAATCCTTATCTTTACTAATACTATAAAGCTGAAGAGTTTATTTGTTTGTCTGTTTGAACGCGCTAATCTCAGGAACTACTGGTTCGAATTGAAAATTTATTTTTGTGTTGGATAGTCCATTTATCGAGGAAGGCTATAGGCTACTTTTTATCCCGATATTCCCACGGGACCGGGAGGTACGCGGGTGAAACCGCGGAGCGCTGCTAGTCTATACTAATATTATAAAGTTGAAGAGTTTGTTTGAACGCGCTAATCTCAGGAGCTGCTGGTTCGAATAGAAAAAATATTCTTGTGTAAGATAGTCCATTTATCGAGGAAGTCTATAGGCTCACTGTCATTTTGATATTCCCACGGGATCGGGACTTACGCGAGTGAAACCGCGGAGCATAGTTCAAACAAACAAACTCTTCAGCTTTATAATATTATTGTATTGATTTATGAATAAGGGGGTTATTGTCCTTTCTTCCTTGACTATAAGATAGGTATTTATCCTATTTGCTTTTATTTCTTTAAGAGGACAGGGTACCGGCGCTCTCTCCATATAAACTCAGTCGACTATTTCCTCCCTGGATAATGACATATTTTTATTGTTGCCTATAACTGCCATGACTATGCCCCTGTGTCTTAGTTTTTTTCATTTTCTAATTATCATAGTAAGTAAGAGTTAAAAAAACAAAATCATTACATAGTATAAAACAAAGTCACTTTCCTCTGTCTGTCCCTATGTATCTTTAAAACCATTCAACGGATTTTGATGCGGTGTTTTTTAATAGATAGAGTGACTCAAGAGGAAGGTTTATATGTCTAATACATGCATATATAGCCGTGCGAGGCCGGAGCGGGTCGCTAGTATAAATAAAAATAAGACAAGGAAGCATGGTCATGGCAGTTATAAGTTTTATATTACAAAAATATTTACAATAGTGTCATTATCCAGGGAGGAAACAGTCGACTACGTTTGTATGGAAAGAGCGCCGGTACCCTTTCCTCTTAATAGTCTCTGTTGCCAGTTCATTAGTATAAGCAAAACTGTTAAGCAATAAAACTCTAGAGACTGAGTGGAAGAACGACATATTTAAATTTATGTCCTAGAACCAATCATGTTGATTTATTGCAGATTATGCCATGTAGGTATTTAATTGGTGCTATTTCATTTTAAGATTATGATACTCAATGGTGTATTTATCATACAGCCCGGCGGCAGGCTGCGAGGGGCGGCGCAGCTGCAGCTCGCTGTTTGCTCCCGCCTCGACTGACAAAGAAAACCAGCCAAGTGCGAGTCGTAATCGGGCTCGAAGGGTTCCGTAGGTACCATGTTGTATGGGAGCCCCACTTATTTTTTCCCCTGTTTTTAGTATTTTTTACAGAACAGAAATACATAATCTGTTAAAACTTCAACTCTCTAGCTATCACGGTTCATGAGATACAGACTGGTGAGAGACAGTGAATTATACAGCCTAAAAAGGCGAAAAGAGAAGTAGTTTTTGCGCTCTCAGCCCCCACTTATGGTGGCCAATCTATGGGCTGCGATCCGGTTCCGCCACGACTTTTAATCCGGAACGTAAAAGCATCTTAAAATCGCTTGCTAAAAATATAATAGGCATTAGTAGCGTTCTAAAATTAAAACATAAAAAAAAATTATAACACCCATACCGCCACGGCTTTCAATCCGGAACGTAAAAGCATGCTCGCTTGCTAAAAATGTAATAAAAATAAAATTTAAAACACACATACGTACCTAGACTGATACCACTCCTTTGCGTCGCGCAGTCGGGTAAAAAACGATCGCTCGCTTCTCTTGCACCCATTTAAAATAAAAAGCTTATTTTAGATATAGTTTCAAATAAGTCAACGGATTTCCACCCCGGCCCAGGTTCTAAGCAGGTACTACTTATTACCTATTGAATTCCTTAATTTATGGGACGGCAAACCTATTTTGCCCAAGGGCGGCAATTTTCGAAATACACCACTGAAAAATATTAAAATTTAACTTGTTTTTGTTCATTTTACTTAGTATCCGAAACAAATAAGAAATTAAATACCTACTTAACATTTCTAAAAACTAATTAAACCCATACAGGGTTATAGGTTCAGTTAAGTTAATCTACAATTGTTAGGTGTTCTCGGACAAATTCAAAAATATATAAAGAATTAAAAAAATGTTTTATTAAGTTCCCTTTTTTAAAACAAGTATTTTATAAATTAAGGGTGGCTTGCTTGAGATTTTGCTTCATAATAAGCTAAATACTAGCTAAGTAAAAACAATTTACGAGTAATCTGATTAGCTTAAACAATAGTATTGTTTGTTGCTTAAGCGAACCCAAATATTTTAATGTGTATAAGTCCCAGCGAACAACACTTTATCTTGGTGCATAATGTAGAATAGGAACGGATGATCCACTTAAAATTATTGGAATAGGTGGCCCGGATACACTCGTCGTGTAGCTTATTCCGAAACCTGGGAAAATAATCAAATTTTAGTTCTGATTAGCTGCATCCCACAATTTCAAGCTCGTCCGTCTCGATCCTTTGGTAAGATTAGAATAAATGAATAGGTAGGTAGAAGTGGCAGAACGCGGTGATCGGGCACCTGCGGCCACAGTTTTTACCCGACTACAAAAAAGGCAGAGTATTTTTTTAAATGTATGGTCACCGATACTCGAAGTTGGCCTAACCGATTGAGATGATTTATCTTTCTTTGTTTGCTCTGGTTCTATCAGTTGAATTTTGTTGTTAGTTGGAGAAAACCTTTGCCAGAGGAGATATTATTATAATATGACCTTTCCAGAAAATAGAGCTATTCAATAGTGAAAACTAGATTTCTTTAAACACAGAAGTAATAGACAGACACGAATATTTCTAAGACTTTTTTGAAGACTCTTAAAAATCTTATTTCATCTATGGTTGTGAGGTGCTCATTTATTTTGAGAGTGCGTATTACTTAAAAATAATATAAATATTTTTTTAATCTTTATTTATTAAAAATGCTTTAATTTTTAAGTAAGTACATGATGAAATAAGTAGAAATAAGTAAATATTTTAATGTGTATAAGTCCCAGCAAACAGCACTTTATCTTGGTGCATAATGTAGAATAGGAACGGACGATCCACTTTGAACACTATCGGAGGAGGTGACGCAGATATGCTTGTTAAAATTATTCCGAAACCTGAAAGGAAAATATATCCGAAATTCGAAAAAAGTACCTCGAAATAAAAAAAAGGAATTTTTAAGTTTTCTTTTAATATGCAATCCAGTATTTAAGTGACAAAGTTATAAGATATTGGTAAATATTTTAATGTGTATAAGTCCCAGCGAACAGCACTTTATCTTGGTGCATAATGTAGAATAAGAACGGATGATCTACTTTGAACATTATTGGAGGAGGTGGCGCAGATACACTTGATAGGGAAGCTATCCCAAAACCTGAAAGGAAAATATTTTCAGTATACGAAAAAAGTACTTTACGGTTTTTTTTGCAAGTAGGTATCAAATGCTTTGCATAAACTAATTTCAAGTACCTTATAAATATTTGTATCAGGCTTGTAACCCAAATTGAAACAAAAAGGTAATTAATTAAGGTTTCTTTTAATATGCATTTAATTAATAAGTTAAAAGAATGGTGAATGTTTTAATGTGTATAAGTCCCAGCAAACAGCACTTTATCTTGGTGCATAATATAGAATAGAAACGGATGATCCACTTTGAATATTATTGGAGGCGGTGGCGCAAAATATGCACTTTTTAGGTAAAGTATCCCAAAACCTGAAAGGAAAATTCCAGTAATCGATAATTACATAAACTAATTTAAAGTACCTAATAAATATTTGTATCAAGCTGTAGCTTTATATTAAATAAAATAAAATGATTAATTAAGTTCTCTTTTAATATGCGTTTAAGTAATAAAAGTACAAGAAAAAGGTTAGTATATTAATGTGTATAAGTCCCAGCGAATAGCACTTTATCTTGGTGCATAATGTAGAATAGGAACGGATGATCCACTTTGAACACTATAGGAAGAGGTGGCGCAGATACACTTATTATGTAAGATACTCCAAAGCCTGAAAGGAAATACAAGCTAGTTTCAAGGATATATAAGCTGGTATCAAGAAGATGTAGGCTAGTGTCAAAAATATATAAACCAGTGTCTTTATTAACAAAACTTTAATACATAAATAAATTTTTTTTTTTTTTTTTTCAAATTGATTTTGGTCATGTTTTGTTTCAATTATTGCTCTATTTGCTTTTTTTGTCAAGATCTAAGTTACAAATGTTTTGGGGATATTTAATTCTTTTTTGTCGTAAACAACTAGTGAAATGTGCTTGCATGGTGATTGTATAAACGAAACTAGTATACAATACCTATTATACAAACGAAATGACAATCTAGACAACCCCCCAGATGAACAAATAAGGGCGTTGTTTCATTTAAGTATATTTCGTCTTTTTTCCCTTGTATTTTATATTTTTATGATACCATAAAAAAATTAGAAAAAAATCAAATTAGGCAGAAATATATAAGCATTTTCTGCCTAATGTTTTTATTTATGTGTAGATACTTAGGTCGAGTGCAGTGTACATACTTAGGTCGGAACCTTTCGTCTTTCTTTCTATGTTTATAAGTTTTACTTCTGCCTTTTCAAGACATCATAGAAGCGACTAAGTAATCTAAATTCAATTTTTTTTATTACTTAATGGTCCACGAGTCCCAATCTTGGTTCAACTAGTGATAGCTATGTTTATTTTTTGTATTGTGAGTGTTTAAATTTGTGGTCTTGTTTCGTTATCTCACCTGTGAAAGCTCCAGCAGTGGCGCCCTCTTCGTCCACCTTCACGAAAGCCTCTTGGAACGCCTTCGTCACCACCACTGGATCCGGAGCGACGACAACATTTGGTGCAGCTTCAGTGAATATGCTTGATATTCCTACCTGAAAGACATTATACGAACACGCTTAACATCATATAAAAAAAGGATCAGCACAAATATGAACGTTCGCACCTGCTTAAATACGATAAGAAATCGTACGTAATTTTTATTTTTATTAAGTAGTAAGTACTAAGTCATAGTGCGGGCTTCACTGTTTTAGATAATAAAATCGTTCCAGTAGTTTCGGAGCCTATTCATTACAAACAAACAAAATACAGTCGTACCATATACATACGAGGGCGGCACTGAAAATTTCGGGAATCAAGGAAGTGACACAACATTACTATTTAAAAATGTATTTATTGCTTTTCGAAGTATTCTCCGCGAAATTTGACACATTTTTCCATACGATGGAACCAATCATTAAAGCAACCATTCCATTCGGAAGTTGGGGTCTCCTAAATGGCCGTTTTGTAGGCGTCCACAGCTTCTTCAGGTGATGAAAATCTCTGACCACGCAATTTATTCTTTATTTTAGGGAAAGTATAGAAATCATTAGGGCTTAGGTCGGGGCTGTACGGCGGATGGTCTAATAATTCTATGTTTTTTTGCTCTAAAAACTCTTTTGTTCTGTTCGCGGTGTGAGAACTCGCATTGTCGTGATGGAGGATAATGTGGCGGCTGCAGTTCTCTTTACGGAGTTCAGAAACGACCTGTGGCAAACAAATGCTAGCATACCATTCTGCATTAACCGTTCTTTGTCCCTCAAGAGGAATAGTCACAACATGGCCGGTTTTGGAGACAAACGTGGCCACCATTTTTTTTGCAACACTCCGTGAACGAACAATTTTTGTTGGCTTTAACTCATTTTCGAACACCCAAACTCGTGACTGGTTTTTTGTTTCGGGTTCGTACGCGTATATCCAGGATTCGTCACCTGATACGATGTTGTATACAGCATTTGAGGATCCTGCGTGGAATCGAGAGTTCTGACGCACCAAGTAACGCGAGCCACTTTTTGCTCTTCACAGAGCGAATGCGGTATCCATCGGGAAAACAACTTTTTTATACCTAATTGTTCATGCAAGATTATTTGTATTTGACTCATGCCAATGTCTAAAGTTGCCTGATTTTCGCGGTATGTTACATGTCGATCTTCCTCAATCAGCTTACGCACAGCATCAACGTTTTCTTGGGTGAGTGCAGTTTTTGGACGACCTTGACGGGGATCATCACTGAGCTTGACGTCCACGTTGAAATTCAGCAAACCAGCGATAAATTGTGGTTTTGGATGGGGCTTCATCACCAAATGCAGAAATCATCCGGTCAACACACTGTTTTTGTGATAAACCACTTCGAAAGTCATAATAAATCATCGCTCTTGAATTTTCTCGAGTCAATTCCATTTTCTCAACGACTAAACAAGTTTGACAAAACCTTGTGACAAGACCGAGATTCTTTTTTTAAATAAATAAATGGTATTCGATTTTTAAAACCAAGGATTTTTCAATTAAAAAGATTTAAATATGACAGGAACAGTGGAAATATTCCATTCCCGATACTTTTAGTGCAGCCTATGTACACGTTAAGCGAACGCTCGGCCGAGATACATGGTAGGCGAAGTGGGGGGGTGTTAGGTTTTATTTTCGTTATGGAATTTATTGATTCGGTCGCCGCGCTCAAAGCCCGTGATAAAAGCTACGCAATAGCTTAAAAATCTTTTCTCTTTATAATTTTAGTGTAGATTTGTTGTCCCTCGTGTGGTTTTGGTAATAAAGATTTTTGTAATTGTACGTAGGTACTACTTATTTCTTAAAGGAAGGAAGAACTTCCACTCAGATGTTGTACCGCGGCCCAACGTTTGTATTTTCTAGACTTATATATACTTAAGCTTATACGGTTCAACACCATCTGCAGGTGGTTAGGCGAAACGTCGTCACACTTAAATAGATTTTGAACATTTACATTTATATAGTGGCGCCATCTGTATAAACAACAGTCACAACCGAACTACCAAATACCCTGTGTGTAAACAACTCACTTTAGGCAGCAACGTCTTCAAATCCAGCTTGCTCCTAACTTCGAACTTTGGGAAGTGTAATTCTACAACTTCATCCGAAGAGTTGAGCTCGAAGACATCCTTCAGCAGACCAGTTTGTTCCACCTTCTCTAGAACTGCAGGTAGACCGTCTACTTCATCGGGCAGGATTATAATCATACGGAAACCATCTTCTTTGTATGGGAGTTCTAAGAACTGGAAAACGATAAAAAGCTAAGTACTAAAGTAATCAACTTTTCGTCTTACTTTGATGTTAATAGCTCTAATTTCCATTTCAAATATACCGTCAAAAATATTTGTGTTTGACCTTTATGAGGACGAACCAGTTGGCACAATGGTCACCATGCCGGATTGCCAAACACAGGGTTGCGGGTTCGATTCCCGCCTCAGACAATTATTTATGTTTAGATATTTGTCTGTGGTCTGGTTGTTTCTATGTATTATAAGTATATATTTACAAAAGAAAAGTGTATAAGTAGTATATCCGTTGTCTAGCACCCATAACACAAGTCTAGTTACTTAGCTTGGGGCTAGATGGGGATGTGTGGAATGTCCAAAAAAAATGAGCATAATCAAAAACAAAACCCTGGGAGTTTTTGGCGGGAACGAGTTAAAACAACATGTCGTGCTGCAGTTTTATTTTCATAAAACTTAGTTGTAACCCGAGTTGAATTGTATAATTCTAGTGGAATGTTATTCAATTTAGTTCTGTGAAAGTGCACAAGTGTAGTGAAAGTAAAAATCAGTGTCAAACATGAAGTTTTCTCGTTGCCTCCAAATCTGCAATTATTAAGGTTATGGTAAACTTGCCACCGCTTTACTACTTGCCCCTGACTTGACGAACTATGACGACTTTGACTTTTTTGAAACACTTTAGGCCCGATTTATGAAAAGTCGGGTCATGATTTGATGCAAAATATAACTTGAAACTGGCTAAATGCACAAGCCGTGCGAAGCCATAATTATTAGACAAATATACCGTCAAAAATATTTTTGTTTGACCTTTATGAGCATTAACAAAAACAAAACCCATTACTTTATTTTGCTTTCTTCTGATTGGTGGACTCGTTCCAAAAGCACACGTCCTAATTTAGTATTTATGACGTTTCAATATCATTCATGTTTCTAAATGAATAAACTTTGACTTTGTTTTTTTTTTTCTATTAATTATGGCTTCGCACGGCTTGTGCATTTAGCCAATGTCAAGTTATATTTTGCATCAAATTATGACCCTGACTTTCATAAATCGGGCCTAAAATGTTTCAAAACAGTGAAAGTCGTCATAGTCCGTCAAGTCAGGGGCTATAGTAAAGCGGTGGCAAGTTTACCATAACCTTAATAGGAGATTTGGAGGCAACGAGAAAACTTCATGTTTGACACTGATTTTTACTTTCACTACACTTGTGCACTTTCACAGAACTAAATTGAATAACATTCCACCAGAATTATAGAATTCAACTCTTTCACTCCCGCGACTTTTGCCATGTTGCCATCCTTGTCTTTTCAGTTTTATTTGTTTCGGTAGCCTTCCGATGGTTTGTGAATCAGGGGGCTGATTCGTTCAGTTATGAAAAGTTCGATAAGTAGATTCGAATGCATTATTGGAACGAAGTTCCTTATCGCGCGGTGCGAAAAGGGGCTAGACGGAAAAAATTAAGACCAAAAGTTGTAACTACACCTTTTGGTATAGTTGTAAGCCGTGCGCCGTGTGCGTGTTTCTCTCTCTCTCTCTCTCTCTCTCTCTCTCTCAAAGAAAGCAATTACTAAAATTGAGCCTACTGATTAAGTATATATTACATTATATTTGTTAATATTAAAAAAAAATCACAAATAATATTTAAAAAAAAATGCTTCACTAATTAATCGAAAGGGACTTCGTTCCATCCGGGTGTCCCTTGACACCTCTCAAGTTTTTTTTATTTTTTTCAGATCTGATCTGATTGGTTTTTTGATCTTACCCTCGCTCCAATGTCCTTATTTTCTCCATAAAACAATGTTTGTTTTATATTCATGGTCGGCTTTTTTACAGTAGTCTTTTTGTCCACGTAGAAATCTTCATCCTTTGTGTTTCTAACTTCAAACGGTACGTGCCAATGGCCCTGTATAGACATATAAATTGAGTTTTTTTTGCGAGCGAAAGTGATCTATGTTCATTTTTTACCTTTTGAGGTATATGACCCTAAAAATGGTGGTCGTCCTTGTATTTTGAAATAGAAATCATCTATTGAAAGAGTTTCTAGCTAAAGCCTGTTACAACACTGTTACTTAAAAAACCTGCCAAGTGTGAGTAGGACTCGCGCAAGAAGGGTTCCGTCCGTACTATTTTGGGGGTACGAGGTGGTGTGCACCTCCAAAGGGAAGATCTTCCACCGGGCAGGTGTTATACCCGGTAGGCCGCGGCCCCACGATGTTTCGTTAGAACTTGTATATGAGCTTATCTTCAGAGAAACTTCGCTTGCGCGATCTAGGAACTCCGATCGACTTAGTGGCTCCATCTGTTGGTGGCAACGTGAAGTGTCGCTACACCATATTGTATGGAAGCCCCACTACAATATTTAATTTATCTATTTTTTTGTTGCAACAGAAATATATTTACATCATCTGTAAAATGTCAACCGGCTAGCTATCACGGTTCATGAGATACAGCCTGATTAGACAAACAGACAGACAGTGAAGTCTTAGTAAAAGGGTCCTGTTTTTACCCTTTGGGTACGGAACCCTAAATCGAGATAGCGACTTGGATCAATAACAGCTTAATCCGAAGTATAGACGCTAAATTTTAAAATGTGAACTTTTGGCCCGCAGGCCCGTATTTCCGTGGGCGAGATGCACCCTAACCCCAAATTAGTTACTTGCCTGGAAGAAAATAATGTTGAAAAGTCCGAGTATGGTGTCAGAAGACAATGTACCTTCTTTGATAGGTTCTGGAATATGTCCTTTAGTAGTTTCATTTGCCTGAAATTAAAATTATTGCATTGTTAGAAAAGCCACATGTGTCCACCGAGAAACTTTAAAGTCTACGGAACCCTAAAAAAACATGGTGTATCCAATACTATACTCGTGTCTTGATATTTTTATTCCGAATTTTACACTTAAAGACTTACGCTGAGAAACCGCGCCAATACAAAAACTCTAGCATTTATATTAGAATTAAAAATTATAAAATAAAAAACCAAAACCGAATTAAATCGTCGGTGGATTAGAGTGGAATAAAAATTAGAAATATATCCATCGATAATTACATGGCTAAAAGTGGAAACATACTTTTATGGACTTATATTCTCTGTGTTAGAGTGGAAAAAAATTAGAATAAGATGAGAAATATTGTAAAGCAGTGTTCCGCGGTTGTTTCACCTGCGCAACTCCGATCCCGTTTAAATATCGGAATAAAAAGTGGCCTATTTTACTTCCAATGAATCAATATAGCCTCATACCAAGTTTCATCGAAATCGGACCAGTAGTTTCGGAGCCTATTCAAATAAAAAAACAAACGATTAAATCTTTCCACTTTATAATCTATACATAAAAAATTCTTTGTTCCGAATGACTGACTGACTGATTGACGGATCAAAGCACAGCCTAAACCGTTGATCGTAGAAACCTGAAACTTAGAGTGTGTGTTCTTTGTGTGACGTAGGCATCCGATAAGAAAGGATTTTCCTAAATTCTACCCCTAAGGGGGTGAAAAAGAGGGGGCTAAGTTTGTATGGGACAACGTGATTCCTTGGTCCATGGTAGTAATAGAATAGAAATATAGCATAATACATGGCTTACCCATTGATTAATAGCTTGAGCTGCTTTCTCCATATCTTGAAAGTTAACATTCAAGACTTCGCTCTTATAAGTCTTGGCTATATCTAGGAAAGTATCATTTAGTTTAAGGCCGTGCTGAGCGTAGATCCTGTTGGCCATTGTCAAGTAGTCCGGGTTCATGGCTGCGAATTCAGAGCTGAGCGCGCTGTATGATTGTGCCACCTGTTTTTTTATATTAAAAACAAGAAATATAAGTATCCAGAAAGATTTTAAAACGTTAAGAGGAAAGGGTACCGGGGCTCTCTCCATACAAACGTAGTCGACTGTTTTCTCCCTGGATAATGACACTATAGAGTAAATATTTTTGTTGCATAAAACTTATAACTGCCATGACCGTGCACCTATGTTTTGTTTTATTTTTTTGTTTTTTAAATCTTATTTTCCATGATAAGTAGAAAAAACATAGGGGCATAGTCCCATGACTATGTCATGACCCTATGTTTTTTTGTGCCATAAAACCTATTACTGCCATCAGTAATAGGTTTTATGGCACAAAAATATTTGTGCTAGTGTCATTATCCAGGGAGGAAACAGTCGACTACGTTTATATGGACAGAGCGCTGGTACCCTTTCATCTTAATTACTTATTTGTAAAATGATTTTACAATAATTACCCTCTGAAGTTTTATTCTTTTGCAAAATTACCAGTAGTTCCTGAGATTAGCGCGTTCAAACAAACAAACAAACAAACTCTTCAGCTTTATAATATTAAGTATAAACACCTAGACACCTACTCAATAAAAATGTACCTGTTGTAGGTAATTCTTATGCTTAAATATATTTTATATAATTGACTTTGATTTTTGTTACTTTTTTTTTAGATAACGAATCTGTAAACTTGTATGATTCTATGCACACATTTACCTGTTTATAATCAGGGCCTCCGAGGAAACTACTTATTTCAGCTTGACTCCCAGCACCTGGAGAGAAACGCCTTCCATTAGATTGTTATTTTACACAAACAAAAATAAATTACATACATGCTCTAAATATTCATCCAAACATCCATCCATCATATTTACTTAGTGAAGTAAAATATACATATGAAAGTACATATTTAAAAAACCGCTAAAATTATTGGGAACGATTTTATGATGAATTGGAAAAAAAATAATGAACACTGTATTTCGTAATTAAATAGGTGTTTTTCTTTTTGGCATTTTCCCACCTTGGTGGTGAGGTTTAAGATTGCCCTCCCCCAAAGGACGTGTATTTTTAGTACCGACAAAGAATCTTATTTTTTTAAATATTTATAAAATTCAGGTTTAGTTATCATCTAATTTGATTATAGACTAGCTTCTGCCCGCGTAGTAGTCGAAAATGGGCCAAGGAATCACGTTGTCCCATACAAACTTTGCCCCCCCCTTTTTACCCTTTTAAGGGTAGAATTTCGGAAAATCCTTTCTTATCGGATGTTATACAAAGAACACGCCCTCCAAGTTTCAAGTCTCTGCGATCAGCGGTTTAGGCTGTGCGTTGATCCGTCAGTCAGTCTGTAATTCAGGACAAAGCATTTTATATGTATAGAAAATTAAAGACAGTTTGACGAAAAAATAAATAACACGTAACGCCGCTTTTCTGTTATATTTCGTGATTTTTCTGGACCCCTCCCCTTTCGAGCCTCACGTGATTAATAGACGGCCCCTTATTGGTTTGGTTGTATCTCACCACAGATGGCGCCATCTGTACCTAGAGGGCGCCACCGTTAAAAATATACTTATATTTAAATTATTAAGTAAATCCTTACCAGCTCCATTCGCGTACATGGACAACAGTATCATGATTCCTAGAGGAGATGTGATCACATTTTTATCTTCCTCTGATGTGTATGTCTCCTAAAATATTAACAAAACAGTTTTTTTATCACAGTTGCTCATAAAGTGGATCTTATTAAACCGCTTTTATGTTCATAAGAAACACAAATATTTTGTTAACTTTTTATTATTTTAACAAGTCTTTTCTTTTATACGCGTTACGATACTGCGATACGCGTGTGAAATTGAGCATTGCATAGAGGTGGTTTATGACGCCCAAGCGGAACGCGAGCGTATTTAAAAGCCGAGATCAATTTATCACACTTGTATCGTAATATACTATTAAATGTTTTTTTTTTAATTATAGATATTATAAAAAATAATAGCACGACTTTCGAGACAGTGCCATCTAGCAACTAAAGTCTTGCGATAAGAGAGCCAGATACAGGTGATTTTTTTGCATGGGCCTTCAGAGTTATATCCTAAACTATACGAGATAGCGGCAAAAGGCTGAAAGGAGTTGAGTGCCCGATTTTTATAAAAAATAAAACTGCATCATTCGATTTTTAGGAAAGTAATTACCCTAGCCAGAAATCGAACTTGTTAAATAATTCCCCATAAATTTTCGTACTAATCGATAGTATTACTGATACAGATCAATTCCTGGAAACAAACATAGTATGGCAAAACCAAATCGTGCAGTATAATTGTATTTTATTACCCTAAGAAGTTTCAAGGAAGCTTTATCGATAGCATCCCCGAGTGGTGTCCGCTGATAGTTACGTTGTCCGAAATAAGGGTCATAGTCGTCTGAATTTACACCAACCACCGCCACTGAAACAATATAAAATCATTGTTGATTGTAAAAAGATTTATAATAATTGGGTGCAAATATGGGTGCTAGACAACGAATATACTACTTAAATAAATAAATAAATAAAATAATAAATAATTTATTTATTTCGATAACCAATAACTTATTTCCTAATTACATAATCGTTGGGAGACCCCCTTTAAGTATAAATACTTGTGTTGGGAATCTCCGCTCCTCCGAGGGTCGGTAGTTACAAATAAGTTTAAATGTAAATCACAAGCTGATAGCGTTTAAATCAAGTACTTAATAATTTTAACAATTTCAGACAGACAATATGTTTGACATATTGTGTGTAATAAGCAATTTTTTAAAAAATATATACTTAAATATATACTTTTCTTTTGTAAATATCTACATATAATACAACAACCAAACCACAAACAAATATCTAAGCATAAATACTTGTCTGAGGCGGGAATCGAACCCGCAACCCTGTGTTTGGCAGTCCGGCATGGTGACCATTGTGCCAACTGGGTCGTCGAATATCGCTATGCAGGTCGAATATTGCTATATAAGGAAAACAGAGCTATCTTTACTCACCTAGCAACACAATAAAAAACAAATTCATGGTCACAGTTTGACCGTCCGAACACAACTGCCGGTAAATTAAATCATCAAGATATATGTAGACGTACAAAACGATGCTTCAACTTAGATACATAAAAACACACTACATAAAAATATAAAGGTTTGTCTACACGATGCGTTAGTTGTGGTTTGTCATAGACTAACCCGAAGTAATGGTGTCTGAGACGTATCTTACTGATACGTCTCAGACACCAACTTAATAGATCGTGTGTACAGTCCAATCCATGACAAAATTTTGATTTATCCCGTTCTCCATATCACAGAGCAGTGTTGGCTTGGTGGTAGATATCTCGACTTTCATTCTGAAGGTCGTGGGTTCGAATCCCGGTCGGCCGTGCACAAATGTGTTTTTCTTAAAAAAATTATGTACATTGCTCTTACGGTGAAGGAAAACATCGTGATGAAACCCGCGGCTTAGTTGGCTCCAGAAGTATTGATAAGTTCTCTCCTCTGGAAATGGTCGACTATACTGAGAGGGTAGTAGCTGCTGGGGAAGCCTTCTCCATCCTCACTCAAAAGGGACCCAATTAAAAAGGGTTTTTTTGCGGAAAACAGCCTGTATATATGTACAAGTAAAAGTTTATTTTATATTATAATGGGCTTATTAAAAACAGTAAGATATTTTTTGCCTAGTCCTAACTAATAGTATTTTTAATTCCGAAAAGCTAGACGGGTACATAATTGGTTTTTACTTTTAAGCTATTGCATAGCTTTTATCGCGGGCTTTGAGCGCGGCGACCGAATCAAGAAATTCCGTAACGAAAATAAAACCTAACACCCCCACTCCGCCTACCATGTAGCTCATACGGTACGACTGTACGAAGCTCGCACGATGCAATAGCTTTTTTTTTATTTGTGGCTAAAAACTGCTTCGTCTAAATTCCATATAATGCAATGAACTTGACCTTTTCGAAGAAACTGGCAAATATTTGTTTTGTAAGTTTATTTTATTTACCTACCTATTATGGCTTGTAAAAAACTGAACACTATATGGTACATATAACACCTATATGTTGATAAGACCTTGAACGGTCAATATCTTGATAAACCTTGGGACCTTAGCCTTATGGGGAAACTTTTTTGAAAAAGTAACGACCATTTTGAATAAAAAGTCAGTCTAGATTCCACAGGCGCGTAAAAACGTAAATGCGTCCTTAAATTGTCGAATTATTATCAAAATTTTGAAGTAATCATTTGTTATTTAAATAGGTAAGTAGTAAAAAACTATTTCTTACTAATAAGGAAAAGTCAGTTATTTTTATTTTACTTTGTTTTTCATAGTTAAATCAATTCTAGTAAATGGATCTACTAGAATCGAGTTGATTCGATCTGGGAATTACCGTGTCTAACACTAGGTAGATACATAATGAGAAGCAAGGTATTGTTTGATAATATGTGACCTTACGTTCCTACATAAGTACTGATTGCGTCGAATAGAACGGGTTAAAAGCTTTATGAATACATCTCGATACAACTGAATATTACGTACGACTTGATCGCTAGACAGAAAAAAAAGATAAGCAAGAAATAATCCTCATCCTATTCAGGGTTATTGGTAATTATAGTAATTATAGATAGCAAGCCCTTGAGGGCTACTTCTGTGCACCTAAACAAACAACTTTTGATGTTTTTCGAATTTCCATAACCTCAAAATTTTCATTTTTTGGAACGATGTTCCTTACGTTTCGAAAGGGGGCTAGGCGGAAAAAATTAAGACCAAAAGTTTTAACAACACTTTTTGCTATATGTAGTTGTAAGCCGTGCGGCGTGCGCGTGTTTCTCTGTCTGTCTCTCTCTATCTCTCATAGAAATCAAGCCAGTTTACTAAAATTGAGCCTACTGATTAAGTTTATATTACATTATATTTGTTAATAATAAAAAATAATAAAAAACATTATAACTTAAAAAAAAAAAATACTTCACTATTAATCGAAAGGAACTTCGTTCCATCCGGATGTCCCTTGGCACCTCTCAAGTTTATTGAACGAAGTTCAATATCGCGCGTTGCGAAAGGGGGCTAGACGGAAAAAAATAAGACCAAAAGTTGTAACGACACTTTTTGATTTTATTACAATTCCTTCACTAATTAATCGAAAAGAACGGGTCCCTTGAACCTCTCAAGATTTTTTTAAATGTATAGGTATGGGTAAATTCGTCCAGACCAGTCTAGAGTTACGGGACGGAAAATAATTATACCAAAATTGTTATTAAAAATTAAGATAAATTTATTCAAAATAATTTGAAAATAACAAAGGTAGTACTTAATCTAATATTTGATAATAGTGCCCCAAATTTCGACTTCAAAATGATAACCGCCATTATTGTAAGGTACTGCCTTAAAACTGAGATGATCAGAGCCCACACCGCCGCTTGTGATGGTCGCAGTGGCGTTTGTACTGGATCCCACTTCTGATATCGCAACGAATGCGACATGAGCTTTGGCTTCGGGCACACGCCAACTTGTTTCTTGAAAGTTTAGAGAGAAGTTTGGGTCGCCGATTGTGGATAAACTGAAAAAAAAAACTCCATTTTAATAGGAAAAAGTATTAGTCGTTTTCAACCGACTTTAAAACAAAGCCATGTTCGTCTGTTGAAATAGTATTTTTAGGAAAAACTAAATTAAAATCGGTTCATCCGTTCGGGAGCTACGATGCCACAGACACACACACACAGAGTGACACGTCAAACTTATAACACCCCGTCGTTTTTGCGTTGAGGGTTAAAAACAGACAGAAAGACGGATAAAAAGTGGTCCAAAAACGCGACCCAGTTAGGGTTCCCTTTTTTTACCTTTTACAGAACGGAACCCTAAAAATGGATAAAAGTCTAACGCCCGAATACTGAAAGACTACTTATTAAGTGGCGATTAAATTGACAATAAAGTCAATAGGATTCAATAGGATAGGAGCATCTTAATATTTAGGGGACCCAAGATTTGAGAGTCGTTGGAGTATTTAGGCGTAAGTAATTGAATATCTAATCCTTTACTACGCAGAGATCAGCCAAAAATGCCACCCAGTTGGCACAATGGTCACCATGCTGGACTGCCAACCAAACACAGGGTTGCAGGGTTTGATTCCCGCCTCATAGAGTATTTATGATTAGAAATTGTCTGTGGCTGGTTGTTTATATATACATATAAACAACCAGCCACATATACTTAGAATACTCTAAGTATATATTTAAGTATAATTGTAGTATATCCGTTGTCTAGCACCCATAACACAAGTCTAGTTAGGTACTTAACTTGGGGCTAGATGGCGCTGTGTTGATTGTCCTGCAATATTTATTTATTATTATTATTTGTTTGTTATATGTCCTATATCACGGGACTATGGAGTCCCGGACCTTTGGAAGGCATGCGTGGGGCCGAAGCCAACACGTAGAGGCCCTTTACAATAACAAGTTTAATGGCAAAGTATGATGTGGACATCAAACCGGCGATTATCCCTGTCTGCACTATAAAATGCAGCCAAGGACAATCTCCGGTTTGAATAGAACTATTGATAAACTCCAGGAGAAAACTACTACTTGGGCTATTGTGATGGGATGGTAGTGGACTGGATACTAGGGAACTATGGGTACTATGGCACCTACCGTAACAATGTTCAACAAACATGTAAAAGTGGCAGGTGGAGACTCGCCAACTCTCAAACTGGGCCACCCTAATCAGCTGAGTAAATTACAGCAAGGGGGCAACAGGGACGAGAGTGGCTTAAAGATAGTGATGCCGCACTGGGTTTTAAACTCAGGTCACGGGCTCCCTGAGGGTCCAGCCTACCTGGCCCACTCACCACTGACGTGCGGCATATATCTTTCGAACGTATTCTTGCGACTCCCCTCTGGACGGCCGGTGAAGGCAAGCCAGAGGCGGGGGACCGCTTCCTCGTCATTTTTCACTCCGATCAGCCAACTAAGGCCAGCCGGAGATGAGGAACGGTTGCTTCCCCCTGGAGCACTCGGGAACCGCGGGGTCGCTACTCCCCGACACCTCGCCTCAAGGTGCCCTGCGGGCTTATTATTATTATTATTATTTACAAAAAGAAAAGTATATAAGTAGTATATCCGTTGTCTAGCACCCATAACACAAGTCTAGTTACCTTGGGGCTTGATGGCGATGTGTGAAATGTCCTGCAATATTTATTTAGGTACATATTATTAAAAAAAAGGCTAAAGTATGAATTTTATTTTACACTTACACGGCCAAAAGAGTATCCTCAGGTCCTTTCTTGCCGTCAGTGAAGATGACCTTCTTAGACTGATCCTTCTCAGCTGCAGGTGCAGAATGACTTGTAGCAATCAATGCAGATAGCGCCAAGAAAAGTACTGCGGCTTTCATCTAAAAACAAAAGTATAGATAGGTTATAAATAAATAAATATTGCAGGACATTCCACACATCGCCATCTAGCCCCAAGCTAAGTAACTAGACTTGTGTTATGGGTGCTAGACAACGGATATACTACTTATAATTTCTTTTGTAAAAATATACTTATAAAACATACAAACAACCAGACCACAGACAAATATCTAAGCATAAATACATGTCTAAAGCGGGAACCGAACCCGCAACCCTGTGTTTGGCAGTCCGGCATGGTAACCATTGTGCCAACTGGGTCGTAGTAAGTAAGAGTGCATTCACTAGTTTAGCCCAAATCGACTGAAAAATATTTCATTTTGGTCTATTATCCGTTCTTTATTTTATAATTGTTCGCCCCGCGTCGAGCGCTCGATTTCTACTGATATTCGTTCGACATTGGAAATTCGCTGTTTGTGAATCGCTCGATC